>RQSC01000005.1:419214-451402 GCA_013416795.1 Prasinococcaceae sp. CCMP 1430
CGCCCGCCGCAACGCCGGTGGCGGCAGCGGTGCGAAAGGCAGCACCCGCTGCGGGGGCTCGGGCGGCCGCGGCCGCGGCTGCTGCGGTGCCGAGAAAGACCGCGGCGCCCGCCGACGGGGACAAGCCGAAGCCAAGCTCGCACGCCACCAGCGGCGGCGCCAACGCGGCGCGGGCCGCACCGGTGGTGAACGGCCGCAAGCGGAAGGCCTCCGCCGGCCCCATCGGCGACAGGGGACCGACGTGCCACAAGTGCAGCGCGCCGGCGCGCCTGATCGATGAAAGTTCGAGCAAACGCGAGGGCCTGCCCACCGGCCGGCGCTGCCCGACCTGTGCAACCGTGTACCACCTGCACGACTGCGGCAAGCGGTACCTGCGCTGTGGCTTGTTGGACATGCTGGAGCAGTGCCCGATCTGCGCCAAGACGTGCAACTGCGCCGGCGGACCCGTCATGTGCTACGTGACGGCAAGCCGCCTGAGGATGCAGAAGCGGCGCCAGGCGGCCAAGTCCAGGGAGGGCGCCGCAGCGGCGGTGCTCCAAGCCGCGACGAAGGAGGCCTCGGATGCCGTGGGCGTGGCCGCGGCGACATCAGGTGCCCAGGTGCCGGGGATGCCCGTCGCCTCCGCCGCAGGCTGGAACCCCATGATGGCCCTGCCCATGTCGAACGGCCTGATGGCCGCGAAAACGGGCGGGCTCGCGCAGGGCAACGCGCCGCCCATGGACCTGCAAACTGCGGCGCTCTGCATGGCCGCGAAGGGCCTACCAGTCAACGCAGGCATGTTCGCGAACGCGAACGCTTTGCTCCCGGGCGGCCAGGCGAACCTGCTGATGTCGCAAGTGCCGGCGAATCCGAACCTCCAAACGCACGCACTCCTAGCGGCTCTTGCGACCGCGCAGCAGCAGCAGAATGCCCAGGTGCAGCTGCTCAATCAGCTTCAAGAGAAGCTCCAGAAGCAGCGCCAACAACAAGCACAACAGGTGGCTTCGCTCCGGCAGAGTGCACAGCAGGCACAGGTCCAGGCGGCGGCCGCAGCCGCAGCCGCAGCCGCAGCCGCTGACCAATCGGCACCGCCCTCGGCCGAGGTGGTTTTGGCGGCCGCGGCAGCTGCTGGCCTCGGCAGTGGCCTCATGGGCGGCAGCATGGGTTACGGCATGGGCGGCAACATGGGAATCGCGAACCTCCTCGGGCGGGCCGGGGGCGCCAACCTGGCGGCCAACCTGGCGCCAGCGACAAGCCGGCAGGCGCCAGCGCTGATGCAGGCGCTCGTGCGCCCGGCCCCGCGGCGCACCAGCCCCCCGCCGAGCAAGTTGGAGCAGACAAGCGCGCCCGCGCGCGCCCCTGTACAATAACAGCGCATGTGCGCACATTTGACATGACATGGTGAGCAGAGGATCGCAGTCTTTTTGTAAATATGGCCCTGACAAAGGGCTACATTCGAACCCCAGCCCACCGCCCGCGCGCACCGGTCGCTGCGCGCACGTGACTACGAGGGCGCTGCTGGTGTCGGCTCAGCACTCCTCGAGCGCCCATAGCCTGAGGACGCCGTCATCGCCCACCGACGCGAGCGCCACATCGCTGCCAGCGCTGCCCGCGCCGGCTGCTGGCCGCCACGCGACACAGTTGACGTCTGCCGCGTGCGCGCGCTCAGTGCGGTGCACGACCTCGAGGAACGCCGGCCGCTCTCGTTGCCCTCGCGCCTGATGCACCTGACCATCGTGGCTTGGCCGGTCTTGCGGGCGCTGGCGCTTGCTGCCCTTGCTGCGCCCGAAAGCGGTCCCCAGCCACCCGGCGATGCCCACGCGGCCGCCCGCGGTTCCCACCTCGCCGCTTCCTTCGCTCCCGTCCGCACCAGCCGCCGTCGGACCTTCGCCCATGGCCTCACCGGACATTGCATCGGCAGCATCGTCGCAGACCCCGCGACTGCACCCCCCGCCACACCTCAGCAGACAAATGGCGTCGTCACCGCCGCCGGTGGCGACGAGGCCACTCGCCTCGATGTCATCGGCGCGCTGCCAGTCGACCGTGTATACTGGCCCTTGGTGCACGTCGGGCGCGGCCGTCGCGAGCGTCCAGCCGGAGTGCGCGCCGTCGCTGCTGCCAGCCCGCCACCACAGTGCGACGTGCCGATCGGCGCCGCAAGTGACCAGACGCGCACCAGCCGTGTCGAAGGCGAGGCCCCACACGGTGGACGAATGCCCCCCAGGCAGCTCGCCCGCGCCGCCGCCATCGGGGGAAGCCACCACCGAAGCGCCTGGCGTGCCGTCGGACGCCTCCGCGACGCCGAGCGTCTGCGTGCAGTGCCAGTCGTCTTCATTCATCTCATCGGCCCACACGCGCACGGTATTGTCGTAAGACGCCGACAGGAGCACGGGCTCGGTGGGGTGCCACGCGACGCACTTGACGTCGGCAGCGTGGCCACTGAGCACAGCGGCGCAGTCGAACTCGTTGTCCTCCTCGGCCGCCCACACCCAAACGGTTCGGTCGCGTCCGCATGTCGCAAGCAGCTCGCCTCCGGCGCCCCAGGCGACTGCCTTGACCTCGCTTTCATGGCCCTCCAGCACTGCCCGCTGCACCCACTCGCCGCCCGCGCCCTGCTCCTCGTACACCACCACCGTGCCGTCGAACGCGGCTGCCGCGAACCGCCGCCCGCACGGCGAGAGCGCCACGCGCCGCACGGTGCGTGCAGCGACCGCATCGACCTCGCCAACGCACTCCCAAACCCCGCCGACGAGAGCCCACACGCGCACGCATCGGTCCGCGCCGCACGTGAGCACGCGGCGCCCAGCCGCGTCCCACGCGCAGCACCACGCCGCCGAGCCGTCCGCCGACGCCGGCAGCGCCGCCACCTCGCGCAGCCGAGGGGCCATGCCGCCGTGCGGCCGCCCGCCTCCCGCGCCGCTCCGCCAACGTGCGACGGTGGAGCCTCCGGGACACCAACCCGTCTCGCCCCGACGACGCTACGTCGCCGCCCTTCCCTTCTCTCCCGCCGCCCCCCCTCCCCCACTCTCGCTCGCGGTGTGCCGCCGCCCCCCACGCTGCGCAGCGCGGCACGGCCGCCGCCGCCTCGCGCGCAGGCATTCGGGCGCCGCCGGGCGCCATTGGCCCCGCCATCGACACTTCACCCCGTCGTTTACACACACATCACATTCACATGTCATTTCGTCGCACGACGCGCGGATTCCCCCATTGAAATGACGCCATCCGTAATATTATTAGACCCTACCCTAACTATAACCTCAACCTTCCGAGACCGGCGCCGGGCCGACGCGCGGCTGCTCCCGGCCATGCGCTGTGACGTAGGTAGGGTTTGCTTCATGGCGCGGGCGACCCTTCGGGTTTAGCCCGGCGTTTTGCAGTTCATTCGCATGCGCATCGGCGCGCGCGCGCGCGCGTGGGGTTGGTTTGGGGTTTTTTGGCGGAGGCGGCGCGCGCGCGCGCGCCTCCGCGCGCGGCGCGCCGACGCAGCCTCGGAAATGTTCGCGAGGCCTCAGACGGATGCGTTTTGATGGCGAGGCGCGCGGAGCCGCGCCGCGCGGAATGGCCGTCCCGCCGGAAAATCTTTGAACGCGGGGCGAAAGGCGCGCGCGCGGATGCGCGGCGACGCCGCGCCACACGCCGCGCGGCCGTCGCGCAAGAGGGCGGGCGAGGGGCGCAGGGCGAGGCGGGGGCGGCAGGGAGAGAGAGAGGAAGCTGCTGCGGGGGGCGCTGGGTGGGCGCGTGGCGCTCCAGGCAGGCGGCCAGGCCGGCAGCCATGGCGGCGGCCGTCGCCGAGCAGGTGATGCAGGAGAACGTGGAGATGCAGGACGAGGAGGAGCAGATGGACACCGGGCCGGTGCCGCTGCAGGCGCTGGAGGGGCAGATCACGGGCATCACGTCCGGTGACCTCAAGAAGCTCATCGACGCGGGCTTCACGACTATGGAGGCAGTGGGCCGCTCGACGAAGAAGTCGCTCATCGAAGTCAAGGGCATCAGGTGCGTCCGCGTGGCGCGCTCTGCGCACTGGCCGGCAGGCGCGCGCGCACACGCGCTGTATCCCTGCCTGCTGGCAGCCGCTGTGTCTGACCCCGACCA
Source organism: Prasinococcaceae sp. CCMP 1430 (assembly GCA_013416795.1). NCBI lineage: Eukaryota > Viridiplantae > Prasinodermophyta > Palmophyllophyceae > Prasinococcales > Prasinococcaceae > Prasinococcaceae sp. CCMP 1430. Next base: position 423,286 of record RQSC01000005.1, read on the forward strand.
CACGCGCACGCGAACGTAGCGAGAACAAAGCGGACAAGCTCATGGAGTACATCTCCAACCACCTGCAGATGGGGTTCACCAGCGCGGCCGACCACGCGCTGCAGCGTCAGGACATGGTGATGGTGTCGACGGGCGCAAAGGAGCTCGACAAGATTCTCGAGGGCGGGCTGGAGACGGGGTCCATCACGGAGATCTACGGCGAGTTCCGCACAGGCAAGACGCAGCTCTGTCATACGCTGTGCGTGACGTGCCAGCTGCCAATGGACCAGGGCGGGGGCGAGGGCAAGGCGTTGTATATCGACACGGAGGGCACATTCCGCCCGCAGCGCCTCGTGCAGATCGCCGAGCGCTTCGGCCTGAACGCGCAGGACGTGCTGGACAACGTGGCGTACGCGCGCGCGTACAATAGCGACCACCAGAGCCAGCTGCTCCTGCAGGCCGCCAGTATGATGACCGAGCAGCGCTTCGCGCTGCTGATCGTCGACAGTGCGACTGCGCTCTACCGCACGGACTACAACGGCCGTGGGGAGCTGAGCGCGCGCCAGGTGCACCTCGGCAGGTTCCTGAGGAGCCTGCAGCGGCTAGCCGACGAATTCGGCATCGCGGTCGTGGTGACCAACCAGGTCGTGGCCAAGGTCGACGGTGGCCCCATGGCATTCGGGCCACAGATCGCGCCCATCGGCGGCAACATCATTGCGCATGCCAGCACCACGCGCCTCTGGCTCAAGAAGGGCCGCGGCGAGAACCGCGTGTGCAAGATCGTTTGCTCGCCGAGTTTGCCCGAGGCAGACGCGGAGTTCGCGATCTCGCCCGAGGGCGTGGTCGACAGCAAGGGCTAAATCCCTCCCCCGGCCCCCCTCTCCCGACACCCAACCCCTCCACACACACATACGCTTCTCCACACGTGTGCCCGGCGGCGCCGCCGCAAGCTCAGGGCTGGCACTGCGTGCGGCTAATTCGCCGCAGGTCGGCTGCCCATGTAACACTATGATCCCCTCCCCATGTTATTGGTGGGAGGCGCCAACGTCCTGTGACACGCGCTGCCCGCCGCGCCGCTCTACTCGCGGGCGCGCCCTGAGTGAGCAGAGCGCCCGACTCGAGCCTGTGATAGTGATTGAACTGAGGTGTGCCGACTGTGCATGTGTCGCGAGGCAAACCCCATTATTAGTCTAGACTAGTCGTCTAGAGTAGCGAGCGCGCGACACGCGACCACAAGGAGACGCGCTCGCCCTCGCACCTCACGGCGCGGCTCCGCGGCCGCGCTCGCGCTATCGCCTGCGCAGGGGGGCGTTGACATCATCGATCGCCACTAGCACGACCTGGTCGCCGCGCAGAAAAATTTGGGCCATGTGCCGCGTGCGGTGCTGCTGCCGCGACCGCAACTTCCTCCCGCCCGTGCCCTGCTCCTGTGCGCCTATGGCATCGGCAGCGCCGCCGACGGCCGCGAGGTGACGCGGTGTCGCGAGCACGGTGTAGACCTCGTCAACATCGCGAAGTACCATGTTGAAGTGGCGGTCGAAGGCCACGACGAAGCCCACGGCCACGCCCCGCACGCCGCGCGCGTGACGCGTCGTCACGCGCACGCGTCGCCGCCCGGCAAAGGCGCTCGCGAGCACGCGCAGCGGGCCCTCCGGCGCCTCCTCCCTGCCCGCGCCACTGAGCTCTTGACGCAGCGAGCGCTTCACGGCGGCGGCTACCGGCGTGCGCCCGGGAGCGCGCGGGTCAGCCGAGGGCGCGCATCTCGCCAGCGGCGAGCGCGCCGGCAAAAGGCACTGCGGCAGCACTCACCGGCTGCCCGCTCGACGAGGGTGGTCGCTCGCGCGCGCCTCTGCGCGGCAGCGTCTGCAGCCATGCGGCTCGCCTTCATCCTCTCCTGCGTGGCAATCGACTCGGCCGTGCGGCGATGGCGCTCGCCGCGATTGGCTTGAGCTTCGGGCATCTCGGCGGGCAGCAGGCCCACGCATCGGCTCAGGTTGTCGAGCGGCGGGGCAGTGACGTCCGGAGGCTGAAGCCCGGGAGCGCGCAGCGCCGCGAGCGCATCGAACCCGTCCGACAGGAAGTCTAGCGCACCGGCCCGGCCTTTGTCTTCCGCAGCGCCGCCCGCGCTGCTCGCACCGCCTGCGCTGCCTGCAGCGCTTGCGGCGCCCGCACCGCCCATCCCACCGTATATCCCCTTGCAGTGGGTGCGCAAAGAGCGGGAGCGTGGCTTCAACTCCTCCCTCCCCTCCCTCCCGTGACCCCTCCCCCCTGCCCCCGCGGTCCCTGCCCTCGCACGCCCTCTCCCCCGAGCGCCGCTAAGGCGGCAGCTGCCGCTGCCGCGCGGCGCATGCGCTGTGTGGCACGCCGCGCGCCAATGGTCAGACGGCCCAATCTGACGGACCGCGCTCGCCGGCGCGCGCACTAGCGCCTGGGGGTGCCCACATGGCCAACGGGGTACGGGCTACCGCGCAGGGGCAGTCACGTGCGCGCGTGAGCGCCACACGCTCTCTCGCGCTCTCATGCGCACGCACGGCGCTTCGAGTGACGGGGCCACGCGCGCGCTCGTGCGTGGCCCAGGGCGCGCTATTAATAAGGCAGGGAGCGCCACGCGCTAGTCGCCGCTCTCGCCGCTGAGCTCGAGCGCCCGGAGCGCGCGCGCGGCGGCGGCGGCGGCGCCAGCGGCGGCCTTCGTCTCTGGTGTATCTCCGCCTGGGGGGGGAATGCGCCGGGAGGCTCTGTTAGCAGATGCGCGTATGGACGGGTGTGGTACAAACGGACGCGAACAGCGGAGCTTCTCTTCCCCTCCTGGCACGCACAGACGCATCCATTCGGCGGCGCACGTACCTCCTTCCGCTGCCCTTTTCGCGCTATCCTCCAGGTCTCTGAGCGCACTCATAGCTCCAGCGTCGCGCGCCGCCTGCAGCCCGCCAGGGGTGCGGACTATGTTGGCCCCGCCGCTCGACGCTGCGCGTTTGGCCTCCTCGGCAGTGCGCGCGGCGATGCGCCGCTCGGACGGACGCGCCGCAGCGAGCGCCTCGAGTGCGCCGGCCGCTGCGGCGGCGTCAGCGGGATCCTCCGCACGCGCGAAATCCGCGAGCGGCTCGGTCACGCCTGCCTCGATCGCGGCGGTCGCGCGCCCCGCGCTTCCGAGCGTGCATGCACGAAGCGCAGAGGCGGCCGCACGCTTGGGGCCGCTCGCGTGCCCCTCGCACAGGATGCGCGCGAGGATGCCAAAGGTGTCGCGCGGAGGCGCAGCTCGACGGACGTGCGCAGCGGCGCACGCCTCCGCGCCCTCCTCGCCCGTGGTCGCCAATGCAGCCAGTGCGAGACACACGTTGCGCTTGACGGTGGCGACGCGCGCCTCTGCGGCGAGCAGGATGAGCGCCTCAGGCACCTTGGCGTCGGCGAGGTCGCGCACCGTCCCTGGGGGGGCGCCCTCGCCGTCCGCGCGTCGGCTCCGCGCAATGGCGGCGGCCGCCGTCTGCGGGCTGCGGAAGAAGTGAGGCGCCGGTCTCCCCTGTCCCTCGCGCCCTGCCGCGCGCTCAGCTCGCACCCAGGCCCCCTCCCCCCCCCCTCACCCTCGCGCCCCCTTGGCCCTGTGGCACCGCCCGCATGCTCAGCCGCCGCCGGCCCGGCCCCGCATGCCGGCCGCCAGCCAGGACCCCCCCGGCGCTGGATCCCGGGCATCGACGAACGAGTCCCCGGTTCCGCCCCACCACATCGACCGTGCGTCCGGCGTCAGACCCGGTCCAATCGACCGTTTGTGGGTGTGCCGACTTCAGTCATGTTTTGTCTCTGCGGCCTGCGCTCTGCAGTACGTACACGCGCACAGTGCTGTACACTCTGGTTAAGGTTTGGTGTTTGAGGTATAGACCCTACCTCCTTGCGCGGAGTTATCCCGCGCGCGCGCGCGCGTGGCGCCCGTCGGCGCGCGCGCGCGCGCCNACTCGACGCGCGCGGCGCGCCTTGCTCCTCTCGGGCCGCGGGCGATGGCGCGGGCTCTGGCCGCGCAAGGTGGGCCGCGGTGCAGCGGCGCGGGCCGGCGCTGCGCCCGCGCGCCCAGGCGCTCCCGCGCTCTCGCGCAGCAGGGCGCCTCCGGCGTGCCAGGGAGTGACGGTGAGGACTGGCGCACGTTCCGCGCGCGTCTGGTTGCGAACGAGGCGCACGTCCTGGGCCGCGGACACGGCACCAAGAGCTCCCCGCAGGACGGCAAGCACGGGGCGGCCGGCGCCGCTGATGCCGGGGCTGAAAAGCCAGAGGGCTTCGACGGCGCGCGGTGGGCGCACTCACTGTCGCGGCCCGAGGCAGGCGGCCTCCTACTGGCGCGGGAAGACCTCGACGGCGGGTGGTTTGGACGCTCGGTGGTGCTGCTGTTCGAGCACCGCGACACCGAGGGTACGATGGGCGTTATCCTCAACAGACCGACGCGCGCGACGCTCGGACAGCTCGTGCAAAACCTCCCCGTCGCTTCGAAGCTTGCGCGATGCAAGGACCTCCCTGTGAATCTCGGTGGGCCTGTGGACACGTCCAGCCTGCTCGCTGTGTCGTCCAAGAATGTGCAGGGCGCGCGGCGAATCGTCGACGGCATGTACGTCCTCGGCATAAATGACGCCGCGGACGCGCTCTGCACGGGCGACATCGCCCCCCGTGAGCTCCATTTGTTCATGGGGTACTCCGGTTGGGCGCCACACCAGCTCAAGAGCGAGATCGACCACGGCGGATGGTGGTGCGGTGCCGCCGATGCGAGCTCGGTGCTCGTCCCGTCGCGCTGCCAGGAGGGTGCCGTGCCCGCCGTGGGTTCCGCTGAGTTGCTTGAGAACGAAAGCTCCATGTGGGAGGACCTGAAAGCGCGCATTGGGCACTGAGCTGCGTGCCGCCTCTGCCGCCCTCCCACCACTGAAAGACGGAGGCCATATGGCAAGCCACCCTACATTTAGCAGAGAGGCCGACTGCCCGTGCAGTCGACCGACAGCAACGCACCGACACAGCATGCGCGCAAGAGGTACTGAGACAAAAACGTGCGGGCGCAGCCACGTCCCCCTGTACTGTAATTCTACTGAGAAGAGATACAAGAGAGATTTCGTACAGTAGTGCGGTCAAACTACACCCCCGCCATCCATCCCAGCCCCGCTGGCGTCGCCGCCACCGCCGCCGCCGCCGCCGGCACTCTTCGGTGCTCTGGCTTCGCGCTTGGGCGGCGGCGCCAACACAGGCGCCACGAGCTTTGGAGGGCCCTGCGTCGGCGCGGTCCCCTCGTGCCCCTCGTGCTGCCGCTCCTGCCGCATCGCAACTCCGCCTTCGTCCGCGTCGCTTGTACTGCCAGCTGCCGCTGCTCCCTTCGGCGCGCCTGAAGCCGCGTCCGCAGTCACTCTCCCCTGCGGGCGAATCTTGGGACTGGACACGGTGGGCAGCACCAGCGGAGGCGACATCGCTGCCAGCTCGCCGTCGCCCATCTCGAGCGCCGTCGATCCGCCACCGCCAATCCAGCCGTCGTCTTCGGCGTCGGCGCCGCGTGCTGAGGCATCGAGCGTGCGCGGAGGCGTGCACTCCCCACCACCCAACGTCGACGGCGTTGGCGTCTGCTGCTCCTGGACGCCCGCGTTGGGCACGAATGTTTTCATGCGGTATCGCCGCGCAGCGCCGCCTCCAACGTCCGCTGAGTAGCACACGTAGTCCTGGTAGACGGCGGAGAACGCCGTATTGGTGTCTGAACGGATGTCCGCCATGGAAGCTGCATCGCGCAAGGACGCCAGCAGCGAGCCCTGGATGCCTTGCGTGTGCGCGTACTGCGAGCTGGGAAAGGCAAGTGCCATGAAGCCCGCGGCAAAGCTCATCTCGAGGCAGATGATGAAGTTCTGCAGCGCGCGCCCCTCCTCCGCCTGCATGCTCGCGTGTGTGTTGCAGGAGGGAGCCGCTCGAGTCAGCACCCCGGACGCGGCTGTGCGCAGGCGCCAGCAATCACAGCGGGGAAGGGCACAGCGCGGAGGTATTTGGCCGTATGCATGACTCACCTGGCGATCTTCTGACCAGTTGCCGCGGGAGAATGCGCCTGTGGCCACCAGCGCGCTCACGGCGATGCCTTGCCAAAACGTGAAGAAGATGACCGACTTAATCAGCGTGAATTTGAGGAGAGGCCTGCGGCGCGTGCGGTGTCAGCGCCAGCACGTAACAGATCCGGCCGAGCGGACCGCTCGCGCGTGAGGAGGGACGGGTGGGGATTCGCGTGCGCGACCGCGCGTGAGTACACACTTGTGGGACACCAGGAGGTCCTTGGAGGCCACGTAGAACATCACCAGCGCGTACAACGCCGCGGCATACGACGCGTTGTACATAACGACCACGTAAGGGTAAGCGCAGCGTGCGTCTCCCAGCTTCCCCTCACAGTACGCGCCGTGCGCCTCGGCGCCGACCGTCACACTGGCTAGCACGAGCTTGAGCCACACGAATTGCAGCGTCCCCTGCTTGCACAACCGGATGAAGCGCGCGTCGACCTCGACGTCGGACAGGCAGGTGCCGTATACCCAAGACCTCTTAATAGCCGTGCCCTGCAACTGCGTGAGCACCGCGCCGGGGCCACCGATGTACGCTACGAGCAGATTGAAGAAGTTGTACACAACCCATGCCTTCAAGCGCGCGCGCGACCATACGTTGGCGAGGCACGGGGGTGGGGGTCAGTCAACGATGGGTGAGCGAGCTGGCGAGCGCGCGGCGCAGACGCTAGGCGTCTTCTGGCGCACCTCGAAAATGTCTCTGAATGCGTCGAAGTACACGCTACTGTGCGGTGCAACAAGGCTCAAGAAGGAGCAGGTGGCGTACACGGGGACCATGAAGATGATGCGCACAATGAAGCGCTGGTACACAGGTTCGGTGTAGTTCCGCAGGTGTGCGAGGATGAGGTACAAACTAAACGCGACGGCGCCCGCAGCCGACACGCCCGCCAGGCCGACAAACAGGGGTGTATCGCTGATGCCACGGGGCGCGGACTCCGGCCCCGTCGTGGGTGTAGAGTCCGCCATGACGCTGTCGCTGACGCGCTGCCGTAGCAGCACAGAGCAGCGCAGCACAGCGAAGTGCGCGTGCGCCGAGCGCGTGCGCCGAGCGCGTGCGCCCAGCCGCACGCAGGCGCCCCTGCGCAGCCCGCGCCGCACACACTCTGCCCCCTGCTCCGGCCACGCGCGCGCTGCGAGCGCGCGCGCGGCGACGGGGAACCGCCATCAATATGTTTCTAATCGGATCACAAGTACCCACGGGAGCCCTCCCGAGTCCATCGGAAAGTAAGTTCAAATCAGGGCCCGCGACTGCGACGGCAGCGCCGAGTGCCCAGGATATTCCGGGCGGCAGCACCGCGCAGTGGTTTTAAGGTTAGAAAGACACAACCCTAACATGAATTTCGGAATTCTCATATTCTACTGAACATTTTATTAAACCCTCTGCTCCGGGAAGACATTAGGGTATACTTACAACCTCAACTCCATGACCGCCTCAATTCGACGTTTACTTCTATTTGGTGCGACTACATTTGTAGACCCTCATGGCGCGGCCGCGCGCGTTCGAAACTTACTGTAGTACGTGTCGCACCGTCTCGTGCGTGGATAAGGTGGTATGGTGGTATGGTGGCCGGGGTGGGGCGCGCGCGCGTGTGCGCGCGGCAGAGCCGTGCGGCGTGCAGGGCCGGCGGACGGCGCGGGGAGAGGGTGGGTGGTCGCTCGTTCGTCTCAGGTGGCGACGATGGCAACGGCGACCGGAAGCGCGCGCGCGCGCGCCGCGGCGGGCGCGCGCCGCGCACCACCGCCATCGGCTTGCTCGCCGCCAGCACGTGGGGCGCGCGCGACGCGCGCGCCGCGCCCCCGCCGCGCGGTGACGTGTGCGCGTACGACTGTGAGGTTGGCGACGTAGAGTGCGAGGAGAGGCGCGCAGCCTGCAGGCGCAAGGTGCGGCCAGGCGACGCGAGACGTGGCGCATGCGCAACGCCTGCACGTGAGCGCCCTTGCTTGCCCGTGCCGGACTGGCGGTGATGCTCTCTCCTCCCAAAACGTTTGAGCGTGTGCAAGTATGCACGCAATGCTGACGCTTGATGATCTGCGACCCTGTGTGCAGGCGCTAGACGGCTCTGGCGCGGGCTCCTTCGAAGAGCGCAGCAGTACCGACCCGAAAAAGACTGGCGAGGTCGACCTCAGGGGCAAGTCTGCCTCCCAGACGGACGCGTACGTGGCCGACACGCAGGAGCTGATCGATCTCATCACAGCCACACTCAAGCTGGATCCGTTCGACGAACGCCGGCCCAAGGTACGCGCGTGCGTGCCCCGCCCGCCCTGCTTCCTCCTGTTGCCCCACTCGCAACACCTCGCTTGCGGCGCGCGCACGTCGCTCGCAAGCCTGCGCTGACATACGCCTGCGCTGGCTTCCCGCACCCACTTTTGCAGGACATCGAGACGATTCGAACGCTGGCCAACATTTGGACGGGGCGATATGCGCCTGGCGGGTCGTATTCGCTGGCATCCGCTGGGAAGATGTATCAGGTGATCGACACGCTCACTGGCTGGTGGAACTTCAACGGCCTGAGGCCCGTGTCGGCGTCCATCGTCAAAGACGTCAACACCGTGAGTAGCGGCCGCCGCGCGCGCGCCGACACCCCGCGCGTTTTCTTATACGCCCCCCCCACACACCACACCAACATAGACAGACACACGCACGCTCCGTGGCGAAGAGCGCGAGCGCTGCCGCACCTGCGCTGACGCCGCACCCTGCCCCTGGCCATCACGCGCCACGGGTCTCCCCCATTGCGCCCGCATGCGCGCGCCCACCCACGCGCAGCAACTCGCGGACGCCGTCAAGCTGCTCAACCAGCGGAAGTGACGTCCCTCCAACGCGACGGGCGCGCGCGCAGCGCACGCCGGCGGGCTCGGCGCCTCCAGCGAGGCGGCAGTGTCGCTCGGGCGATCGCGGCGCAGCATATCGCGCGCTTCGGCGCCTGCAGCCGATGTCCCATCAAAACGCACTGCGATCGAAAATGACTCTCCCGTGTGTAACTTTCCCATCCCGACCGATGCGTTTTCACCTGCGCGCGCACCTCTGCGCGCCGCGCGCCCGCCTTTGCGCATTTGCCGCCGCCACCCCGGCGCAAACACGGCCGTCGCCACTCTGCGCTAGGCCGGCGCCTAGAGGGGGGCGGGGAGGGGAAGGGGCTGCGGTGGCGGCAGCGAGGGTGGGCCGATCGACGGCGTTGCGAGGCTGCGAGTCGAAGGTGGCGTGCGCGCGTGTGTCTTGCGGGGGCGGGGCCGGGAGGCGGCGCGGCGGCGGCGGCGGCGATGGGCAGCGCACTGCGCATTTGACGCATCTGCCCACCCCCCTCTGCGCTCGCCGCCGGCGAGCTCCCGACGCCAGGCCCGGCCGCGATGTCTGGCTCCGGCACTAGCAGCCTCTCGAGGCATGCGTACAAGGTGTGCGACCTACTCAAATGCTCGCGGCTGATCCGCGAGAAGACGGAAGGGCGCAAGCAGCTGAAGGAGGCCGTGCAGTCGCACCCGTTCGTCGACATACTGCTTCGCAACACAGACGGCATGGACCCCCAGCTCTCGAATGAGGAGATCGATCAGAAGGAGTGGCTGTGCTCCTGTCCGGGCGTCGCTGAAATCGCGTGTGAACACATCGACCAGGAGGTGGACGCGGTGCTTGACAAGATCGAGCGCGAGCGTCGCAGCGTGGCAGGGCACGGCGCCGGCGGGCCAAGGAAGAGGACGGAAGTCGACAGTGCCCTCGCAAAGGTGCTGCGTGGTCTTGTGGTCGCTGTGCACGCACGCGTCGTCGAGTTGAGAAGGTCGCATGATAGCGAGGGCGGCGTCGGAGCGCCACCAGACGATGCCGCGCCACCCTTCACGAGAGTAGCGAAGGCAATCCTCAACCACATCGCAGGCATCCTCGATCGTGACGACACATTCGTGGCGTTCGAGGGCGACTACATTCAGCTGCTGCTCAACTACCTTTTGCCAACCCCTGCTTACGCCTCGAGGCTCACGCCAAAGATCTTCAAGAGCCTGATGAAGACGTTCACGTCAAAGCTGCAACTGTTCGCGACCGGTCGGGGGCGCGTCACCGAGTCGCAGGCGCACGACTGCGCGCGCGCGCTGCAGGCACTCCTGCGGTACTACCAGCGAGATCTGTCATCCGGCGAGAAGCCTGCGTGCGTCGAGGTCGCCGAGGCGCTCGCCACGGTGTTCGAAAATATGCACGACGAGGGCCGGACGGCAATGGCGACTGTTGGGGCCCTGAACGAGCTCATCGCGCGCGATGGCGTCAACATGAGCAGCAAGTTGCTCACGCTGCACGAGTCCAGCATTGCCTCATTTGTGTCGGCAGGCCTAGCGTCCTCGACGAAGCTGGCCGGGCTGAAGGAGGCGCTCGTCCTCCACTCTCGCATGATGCTGGCTCTGGGTGCTGGTTCGAATTTGCGCTCGATGGCCATCCTGTTCTCGCTCTTGGAGAAGGAGCTCAGCGCGCCCATGAAGGTGCTCGGGTCCGACCAGCGCCACGCACACGGACTTCCTCTGCCGCGCCGGCACGTTGGTGCGTTGCTACTGGCAGCCGACGTTTGTCTCATACTTGTGCGCGCGCCTGCTGAAGCGCAAAGCGCCGCCGAGCCAACGCAAGATGATCGCGAGCACGATGCGGTGGGTACGCTTGGGACGCTCAGGAGCACTCGCGGTCACAGTCGCAGCGTGCGCATGCGTCGAGCACCACCTGCTGAGCGACTTGCGGATGCATTGATGAGTGGACGAGGCCTATGGCCCATGCTAGCGGCAGTGATTGCGAGGCGACACGGCCAAAGTCTGCCCCCACGTTGTCGATCCATGTGGCTGGCAGCTGCCGTGACAGCCCTGCCGGAGGTCATCACTACGGCCGCGGGCAACTCTGCCTCTGCGGCAGGAGCGAGCAGCGGGGGCAGTGGCGCGCAGGGCGACTGCGAAGATAGCGCAGTGCACGCTACGTGGCTTACTCGCTTCGTAGCGGCGTTGGCCGTTTCATGGCTTGATGACGAGAGCTCGACGACCTCGATGGTGGACGGGGCCCAGGTGGGGCTAGCCATCGCAAAGTTTGGCGTGCGCGCCGAGTCATGGCCGGCTGATGCCGCTCTGTTGCCTGCACTTTGGTGTCGAGCTCGCGACTGCCTGGTTCGGTGGCTGCCCTCGCTTGGCGATTCGGAGCTCGCACACGAGGTGTGCCGCGCCCTAGCAGCGATCGGGCGGCGGGCGCTTGTACCAGGAGAGCTGCTGCCGGTTGACGCATGGCGGGCGCCTGCGATGGCCGCGTTCAACCTCGAGCCTTCGTCATCCTCCTCTGCCGGCGCGGGCGATCTGAAGCGAGGCACTGCGAAGCCCGCGGCACCCGCGATCGAATTGATTTCAGCTATCGCCTCCTCCCCCGTCCAGTCCCAGTGGTCAAGTGCCTCATTCGACACCAAGAGGAGCACACTGCGCACTTCTCTTGCTGCGTGCCTGTGCTTGGTCATCCGCCATGCTACACCGAGCTCTGCTGGGTCCGACCAGAGTCAGAGTCAGGCAGAGGTAGGTGGTCGAGTGTCATTCAGCCACACGACTCTCACTCGAGCCGGTGTCACGCGTGCTGTCGACACATTAGCCGCACTGTGCTTCAACGCGAGCAACGCCACGGCCGACTGCTTTGGGCCACCCGAAGAGGTCAGCGAGTCGCGCAACTCGTTGTTCGACTCGACGGCGCTGACGGAGGATCGCTACCATGACTCGGAGGGCGTCCTTACGGAAGACATCATCCCCTGGCTCGAAAGACACCATGATAAGCTCGCCGAGGGCACAGTGGTAGCGCCGGAACGGCTGGATGCACTCATGGGTCTAGATGTGGCTGGCGTGCAGGCTCAGGCGAGATACATGGTGTCTAGCAGCGTGGGCTCTGCCCTCAGCTGCCGAAATCTATCGAGGGAAGCGGCGTCGCTCATCTCCGACGCTCTCAGGCAAAGCGCGGGCGATCTTGAGACGTCAACTGCATTTCCAGCCCGCGATCGCATTGCCACGCCACATTCCGTGGGCAGTGTCGGCGCGATGGCAGGGATTTTGACCCAGCGGGCCAGGAGCGCACAGCCTGCTGGTGAACGAGCTGGCAGACGAGTCCAAAACGTGCTTGCGCTGTGCTGTGCAGCGGGGGTTTTGCGAGGCGGGTGCCAGAATGCAGCAGCAGCCGCAGGCACGTCCGCTCCGAGATCGAGCTGGGGCGATGACGGCGACGTTGCGAATGCTGCAGATCTGGCGGCAAGCGTCGTCACCGCAGCTGTCCGCCACGCAGCCAATCTCACGAAGGATGTTGATGCGCTCAAGGATGCACCCACGCGCTTGGCCTCAGTCGCCGCGATTGCCCGCGGCGTTCGGGACGCGCTTCGGGGGGCCGGGAAGGCAGCGATTCCGGGCGGCGGTGACACCAGCACCCGTGGGCTGTCGGCAGGGGCAGCAGTGGACCTGGCGCAAGCGCTATTGATCGCCTTCGACACATGCATCGAAGTGTGGAGGAGGGCCCGCGAAGACGATGCGGATGACCAGAGCCGTGGTCGTGCAGTCCGCAATGCCTCTTCCGCTGTATTTGACGATGATCTCGATGGTGGCGACGCATTGGCGCCAACGAGGCCAGGCAACAGCTCAACTTCGGGCTGTCTGGCCGCAGCGAGCCCTGAAGCGGCCGCAGAAGCCACCAGCTTGATTGTGATGGAAGCACTGGCTGAGCTTCGAGGGCCCGCACCAGAGCACGTCTCAGATGCAGTAGTGAAGGCGCTCACAGGCGACTCGCAGGATCTGCCTCCACGTCGCGTGCGCGAGCTGGCCACGGGCGTAGCCTCGCGCCTCGGCATGATCTGCTCGACTAGCAACGCCCATGATGCCATGTTTGAGGAGATAGACGCTCAGATGACGATGCACTTGAGCCAGGGCTGCGGAGATGTCATGGATTTCGGCGCGGCTGCGCCAATTGTGCAGTGCTTCACACGAAGTCTTCGGAGCCTCGAAGGAAGCGATGGCGTCACTGAAACCGAGAGTACTGCTCTGCTAGAGCGTGCAAATGCTGTGCGAGATGCTCTTCGCGGCTTTGACGCCAGCCAGAGGACGTGGAGGGCGCGGTGCGCTTTGGCAGGCTTGGCGGCGCAGCTCACTCGTCTCGATGCAGGAGAGTTCTTGCCGATGGCGCAGGCCTTGCTCCCCAGCATGTGCAAAGATGACGACTGGAGGGTGCGCGCGTGCGCTGGCGCTGCCATCGCCACGATATTCGCTGTCGCCCCGTTGAGCACTCATGGGAAACTTGCAAATGCATGCACGCAGTCTCTGTCGTTGGCATCTCCGGCGTGCGTATCCACTGCGGGCCGCCCGCCCACTGAAGACGCTCGTGCAGGCGTCGCTGTAGAACACGCAGAGACTGCTGCGCTGACGCTGGCGTCGCTGGCTGTCACCAGCCCCGTGGCCGAGTCGCAATGCGTGATTGCCCTGTGTGTCCACGCTGCTGGTTCTCAGCATACTCGGAGCCTCGTTTTCGCATGCCTCGGCATCGTTGCTGAGGTGCTTGGGTACTCATCCGTTGTCTCGCTCGCATCCCGGCACAAAGCAGCGCTACTTGGGCGATGGGTTGCGAAGCGATACAGCTTGCCTGACCTCAAGTATCTGCAGGTGCTCTTCGACGTCATGCCAGACGAGGACGACGAAGGTATGGACGCGGAGGCTGAAGCCGACCACGACCTCGACGAGGTGCTAAGTCGGCTACAGGGTCCTCTCGTCGCTGCGCTGGTGTGCCACGAGAGACGCACCGAACTGGACTGGCTCGCCTCGCGCCTGGGTGTGCAGCCAAAGATGCTAGTCCGAGGGAGCTTCGGTCAGGTCATGGCTTGGACGCTCACAATGATGGTGAACTTCCGCGGTGCAGGCCGCGAGTCTCAGGCGGCGAATGTGCTTTCTTTCAAGTGCGTTTCGGGCCTCAACAAAGAGGAGGCCGCGGAATGGATCGGACAACCAAGGTTGTTGCTGTGGATGGTTGACGAGACCCTCAACCTCGTGAGGGACGAGCCATGCGGCGGGCCTGAGGACGCCACGCTGGCCCAGAGTGGAGCCATGGCGGCAACGGTGGCTTCTGGAGCCGCGACAGGGACGGAAGATAGCGGCGGGGCATCATCCGTCGCGTGGCCGAATTGCGTCGGCGCGACCGCAACGGCGGCGATGAACACGCTGGCCTCGTTCATGGGTGGGAAGGGGGCCTTGGCAATGCACATCGTCCCAGACGGTAGAGTCAAGCAGCACTTGGTCCAGGTTCAGTACATTGAGGACTCTGCGCAGGGCTCCCAACGGCACCGGGCTGACGCGCTGGCTGCGCTCAATGTTGTGGTGGCTCTTCTTGGTGAGAGGGCGACGGCCCCCTTAGTCGTCCGACACGCGACTGCCATCGCCCTGCGCATGTCCAAGTCGCCCGGCCTCGCCGAGCGTGCGCTGATGCTCGTGCGGACGCTCATTGCTAAGTCGACCCGATTGGGCGCATGGCAGGGCGAAACCAACTCTCCCGACAAGGAGCTGGCGTTCGATGTCGTCGCAGATGTCATGCCCTCGCTCGTCGCGACAACATCAACGCTGATCGACGAAGGATACACGCCGGGTGGGCCTCAGACGTCTACAACGCAAGCGTCTCTGAAGCTTGTACAGGAGATCTTCATTGACTCAGCACCGGCGAGCGTCAGCTCGGTGGCTGCTGAGATGGAGCCGCTGCCCGATGTGCCCGAGCTCGCCAATGCCTGTCTCTGGCAGAGAACTGTTGCTGGGGAGACACCCCTTGCGACAGCTGTGAGAGCATTGTCGCGGCGTGCACCCGCGATGTCTTTGCGGGGGCGAGAGCGGGCGTGCACCATGTTGCAGGCGCGCATGCGAGGCGGCGGCGAAGGAGGGGGTGGTGCTGTGATGGCAGCCGCGCGTGAGCTGGCGGGTGTGGCTGTGTCTCTGGGGGATGACGGCCTGGTCAATGTGGCTGCGTCCGTGCTGTCACGCGCTGCACTTGAGCCACCCAAGACCGGCGTCGCTGCTGTCGATCCATGTGCCTTGGTGACACCTGTGCGCCATCCGGGACAGCACGCACCGAAGGGTGCCGAGAGCAGCAAGTGGCCGGTGTGGCGTGTGGCGATGGGCGCGCACGTGCTCAAGGCCCTTTGCGACCTCAGTATCTGCCCAGTGCACAAAAATGCCGCCATGGCCGAGCGCGCGTTGCGACACGCACTCATGTTCATCAAGAGAGACACTGACCCTGCCGTACGTGACCGCTACAACTTGGTATTCAGCCTCCTGAGTGACGCAGCCGCTGGCGGGCAGCGTGAGAGGTTTGTTGCTCCACTCACGCATCTTCACGCGGCATATCTGAAGCCACTGTTCAAGCAAGCAAACCCCAGCCCAAAGCGCTTGCAATATGCAAAATTGGATGCGCGCCAGTTGTGGTCGTCCGATGAATCAGCCGGCGGCTTCGACCGCTGGGTGTGCCAGCTTACCCCCGCGTTGATATCATACGCGGATGGCGAGATGCTGCTGCAGGAGTGCTTCCAGCTGGCGTCGAATGTCCCCTCGTTTGCTCAGGACCTGCTTCCGCACGCCGCCCTTGCAGCTGCGCTTACGCCCCGGCCTATCGAAGACGGGCATTTGATTGCCGAGGCTGTGGCCGACGGTATCGTGACACACACTCTCCCCGCTGGCGGACGCGCGGCGGCGGCGATCCTATCGATGCTTGAAACGCTGCGGCAGGCACACAGACAAGATATGCGCGTAGCGAGATCGCGGCAGAGCCTCGAGGGCACGCCCAGGGCATGGCTGTGCCCTTGCTGGGCGCCTGTCGACAATGTGTCCGTGGCATACGCGGCGCTGCGTGCGAACAAACCCGTGACCGCCTTGCTCTGGGCGGAGATGGCGTACGAGGAGCAGCGCAATGGCCCTGTTACAGCGGCACCTGGAAGAAGGAGCGCGAGGAAGGCGCCACGCCCTTCGGGTGGATGGGATGCACTTAAGGGCTTGGCCAAGGTGGAGCTACCAAAGCCAGATGGATCGCTTGCGCGACCGGTGCAAGCGCTGCTCGACTGCGCCGCTGCCGTCGGCGAAACTGACTCAGTGATCGCCGCCGCGCGCGGCGCCGGGGCAGATGCGCGCGTCGCCCGCGCGTGCGCGAGTGGGAACTGGTTAGGTGCCCTACAAGCGTCTGACTCGATGCTGTCGGGCGGAGACCGTGGTGGCATGCCCATTCGACGTCGACTGGAGCTTGTGGAGTCGGCGTCTGCCGCGCTGCGCGCGCTCGGCTGTGAACACGTGCGCGCGAACCTCGTGGGCGCGACTGCATCTCATCTCGGTGGCTCCTGTGCCACGCGATTGGATCCAATGCAGTGCGAGGTGGCCTGGCGCCTCGGCCAGTGGCAGTCTATCCAGGACGACGCCTCGATGGCTGGTGATCGAGGAGTGCAAAGAAGGGTGGGGAGCGCAACCACGGACGGATCGTTCGATGGGCTCATGCTCCGCGCTCTCAGTTCCACCTCTGCCGGTGATAGCACAGGGGCACAGAAGGCGCTGCGCTCGATGCGTTGCGGCGAGGCACGGCAGATGGTATCCATTGGGACCGAGCGTGATTTAGTCTCGAGCGGCATCCTTGGGAGGCTGCTGATCGTCGATCAAGTCGAGGCGGCAGGGGCGCTCAGGGCAATCCGCGTGAGCTGTGCGGACGGTGGGTCTGACACGCAAGACATGGACTTAGACTGGGCCGCCGCCAGCGGGCAGAGCGCTGGTGACGGAGCTGAGAACGCGTGGGTGGAGAGGTGGTGCGCTATCCGTGCGCGCCTCAGCCAAGCGGGCGGCGGTGGATTCGAGCACACGGAGGTGCTGTTCGCAGCCGAGCGCGCGACTTTGCTGCTGCTGCCTGCCGACGAGCAAGCGTCGCAGATAGCGCGCTGCGACCTCGAGATGGCGCGCAGGGCACGCAAGGCGGGCTGGCGCGGCGCAGCCGCTGCAGCACTCGAGCGCATGTCTGGCAGCGCAGCACAGCACGTGGCAGGCCGTGCACAGATTGAGCATGCCAAGCTCCTCCATGCCGATGGTGAGAGTGGAGAGGCAATTGCCTGCCTTCAGCACGTGACCAATGGCACTTTGGAGGGCGGCGATGCAATGTCGTCCGATGATGGCGCATCTCTCAAAGCGTATGCTATGTACCTTCAGGGCAAGTGGCTCGCGTCTGGAATGTCCGACAGTGCCCGCAACGTGCTCGAGCACTATCTTCGCCCGGCCGCGGAGGCGATGGCCGCGGAGGCGATGGCCGCGCTTGCGGAAGGTGATGTGAGCGACGACGTGAGAGCCGCCGGCCACAAGGCGAAGCTGGCTTGCCGCGCCAACTTTCACCTCGCCGCGCTTGCCTCGCGCGCGTATCGGAACGCAGCTGAGCGCGAGACCACGGGCGAAGGGCGTGCCGTGATCGAGGCTCGGCAGATGAGGCGACGCGCGCTCGACTCTGCGAAGCAGCGGCTGAGTGAGCGTGGTGCGAAGATGGAGCAAGCGACGAAGGTCATGCTCAACAGGAAGATTCGCAACCTTGAAAACACTGTCAAGCTTGACGCTGAGGAGGAAACCACTGAGATCTCGGTCAAGCGCGACCTTCTACACGCGGCCGCAGCAGGCTACGCGCGCGCCATGAAGCTCGGTGATGCGTACGATCTGTCTGCTGCGTTCAGTCTGCTCAGAATATGGTTCAACCACTCGGACGACAAGCATGTCATGCGAGAGGCATGCGAGGCCGCCCAAACGCTGCCTAGCCACAAGTGGCTCTGCGTCGTGTACCAGGTGGCCGCGAGGCTCGATGAGACGACAGCGCACAACGAGGAGTTTCAAAAAGCCATCTGCGCGCTGCTCGTCCGCCTCGCGAGCGATCACCCCCACCACGCGTTGCCACACATCATTGCGCTCAAGAACGGCGACAGGCTAACTGCGGACAAGAAGTGCGCCAAGGAGGCATCAGGGACGGGCCTGCATGGTGTGGGCAAGCGCGCGGCAGCCGAGGCCGTCTTGACCACCGTGAAGGATTCCAAGACATATGCGTCGAAAGTCGCACACGCGACTGATCGGCTCGTTGATGTGTATTTGGACATCGCATTCAAGACCACCCAGACGCATCACCACCCCAATGGTCAGCGTGTGAAGACTCACGGCCCTCTGCCGGACAGCGCGCGGGCGGTGCGCGGCCTTGGGGAGGCCGCCATTTGCACTGCGCTCCCCCCTCCTCGCCCGGATGCCTGCTATGACAGCCACGACGCGCTGGGTTCGTTCCCCCGTTTCAATGGCTTCGTAAACCCGCACCTCCCACCGGACAACCCCGGCGGCATCAATGCGCCCATCCTACTCAAGGTATCGGGCACGGACGGTGTGGCTTACCGCCAGCTCGTGAAGAGCGGCAGCGACGACCTACGCCAGGACGCCGTGATGGAGCAACTTTTCGAGCTGGTCAACCAGCTGCTCGCGCGGTCGCCGGAGGCCGCGCGCCGCAGGCTTCGCGTTGGCACATACCCCGTCGTGCCTTTCTCCCCAGCGGCCGGCTGCGTTGGGTTTGTGTCTGGTGCCATCGAGCTCGGCGACTGGCTCTACAAATCTGCTGGTGGCGGCGCGCACGGGCGCTACCGTCCGCAGGATTGGGGCTTCGCGACATGCAGAAGGGCGATGGTCGACGCGCGCGGCGGTGGAGGCGGTGGCGGCGCGCTCGTGCAGCGGCTTGTGGATGAGTATGGCCGGGTGTGCGAAAACTTTCGACCGGTGCTCCGCCACTTCTTCACCGAGCACTTCGACACTCCCAGCGAGTGGCTCGAGCGTAGACTCACGTACACGCGCTCGGCCGCCGCCAGCTCCGTCGTGGGCTACGTGATGGGCCTCGGAGACAGGCACGCCAGCAACATCCTCATTTCGACAAGCACTGCCGAGGTTACGCACATCGACCTCGGCGTGGCCTTCGAGCAAGGTCGCATGCTGCGCATACCCGAGACGGTGCCCTTCCGGCTCACGCGCGATATGGTGGACGGGATGGGCGTGCACGGCGTGGAGGGTGCTTTCCGCGCGTGCGCGGGCGTAGCCATGGGGGTCATGCGGGCGTCCAAGGAGGCGCTGCTCACCATCGTCGAGGTCTTCATTCATGACCCACTCTACACGTGGGCGATCAACGACATTGCGCGCGACCAGCGCCAGCGGGACATGGATGATGAGGGCACCGACGAGACGGGCACCGTCGCGGATGTGGCAGAGGAGGGGCCCTCGCGCAATTCGGAGGCGGAACGCGCGCTTGGGCGCGTGCGCAGCAAGC
This sequence comes from Prasinococcaceae sp. CCMP 1430, assembly GCA_013416795.1. Lineage (NCBI taxonomy): Eukaryota > Viridiplantae > Prasinodermophyta > Palmophyllophyceae > Prasinococcales > Prasinococcaceae > Prasinococcaceae sp. CCMP 1430. The sequence continues at coordinate 442,612 of RQSC01000005.1, forward strand.
TCGATGGTATTGAAGGGGGTGAGTTTTACGCGCCCGACGGGCAGGTCGCCAAGCTCATCAACGAGGCGCGTGACCCGCGCAACCTTGCCGTGCTCTTCGCCGGCTGGGCGCCGTTCTTGTGAGGCTGAGAGAAGATGACGGGGCCGGGTGTTATGTTACATACTGTATCTTGAGTGTACACTGCTTCACGCGAAGTAGCATTTGACGACAGGGCGCACCGAGTGTATCCGTAGCACGGGCGCCTCTTCCTCTCCGGCAAAGAAGGCCCTCGCTTCGCCGACCACCGACGCGTGGCCGGCACCGCCCCTACGCTTGGCTCGGATCTGAAGCGGCGCGCCCGCGCGCGCAGCGGCTGCGGAGCGCAATTGCGCGCGATGGCCGCTGTCAGCACGGGGGAAAAGGACCGTCGCACACCCGCACGCGCGCGCGATTGATCGCACCTGCGAGCTGTGCTCTTGCTGCTTTTTGGGTCTGTGGGTACTGAGAGCACTCGCCTGCCAGCCGCACAGACAGCTACGTGCGCCCGCGCCCGCGATGTCAGCGCACACGCGCAGGAATTCTGTGTGCAAACAGCATGTGCGCGCGCGCGTACCGCTCCAGTCGCCGGCGCGCGGTAGAGCTCGAGCCGTGGCACGATGCGACCAGCCGGCCCCGCCCGCGAGTCCTCGACGGCACCCTCGGTGGCTCCGATGTCCTCGAACACGGAGGAGAGCGAGAGCGCCTGCGCATTGTCGCGCACGCAGGCAGCGCACACGAACTCGCCCCCCCGGCTGGTCCCGGGCGCAGTGGTGGCGCCATGGCCATCAGGCCCGGTGTGTGGCCTGGTGGCAGCGTTTTGGACCGTACTGCGCGCCGCGATGCCCGCGTATACGCCGCTCTTCTGCCTCACGGCTGCCGGCAGCGGCGCCCGCGCGAGCTGCAGCGGCGGAGCGACGGCGGTCGCCGGCACGCGTGCCGCACACGCAGCAGCGCGCGCCGCCGCCCCCGCCGCCGCCCGGCGCGCGCGCCGATCCGCCACTCGCATATGCCGCCGCGCGGCTCGGCACACACCCCATCGCAGGCACGCGCAGTGGCAACCCCCCCACCCCACCCCACCCACCCCACCCCCTCCATCGCCCCACCCCGCCTGCAGGTGGGGGAACCTGACGAAGGAGGAAACGGTCAGGTGGAGGTTAAGGTTACGATCGCGAGGTAAAAGGGTTCTTTGGTTTGTAGGGTTTGCGGCCGCGTTTCGAACGCGCCCCGGCCCGGGCGCCGGGCGAGGGGGCCCGCCGCGCGGACGACGGCCCGAATTCCCTGAAGCACATGCATTGGTGAGGGAATTTCGTGCAATTATGGGTGAAAGGACACGCACTATTTTTCTGATTGCGAGATTTCGTGCGTGCGCGCGGCGGCGGCGTAGTGGCGCGCTGTGCTTTGGATGCGCGCCTTGCCACCGCGTGCGCGCTTCTTGGAGCGCGTGTCATCGTCGNGGACGGCGGTATCGACGCCCCCGCCGCGCGTGGGGCGCCCGCTGGCGCCGGCGTGCCGCTCGGCTCGGCGCCGCCGCTGCCGTGGCTGCCCGGCGGCCCCGCGGCTTGCCTGCAGTCCATTGCGTCCGGCGCCACGCTGTGGGTGGGCTCGGCGGTGTTCGCGGTGTCGTTCGCGACGCTCATTTTCAGCGGGCCGGGCGCGCCCGACGACGCGCTCGCTGAGGGCATCGGCGTGGTACTCTTCAGCAGCGCGGTGAGCGCGGTGGTCGTGGCGTCGGCCAGCTCCATGCCGGTGGTCGCCGAGGTGCAGGACGGCCCGAGCGCGCTCTTCGGCCTCATCGCCGCGGACATTTTCTCGGGAGGTCTTCCGCAGGAGCTCATGCTGCCAACCCTGGAGGTAGCACTGGCGCTGACGTCCATAGTGTCCGGCGCGGCGTCAGTTGCCGTTGGCCGGCTCCAACTTGGCACCGCCGTGCGCTTCCTACCGCAGCCGGTCGTCGGCGGCTTCCTGGCGGGCACCGGCTACGTGCTCGCGTGCGGCGGCTGGAAGGTGCTCACCGGTGAGCCTGTGTCCCTCGCCGGCGTGGAGGACGCGCTCGCCAACCCCACCGACGTGTACGCCACGCTGCTGCCGGGCGTGGCCTTCGGTGCGCTGTTGACGTACGCCACGAAGCGCTCGCAGGAGTTCTATATCATCCCCGCGTGCATTGCTAGCAGCACCGCCGCGTACTTCGGCGGCATGTTCCTGTTCGGCCTCGAGCCGCAGGCGGTGATGGACCACGGATGGCTTTTGGGACCGTTCGAGGGCGTGGGCGATGGGCCCTTCCCGTTCAAGCCGCTCGCCCTTGACCCGCTGCGCCTGCTGCGCGTCGACTACGACTACGTGCTCGACCAGCTCCCGCGAGTGGCGACCATCGCGTCGCTGTCGGTCCTCGGAGTGCTGCTGAATGTCTCAGCGATCGAGGTCGCGCTCGACCGCGACTCGAACGTGCGCTCCGAGCTCCAAGCGGCAGGGTTCGCGTCCATCCTGAGCGGGCTTGGTGGCGGCGTTGTCAACTTCCACTCGCTGAGCTCGACGTCGCTCGCAAAAAGCATGGGATCACGGAGCAGGCTGGAGGGGCTCACGGTGGGCGCCTGCTACCTCATCGCGCTCACTGTGGGCATGCCCTGGCTGGCCTTTGCGCCGCGCGCGCTCACCGGGGGGCTGTTGCTGTTCTTGGCCTTCGCCTTCCTGTACGACTGGGTGCTGACCGGGTGGCTCCGCATGCCGCGCGACGAGTACGCGGTGGTGGTGACCATCCTGTTTGCCATCGCGGCCTTCGGGTACTTGGCGGGGGTGGCGATCGGCCTGCTGGCAGCGGCGGCTATCTTCGTGGCGGATTACTCGAAGGTGCCCATCGTGCGCGCCTCCTTCAACCTTTCCGAGGAGGAGGGCGTGCGCTCGAGTGCCAGCTACTCCTTCGCGCAGCGGCGTGCAATCGGCGCGCGCGGGCGGCAGGCGTACGTGGTGGTGCTGCAGGGCTTCATTTTCTTCGGGACGGCCTTCAACCTTCTCTCCGAGCTGCGCGAGGTCGCGCAGAGTGCGGCCAACGCCGCCGCCGAAGGGATGGCCGACGCCGCGACCCCGTCCGCGGTGGATGACACTGGGGCACCGGCGTCCGAGGGACGCAGGGACGCCGAGGATGGTTCCGCGCGCAGTGCGCCGCAGCCACTGCGGTTCGTGATCCTTGATTTCTCATACGTCGTCGGAGTCGATGGTTCGGCCGTGAGTGTCTTTAATAAGCTGCGTTCCTTCGCCGAGGCGAGCGGCATTACGCTGGTGCTGTCTGGTATCGACTCGGCACGCGATGACCTCCGCGAGCTAAGCGCTGTCACTACGCGCGGAGAGATGGTCTCGCAGGGCCTCGTCGAACGTGCCAAGGGCGCCTCCCTCGACGAGACTGAGGGCGAGTCTGGCATCGGCGCGGCAGACTTTGCTGTGCGAGTGGATTCGTTCGATGACGCGCTGCGCGAGGTGGAGGCGGCACTGCTGAACCAGGTGCCGGCTGAGGAATGGGCCGAGGTCGATGCTGCCAACGCGAACACCAGGGGCGGTGGCGCTGACGAGGGCGCCGGCACAGGCGCGGCGGTAGACTCTGCCGACGCGAGCGTGGGCGCGGGCGCGGGCGCGAGTAGCACCGCGTCCAGGGATGGCTCGGCGTCGGCGGGTGCAGCCATCCAGGGCAAGCTTTTCCAAGGCCGTACTGGGCGTGTCGAGTCGTTCGAGGATGTGGTGACCCTCGTGTGTCGCGACCGCGGCCGCTCCGGCGAGCTCTTCCCTGAGGACGACTCGATCCTGGTCCCGGGCGCTGGCCAGCCTCCGCACGAGGCCGAGAGCGCGCACGCGCTGGACGAGGACTTCTTCCGCGCTTGCTGGAAGCCGTTCGTCTTCGAAGAGGGCGACGTCGTGTGCCGTCGCGGCGACGTGGCCGACCGGCTGTACTATATCGAAAGCGGTGCGTGGACTGCCAGCGCGCCGGGCGGGCTGCTCTATCCCATCGAAAACGACTTCGTGGGCGCAGTGGGCTTCTACAGGAGCGCGTACTCGGGCACTGTGAGGTTTGCCGACTTGAGCGTGTCGCGTCGTGGAGTGGCGTGGGTTCTGGATGCCGATGCTGTGGAGGCGCTCGAGCTGCAGGCGCCCGAGCTGGCGGCCGCCTTTCACCGCGTGATGGCGTCACATCTGGCCGACACACTCGTGTCGAGGTCGCGCCTTGTGGCGCAATACTACCGCCGCAGCATGCCCCGCATCGCCGGCAGCGAGGACTCTGACGGCGACAACGCCGGCAGTGACAGCGACGACGGCGCGCGTGTTGGCTCGGACACGCCGGCTGTGGATGGGCGCGAGTACGACGGCTATAACACGGCATCGGAGTCTGGCTGACCGTTGCCGATGGCGAGTGCCGCGCGCGCACCCGCCACCCCCCATCTATACCATTAACCGCGATCTGTACACACTCAGCGATGCTCACGCTTCCGTCTGCGCTGCTGTCGCCGCCACTGGAGCGACCCTCGCTGGCGCGGGTTGCTGGGTGAGGTGCGGCGCCCACGCACGAATTTTACAAGGTTCCGCGCTCACAGGCCCTGAACGACCTTGTCGTACCCCGTGAGCTTGCACCACGACTCGAGCGCACTGACGGACTTGACGTACGCCGCCTTGGCCTCGCCAATCGAACCCGCCCCCGCCAGCACCGGCGCGCTCGTGACCCATGTGTCCGCCGCGGTCTTCTGCGCGGCGCTCACGCTCAGCCGCGAGATGGTGTCGGCGGCCGCCCAGTCGCCCTTGAGCGAGGCCTGCGCGGCAGAAAGGTCACCAGCCTCCAGCGCGCTGCCCGCCTGCGAGCGCGCGATAGCGGCAGGGACGAGCGGGCGGCGAGCGCCCCTTGTCAACGCCCATTCGCAAGCCCCGCATGCGCCGCGCGAGCTGCGCGGAATGTGCGGGCGAGCGCGGCGAGCGCGCCCGCGGCGCGCAGCGCGAGCCCGGCGCGAGGCGCAGGCGCGTGGCCGCGCGCGAGGGAGAGGAAGTTCCGCGCCTCGTACCTTGTAGAGCGACGTCACCGCCGTCTGCACGGCGTTCTCGTCCATCAGGTCGGCGTTGTCCGTCGCGTTGTTGACGCCCTCCGAGCGGGCAAAGTTGGCCATGACCTGCCTCTCGCGCTCGATCTTGGCCTTGCGGTTGGCGATGGCCTTCGCGACAAGCTCCTCGTCCTCGTCGTCCGGCAGCAGCGCGCGCGCGGGGCGGGCGCCGCCCGCGAGCAGCGCGACGCCCGCCGCGAGGCGGAAGCGTCGGAAAAGAAAACAAAGCGGCCGAACCAAAACATCGCGACAGGCGGAGAAAATAAAAAAAAAAAAGGCGGGTCCGATCGANCCCGCGCGCGCGCGCTTTCGCGCACCGCCGCGACGCAGCCGCCAGGCGCGCCCACGCGCGCGCGATCCGCTCCGGCAGCGGCACATAGCACTCACTCCTCCCTCCCTCCTTTTTTCATCTCTTTTTTCTTTTTTTTTTCATTCGTCGCGTTTCTTTGTGCGCCTTTTTTCCGGGGGGCGCATTTGCATTTGCATGTCGCGTGGAGCGCGCGCACGCGGGGAAATGGCCCGGATTATCCTTTGGATTTTTTTAAAAAAAAGTAGGCATGTGTACAGTAGAAGTGCGAACGAAGCCTCGCGTCGTGGTACCGCATGCATTTGAAACGCGGATTTAAAAATAAAAATAATAAAAATAAAAATAAAAACGGGTGGCGCGGGAGGTGGCGAGAGGGTTTGCACGTGCGCCGTTTTGACGGCATATGCAAGGCATTTCCAGTCGGGGCGGCCTCGCGCGCGCGGGTCCCGGTTTGGGTGTGGGCGTCCGGAGCCTCCCGACGGCGACGGTCTCCCCGTCAAAATGGTCGCGTTTTTTTCTTCTCCTTTTCGGCCGCGGCGTGCCGACGCGCGCGAGCGGCGCTTTTTGAGGTTTCCTGGCCCACCGCCCGGCGGCGGCAGCCCCTAGCGGCGGCGCGTTCCCCGACGGGTGAGAGATCGTGGCCACAGCTCGCGCTGTGCCGAGCGCGCCCGGCGCCGCGCCGCCGCGCCCCGGGCGGGGGGCGAGCGAGGGGATCCGGGTGGAATAGGGTTTGGGCGGGGACCCCTGCCTCGCTCCGCTGCGGCGAGGGCGGCGATGGTGCTCCACCCGGCGGTGGTCGTGCGCGACCACCCCAAGGGCAGCAAGTACGGGCGCGGGCTGTTCGCGGCCGCGCCGATCGCAAAGGGCGAGGTCGTGTGGCTCGAGGACCACGAGGCCGAGCCGCAGCACGTCGTGGTGGCGCGCGACCGGCGATGGATCGAGGCACTGCCGCCGGGCCCAAAGGCGGCGTACAAGCACTTCGTGTATCAGACCGGCGAGGACGAGTTCGAGTCGCTGCCTGAGTTCGACGTGCTGCCACAAGAGGCGTGGGTGCGTCGGGAGGCGAGGGGTAGCACGCCCGCGCGGCGTAGAGCGCCGAATGCGGAAGCGGCGCCACTGACCGCGACGCCGCTCTGCCTCCCTGGCCGCGCGCAACGATCCCTCCACCGCCATCGCGCGCGCGCAGGCCCAGGCGGAGCCCGCGGATGTGTCCATGTACATGAACCACAGCTGCGACCCGACGACGTGGTTCGAGTTCGACCACGAGGCGTACGTGGATGGGCCGGGCGTGATGACCGCGCGCCGCGACATCGCGGCGGGCGAGGAGCTCACCTTTGACTACGCCACGAGCGAGGGCGCATTCGACCAGCCGTGGGTGTGCTGTTGCGGCTCGACCACTTGCCGCGGCACCGTGCGTGGTTGCGATTGGAAGCGCGCGGACCTGCAGGAGCGCTACGAGGGCCACTTCATGCCGTACCTCGCCGCGCGCATCTCCACGCTGCGTGAGCAGCGGCGTGCCGAGGCGGAGTGCGTGGAGCGCTGGGGGGTCACGCTCATGCGTAGCGACGAAAAGCAGCTGGGAAGGTACCTCGTGGTCAAGCGGCGCGTACCCAAGGGCGCCGACGTGATGGTTCTGCCGCCGAATCGCATCCTCAGGCACCACGAAGTCGACGACTTTGAGCGCATTCTGACTGTGCGCACGTCGGAGGACCCGGCTGACACCACAGGCGCACTGTACAGCTACAGCCAGACGCCGGAGGACCTGGACAACTTCATGGCGCACTCGTGTGACCCCACCTGTGAGGCGGTGATCGACCCCGACACGCTGTGCGTCACGATGCGCGCGCTGCGCGACATACCCGAGGGCGGGCTCGTGTCTTTCGACTACGAGACCACAGAGACGGACATGGTCGTGCAGGGGTGCTCCTTCACGTGCAACTGCGGCGCTCGCAACTGCAAGGGCCATATCGTCGGCTTCCACGCGCGGCAGCGCATGGAGCAGGCCCGAGCGGGGCCGACGGCGGCCGCGGCACTCAAGCCGCCCGCGTGCAGCCCGGTGCCGGTCTGACGCACGCGTGCTCCAGACTGGCTGCCCGGTGCGGCAGCGCAGAAATCGCGTATCCCGGGTCTGACGCCGCGTGCACTGCCACGTCGCGCAAGCTGCGACAGGGGTTTCTCAAAACCACACAAACATGTATAATGGAGAAATTTGTACAAACACATATACTGTACCAAGACCTACGCAGTGGCGCCCTGACATGAGCTTCCCGCGCCTGCGGTGCAGCCATAGCAGTGCGAGTCGACCGTGACCTGCCTCCCCTCAAGCTGCTCGAGGCTCTCGAGCTCGAAAATGGAGCGCGGCGCACCGCCGCCCGCGCGCATGCCAAGTTGCTGATTGAAGTCGCAGTCATACAACGACCCGTCCCACGACACGGAGACGGTGTTGGTGCACATGACATTCTCCGCAGCCGCAAGGTTGAAATTGTTGACGAGCAGCTCCATGTACTCACGCATCTTGCCCTCGCGTGCGAGCTGGTCGGCGAAGCGCTTGATGGGCATGTTGGTGAGAGCCAGGAGCGAGTCGAAGCTCACGCCGTAGCAGTCACGCAACTCGGCCTTGTACGCTTCCTGTAGCGACGCCTGCGGGGGCGGGAGGAACGCCCTGCACGTCCATGCGCGAGCGCGTGTCGGCCGTGTCAGCAGGTGGCGGCGCGGGGGCGGCCTCAGCGGCGCACGCACGGCCGCAGGCGCGCACTCACCCGCCGGGATTGTAGACGAGGTCCAGCAGGCGCTCCCCGCTGCCGTCGCCGTAGCCGCGTTCGTTGAGCTCCCGGAGCGCGCGAATGGAGCGGTCGAACACGCCGCGTCCGCGCTGCGCGTCCACGTTGGCCTCCGAGTAGCACGGAAGCGACGCGACGATGCGCACTTTCTGTTCTGCGAGGAAGTCTGCAAGGTCCTCCATGCCGTCCTCGCAAAGCACGGTGAGGTTGCAGCGGTCGATCACCTCGAGTCCCATCGAGCGCGCCTCTCGCACTAGATAGCGGAAGTTTTGGTTGTACTCGGGCGCGCCGCCGGTGAGGTCGAGCGTGCGCACGCCGGGCGATGCACGCAGCAGCGCGATTATCTTCTCGGCGCCCTCGCGGCTGAGCGCCTCGGTGCGCAGCGGCGAGCTCTCCACGTGGCAGTGCGCGCACGCCTGGTTGCAATACAGCCCGACGTTGATCTGGAAGATTTCCACCGTGCGTCGCACGAGCGTGTGTGCGGGGGCGCCCGCCTCCCCGCTAGCGCTCGCCGCCGCCGCTGCGCTCTGCAGCTGTTCGCCGAAGGGCTTGAGGCCCGAGACGTCGAGAGCGCGCCGCCGCGCGAGCCGCTCGGCGCGCGCCCGCTCGCGCGCCGC
>RQSC01000005.1:451908-477942 GCA_013416795.1 Prasinococcaceae sp. CCMP 1430
CGGGCGGGGGGCGCGGCGCGTGCGCGCGTGCCGGGCGCAGGCGCGGCGTGCGACGGAGGAGCGGGTTGGGGAGGCTGGCTTCGACCCGCTGCGGATACTGGAGGGAGACAGCAGCGGCGGCAGCAGCGGCAACGACGGCGATGCGCGCCTGTCGGCGCTCCCAGTGGTTGCGGCCGCGGCTGCGGCGGCGCTCGTCCCGGAGGTCCTGTCGCCGGCGAGCGCGGCGGCGGCCTCTGCGAAAGCGGCGGCGAACATCGACCCGTTCTTCACGTTCACCCCCGTGTGCCCGTACTCGGATGGCGTGTTTCGCGGCGGCCAGAAGCTGGCCCTCTTCGTCGCCGGCAATGACAACATCGAGGACTACCGCCCGCTCATCAATGACGTGCTCATCCGCGTGCGGACGGAGCTCTGCGTGCTTGAGAGCTTCACCCGCGAAACAGCGGTGCCCTTCGTGCAGGAGAAGGGCGTCGGGTGGGTGCTGCCGCTCCACGAGACCTCGGAGACATACCTCGCGGGCGTCGTTTTCATGGTAGGCGCGAACTTCATCCTTCTCGGCAGCACGAAGGTCGTGGCCATCCTGGCCATCTACCACGACCTTGTGCTCGGACTGCCGACGCGCACACTCTCAGGGCTGCTGGGACTCGCGGGCGTCGACGAGGCGGCCAGGGCGGACAAGGAGATAGAGGCACTGCTGGACAAGCAGGGGGAGGAGATGAAGGCGCTCATGTCCGACCGCGCGCTGGACCGCGACGAGCGCGAGCGCAGAACCGCAGAGATCACGGCGAGCTACTCCGATCGGATGGAGAGCCTGCGCTCTGGCGCTGACGAGGCCATGGAGAAACGCAGCAAGAGCGCAGTGGGCAAGGCGATGAGCGCTGCGACAGCACTGTCTGTGCCGCTCGGGGTCTACGGCAAGCTGAGCTCCAAGCTGCGCGAGGTGCTCGAGCTCTTCGACACGTTCTGCTCGCGCTACTTCGTGGCGGTCACGGTGTTCTACGTCATCATCAAGTCTGTCCACTTCGTCCTTTTCCCGGACATCTTTGGCTGAGCGCTAGACACACACTCTCTATCTAGAGTAGACGCAGACCACCACGTACACAGATACACATGAATAAACTCGCGCAGGCCGCGGCCTCACTGCGCCTCATCGCCGGCCGCAGCGGCGTTGCTGCCAGCGACCGCGCCCGCTGCCGCAGCGGCCTGTTCGCCCCGCTGCCGCCGGCGCTCGAGCACGAGCGTGACCTCGCCGTCCGCCACCAGGCCTCTCCGCAGCGCATTGATGCAGTTGGCAAACTCCTCGCCGTCTGCGCCGTACATCGTGAGCGTGCGCCGCGGGGCCTCGCCAAAGCCCTGCGCATACGCGTTCTTGTATACGAAGGTGGTCGCGGTGCAACCACGCAGCACGTCGCCAACTTGTACCACCTCCGCCTCGGGCCCCCCCTGGAGGCGAGCGACTTTCGCCGCCTGCTCAGCGGCGCCGCCGGGCGTCAGCTCGACCACCTCGCAACGCCCTCGCCGGTCCTCGAAGCTGATTCCCAGCGGCCTGGGAAGGCTCACCGCGAACACCTGCGAGCGCTCGCCCAGCGTGTGGGGGAAGGCGAACGGCTGCGCCCGCGGGTTGCGCACGTCGCCCACGGGCACGCGCAGCGTGACGTAGCTGTCCATGTCGGCGTCCTTGGCGATCGGCCATGGCGTGTACGACATGGGCGTGTATATGATATCCCCACGCCGGTCCTCGGCGAGCTTGTCCTCAGCGACGAGCTCGTCGATGATCTCCTCTGGCTCGCGCTTGCCCGCCCACACGCGCGACAACGCGTAGAAGGCGGCGGCGCCGGGGAGCAGCACCGACCAAGCCGAGGCCGCATCCGCGCGCTGCTGGCACTCGGCATCGAAGCACACCGCGGGCATGCCCAGCTCGGCCAGGTCCACGAGGAGCGGCAACGACCCCAGCGCGTGCGGGAGCGCGCCGAGCGCCGCCCGCGCGGGGGCGCCCGCCGCGCGCGCTCGCTCGGGGAACCGCTACATCACGAACCCTCTAAATCAAACCCTAAAACGACTCAACCCAAACCTCACACTACGGCGGCGCGCGCACGCGCACACGTCAAACCGCACGGGATCAAAACCGATATTACTAAACCCTATATTGAAAATTGAAAACCGCAACCATAACCTCGACCCCTCAAATGCACGACACGCTGTGCTGTACAGTCGTACAGTACTACTGTCCATGCAGTGCCACATGCAGTGCGTAGCACTACGTACGTCCAGCGTGGCTCGGAAGTCGACAGGGGGTGCGGTGTGCCCGTCAGGGCCGAGGGGCGGGGGCGACCCCGTGCTCCGCCGCCACGCGCGCGTGCAGCAGGCTGTCCTCGGAGAGGACCCCGGCCCACGCGGAGAGGTCGCAGCCCGAGCGGATCTACGCGCGGGGGGTGCGCGCGCTGCGGCGCGCCCGCTGTGGCGCACTCGCTTGCAGGCGCGAGCGCGCGTGGCGCGCGCACGCCGCCGCACGGGGCCAAACCGCAGAAGCGCCTTTTCGCGCCCGCTCCCGTGCCCTTCCGCGGAACAGAGCGTTCGATCGCACCTGCCCCACTTTCCCGCTCCCCGCTTTCGGTCCGCGCAGGCGCGGCGCGTTCGGTCGGGAGGCCGGAGCGCCGCCGCAAGAGGTCAAAACGAAAGGCACCGCGACGCCTGACGTCATCCGCCTCACCCATCGTTGGAGGTCAAAATACATACACAAGACCCCCACGAATGCCGTCTGACTGCTTCTTAGACAAGGTCAAATTATGCCATTCTGAGCCGTGCGATGCAGCAGTCAAATATGGTCTAATATCCCCACGGGCGACTAGATATACACGAACGAAGTTCGAAGTTTTTCATTTGCCATTTGGTTTGATTTGCAGGTTTGCCGCGCGTGCGAAGAGGAGCTTTGGAGGCTTTCCCGGCGCGGTGTGTTGCCGTTCCCATGGTTCGCCGCGGTGCGTTTTGATGGCGGCGTGTGCCCGGCGGCGCGGCAGCTCGGCGGGTGTGTTGAGCTGGCGCTCCAGCGGCGCGCGCGCTAGGCTAGGGCGCGCACGGGGGTGGGGCGCGCCGCCCGCGCCTGGCCGCTCCGCGCTCGCGCCCGCCATCGCCACGCTCCGCGCGCCGCCTCCCCGCGCCCCTTTTTTTTTTTTTAGGGGCCGCTCGGCCGCCCGCGCGCCCTCGCCAACAGACAGAACACAACGCCGCCGCAGAAAAGCGACCCCCGCCCAATGCCCCTCCCCGCTCCCTTCCGACACCAGCACCTCCCCAGCCCCCCTCCTCCCCGCGCACCCTCCCCCTCGACGACGCTCCTCGGCGCCGCGCACTCCGCCTCCTCCGCCCGGCGCTACGCCGGGGAAGGCGGTGGTGGGGGGAGGGGGGCGCGCCGGCGGGGCGGCGAGCGTGCGAGCTGGGCGGGCGGGTGCCGCGGAGCGCCTGCTGCGGCGGCAATGCTGACGAGCGCGCGCATCTCGCAGACCGCGTTCGACGGCATGCGCTACGCCGTCGGCGCGACCGACAAGTTCCAGGGCACTGGCGTCTGGAGCATGATCAAGGCCTCGCGCCAGACACAGCGGCCGGCGCCCAAGAGCTCCAAGCCGCCGCGCCCGGCAGGCGCCCGCAAGGGTCCCGGGGGTCGCTAGCACGGCGCGCACGCACGCGCATGCGTGCCCGCGCACGCACACACGCGCATTCCAGCCGCGCACCGCGCGCGCGCCGGCGAGCATGACGGCAGCCGCACAGAGGCGAGAGCATCGCGAGCGAGCCCGACTTCCCGAACGCAGGCGCCGCAGGTCGCGCTGGATACGCGTGTGCGCGCGCATGCAAGCACACTCGTGTTGTATGGGCCATGATGTGGTGCACGAGTGTGGTGTTGTAAAGTCGCACGGACCGTGCACGCAGACCCCTCGCTGCGGCGCGCCCGCACCGCCTGCAGCCCACGGGCTCGTGCGCTTCAGTAGTATCATGATGAATCCGTTTACGGAGGAGCCGATTGCTCGATTGCATCGTCGGCGTGTTTGCGACGGCAGGGCGCCAGTCTGTATGTTGCATGTTTGTCTGTGCGCGCGCATATGCGCGCGCGCGTCTGCGCCACGCCCCATCGCGAGCGTGCGCGGTCAGACGACCTTGACTTGCTCCGCCGCCAGCGCGGGGGCGGGCGCGGGCGCTGGCGCTGGCGCAGGCGCAGGCGGGCTGCCCGAGGTCGCCATGCGTGCGGGTGTGCGCATGGCGAGACGCATGGCGGGCAAGGGCGGCGCCAAGGACGGCGGCGCTGGCAAGGGCGGCTGCGATAAGGGCGCTCCCGCACAGCCTGTCGAAAAGAGGCCCAAACCGGCGCGCGAGCGAGCGCCGCCTCCGGACGGCGGTGCGAACGCGGCCAAGGGCGAGACGGCGAGCACCATCAGCGCGGCCGGCGGTTCCTCGTCGTCGGCGGCGGCGGGCGAAGGAGACCGCGCGCTGCTGTCGCGCACGGTGCTCGCGCTGCCGACAGTGCGCCCGCTCATGCCTGGCTTTGAGCGCACGCTCGAGGTGACCGACCCGCGGCTGGCCACGCCGCTATACCGCATGGCGAAGAAAGCCCAGGAGGAGGGCAGGGACGACGTAGAGGTGGGCCTGTTCGCTGAGCACCCGCGACACTGGGATGCGCTCGAGAGCTGGGCACACAGCCTCAACGCCAGCGTGGGCGCGGGCGGCGGCGCTGGCGGCAGCGTGCTCGCGCGACACGTCACCTCAGGAATGGCCGACGTCAAGGCGGCCTACCACCTGGGTGCCGATGGCGCGTCGGCCGTGGATGGCGGGAGTGCGAGCGAGCTGGCGACGGCCGCGGCCTTCTCGAGGCTGCGCGACGGGCCGAGCCCCGGTGGCTTCCTGCCCGTGGGCACCGTCGCGAAGGTCATCAACCTGACCCGCGAGGGTGATGGCGCTGAACTGCGCGTGACGCTGCGCGGCTTGCGCCGGGTGCAGATCGCGCGCGACATCGTCGACACCCCCGAAGACAAAGCTCGCCTTCACTTGGCAGCGCGCAAGCACGCGCAGTCCATCGAGTTCAAGAGCGCCAACCTGATGGACAAGCGGCGCTCGCGCGGCGGCGCGGCTGCAATGCTGCTGACCGACCTGCGCAGCAAGCTCGACATGGATGAGTCGACCGAGGACGGCGGCGACGCGCTAGGCGCCGCGCCCGACCTCGACTTTGTCAAGGACGCCGAGGCCATTGGCGCCGGCGAGGGCGACGACGCGCAGAACAACGAGCAGCAGCACGCTGGCGGCGACGACTCGCACGGAGACGGCTACAACTCTGAATCGGATGGTGAGGAGGGTGAGGAACCCTTCAACGGCGTCATGCAGGAGGTGCTAGACTTCATGCACGGCGCGGCCATCATGCCCTTCCCCGGGGGCATCGCCGTGTATCCGGGGCCGAAGGCGCAGCAGGGCGGCGGGTTCCCGGGCCTGCCGTTCCCTCCCGGCGGTCCTGGCGGCAAGGCAGCGGCTGGGCAGCCGTCGCCACCGCGCGCTGGGCAGGCCATCAAGCTCGCGGCGGCGGCGCTCACTGTGGGCCCCACCAGCGTGGAGCCCAGCTTCCACCCTGCGCGCGTGGAGGTTGTCGAGTACAGCTGCGCTGACGACTGCAATCCGGACGACGAGTACACGAAGACGCTCATGCGGGAGGCGGTGCGCAAGCTCGAGGAGCTGCAAAACATCTCTGACCGGCACGCGCGTGTGATGAATGAGGGTGCGGAGGGCATAGACGCGAGCAAGGTGCTGTCCCATCCCGGCCTGCTGGCGGACCTGGCTGCTCACGTGTGCGCCGAGACTGACCGTCGGGTGACGGCCAACGCGCTGCACGAGGTGAGCGTGCGCTCGCGGCTTGCTGGCGTCATCCAGGCGCTGGAGACCGAGATCGCGTACGCCAAGAAGCGCGCGGCGGACGAGCCGGGCCACCCACCGGACGGCCAGCTCACCCGCGGTCGAAGCCCCAGCGACTTCTTCAGGGAGCTGAGCAAGGTCAGCATGGGGAACATGCGCATGCGCGGCGGGCGTGGGGGCCAGGGCGGCAAGGAGCAGGGCGGCCAGGAGGAGACGCCGGCAGACAAATACCGCAAGCGCTTCGAGGGCTTCCGCGAGGCGGTGAAGGGCACCCCCGTGGAGGAGCGCATCGAGGAGGAGCTGGCGCGCCTCGAGCAGCTCGATCCGCAGGGCTCAGAGTACAGCGTGGTGCGCACGTATCTTGACTGGCTGACCAAGGTGCCGTGGGGCACGCTTCCCGACGACAACCTTGACATCGTCCACGCGCACGAGGTGCTCGAGGAGGATCACTACGGCCTCAAGGACGTCAAGGACCGCATCCTCGAGCTCATCGCCGTGGGGCGCCTGCGTGGGTCGGTGCAGGGCAAGATCATACTGCTCGTGGGGCCGCCGGGCGTCGGCAAGACCTCCATTGGGCGCTCGATTGCGCGCGCGGTCGGGCGGCCCTACGCACGCGTGGCCATCGGTGGGCTTGACGACACGCACGAGCTGAAGGGCCACCGGCGTACCTACGTCGGTGCGATGCCCGGCAAGATGGTACACAGCCTCGCGCACGCCAAGGCGATGAACCCGCTCATCCTGTTGGACGAGGTCGACAAGATCGGCGCGGGCAGCTTCCGCGGCAATCCGTCGGCGACGCTCATGGAGATCCTCGATCCCTCCCAGAACTCGGAATTTGCCGACACCTATATGGACGTGCCGATCGATCTCAGCAAGGTGCTCTTCGTGGCCACGGCCAACACCACCGACACCATCCCCAAGCCCCTCCTCGACCGCATGGAGGTCATCGAGGTGGGCGCCTACCTCAAAGAGGAGAAAATTGAGATCGCCAAGGCGTACCTCGAACCTCGAGCGAGGGAGTCCTCCGGCCTCAGCGAGAGCGATGTGCGCATCGAGGCCGACGCGCTCGACGGACTCGTGGAGGACTACTGCCGCGATGCCGGCGTGCGCTCGCTGGAGAAGGCAATTGAGAAGATTTACCGAAAGGTCGCGCTCAAGCGCGTGCGCGACACGGCGGAGGCTGTGCCCGGGCTGCCGGCGGAGCAGCAGCAGCACGCGCAGCAGGATGGCGCGGGGGCGGTTGAGGAAGTACAGGAGCGCACGCCCGTGGTGGGAAAGGCTGTGGCCGAGGGTGGGGGCGCGCATGAGGCTGCTGTGCAGCTGCCCCCGGTGGTGGTGCGGCGCGCAGACTTGGGCGAGTACCTCGGCGTGCCGGTCTTTCGAAGCGACAAGATGTACGAGAGGCTCCCCGTCGGTGTGGCGAACGGCCTGGCGTACACATCATTCGGCGGCGAGGTGCTGCTGATCGAGACGGCCTCAAGCGACGCCGTGGGCGGTGACGGCAAGGGCTCGATGAACATCACTGGGCAGCTGGGCGACGTGATGAAGGAGAGCTCGGCAATCGCCAAGCGCCTCGCGCGCCAAGCGCTGTCGGTGCTGTGTGACATGGGTGACCAGCGCGTGGGCGAGGCCGAAGTCGGGGAGTGGCGACCCAGCGCGAGCTTCTTCGCGGACAGCGACGTGCACCTGCACTTTCCGGCAGGCGCGGTGCCGAAGGACGGCCCGAGCGCGGGCATTGCGATCACGACGGCGCTTCTGTCGTCCGCGCTGCGCCTGCAGTGCGCGTCGGACGTGGCGATGACGGGTGAGGTGTCACTGACGGGGCGTGTGCTGCCCGTTGGCGGCATCCGCGAGAAGATCGTGGCGGCGAAGCGCTCGGGCATGACGACGGTGATCCTACCGAAGGCCAACGAGCGCGACGTCAGCGAGCTGCCCGAGCAGGTCACCGCGGGCATCAAAATTTTCTACGCGTCGTGGTACCCTGAAGTGTTGCCGGTGGTCTTCCCGGGGTTCGAGGATATGCAGCACATGGCAGAGCGCGGCGCGGGCGCGTTCGTCAAGCCTTCGGTCCCGCGGAGGGCGCGCCGAGACCCGCCTGCGCAGCAGGCCTGAGACCTGTCGGGCGCGAGCTGCCTGCAGCGCGCGCCGGAGCGCTGAGCGTGGCGGGCGCTGTCGGCGCGGACCGAGTCGTCGGGTGCACACGGCCTCGAGGCCCTTTGTTAAAGAAGCTACTGTACAGGTACCTGATAGAGCACAACGCTTTTCACAGCGACGATGGCCGCACCAACGTCGCGCGGCCGGCCTCAACAACATCAAAGACGACCACACCGCGCGGCGAGTCGGTGCACACGTCCACGTCGTAGTTGAGGTTCACAGAAGAGGCGTTGACAAAGAGCGTGTCGTCCTGGGTATGCACACCCGCTGCCTCGTGTATGTGTCCGAACACCATGGCCGCGGGCCGCAGCGCGTCGACGCGCTTTCGAAGCTCCTCGCACCCGGCGCGCGCGCCATTCCAGCAGAGGTCGAGGATGCCGCGAGGTGGGCCGTGCGTGATGAGCACGTCGGTGCCCTCCGGGATGCGTGCCCACTCCGCGCGCGCCTGCGCGGCATCCTCGTGCGCGAACGCCCACGGCCCGAAGCGTGGCGTCATCGGCGAAGCCCAGAACGACACGCCATCGATGGTGATCCCCGCATTCTTCAGGTAGGTGACGCCTGCCGCGCGCGCGGCATCGCTTTTCAGCTCGCGCTCGCAGCGCAAAGCAGCCAAGCCGCTGCCGCTGTACGAGGCGTCAAGGCAGAGCTCGTGGTTTCCAGCGCACACGAGCTTGTGCTTGTATTGCTCGAGCGACGCAAGCCAACGTGCGAACGGTGCCACCTCCTCTGCAGCGCCGCGTGCAGTGAAGTCGCCCGCGTGGATGAGCACGTCGCCGCCGGGAAGGGGCGGGAGTTTTCCGTGCCTGCCGTGCGTGTCGGAGACGACGACTACCCGCATCGCCCGCGGGCGCTCGCGCCGCGGCGCACGCGCTGCGGCTGCTGCCACCCCCGGGGGTGCGCCCGCGCGCATCGCGGCGAACATGCACGGCCTTTCACGGCCTGGGGGGCGGCGGTGACGGCCGTCGTCGTCGCGGTCGCGGCGGCGGCAGCTCGTGGCGGATGGCGGCGGCGGCGGCGGCGATGGCGGACGCCCGCGGACGCGGGCGCACCGTGGGTGGGGCCCCTCCCCCGGCGCGGGCGTGGGCGAGCGCACGAGTGACGGGCAGGCTGGGCGCGAGCAAGCGGGCGCGAGCGTGACAGTTGGTGGGAACGCCCACCACCCGTTGTGGTGTGGCGCTGCAGCGTGCGCACAATTTTTTTTTTCCCAAGACGGCCCCGTCTGTGCACCATAGTCTGGGGAAAAAAGTTAAACGCTCATGAACTTTGCCTGGGGCTGCTGTCGCTCTCGGTGTCGCTGCTAAGCGACGAATCCCCCGTGGCGTAGCCGTCGTCAGTGTCGCCGACTGCCAATGAAGCGGCCTGCCGCCGCACCACCCTTCGTGCCAGGTGCTCGTTCCGCCAGTCGATGAACGGCGGGAGCGCGAAGAGGAGGCCGACACGCGCTATCGTTCCGGGAAGTAGCAAGGTCTGCACGACGTAGAGCAGCGTGTACCCGCCGAAGAAGAGAACGTACGCCAGCGGCTGCGGCACTTTGCCATCCGGGGGCTCGACATAAAATGGGTCGCCGGCCAGCACCCTGGCCAAGGCAAATGCTGCGAAGTACTCGAGCGCCAACACGCAAGACAGCACGTAGCGTTCGACATTGTACTTCTCCCCCCACCATCGTGTGTGCTGCGAGATCGCCGACTCCACCGTATGCTCGACTGTCAGCGCCGCCTGCCGCACCGCTGCGATGGGAGACTCGGCGAAGCGGGTTGCTGCTTGCGGCGGCGAGACCTCCAGCGGCGTGCTATCTGCAGCAGGGACTGGGTTCCAGGTGACGCGAGGCGAAGTCTTGGCCACGCCGAGACAGTCATCATTGGCCGCGACGACGCTGTCGCCACTGCGCGTTGCAGCGTCGGCTGGCGCAGCCAGATGGGCT
Source organism: Prasinococcaceae sp. CCMP 1430 (assembly GCA_013416795.1). Lineage (NCBI taxonomy): Eukaryota > Viridiplantae > Prasinodermophyta > Palmophyllophyceae > Prasinococcales > Prasinococcaceae > Prasinococcaceae sp. CCMP 1430. Next base: position 461,864 of record RQSC01000005.1, read on the forward strand.
GGATTCGAAGTGACACATGGCGAATTGTTGACCACGTCTAAATCGTCGCCACCGGCCGCGGCGGTAGTGTCGCCGTTGCGGGTCGCGACGCTAGGCATTGCAGTCAGTGCGGTAGTAGCAGCAAGCGTCACCGAGGTTGATGGAGCGTCGTTCCAATCGGGATGACTCACTCGATGCACGCGTGTCTGCGTCGCCGCCAAAAGGAGCAGCATCAGCAGGACGCTGGCTGTGCTCACGGACGCCAAAAGAATTTCAACCCCGTCGCCAATATTCTCAGCCACCCCCGAGACGATGGCGATGATTCCCCAAAGCAGTAGAACCAGCCCCCATGCCGCGAGAGGGAAGGTGCTCAGGTCATGCAGGAGATCGTTGATCACCAGCTCGAGGTAGGTTGCAAAGTTGAACTTGTCCTCGTCCACGCCCTCCACCTCTGTCGACGTGGCCATGTGCTGCACAAAGATCGTGCGCAGCGCGTTGTACTGCTCTTGCCTGATCAACATCATACGTAGGCGGCGAGGTGCGTTGATGGCCATCGACATCGTGTCGAATCGCCCCTTCGAACCTCGGGTGGGCCCGACCTCGCTCACGTGCGTGAATGCGCGCTCGCGGGCGGCGGCAGATTGCGGAGGCACAGTGTCGGCGACTTCGTATTCGCCACCGTCCTGTGGCATTGCACCTGAATCCTCTGCGGTGCTGGAGCCCGCTGTACTGCGTACGGCCTCGTCGGACCTGAAGCGGTGGCCGAGCGTGCGCTGCGGGCGCCGTTCGTCCCGCCGAGCGGCGGCGCGCTGGCGCCTATGAATGGCCTCATAGGTCTGCAGGCCATCCAGGCTGCCCGAAATACGCATGATGGCAAACGCCACCGACGAGAGGTGCAGGAATAGGGCGATGAAGAGGTGAAAATGCACGTCCTCAACGGCCTCCAGGAGCTGGTGGCCGTCCTGCGGTCTGCCCGGTTTACCTTGGCCGTATTTGCACGCGATGTATTGCCAGAAGCCTGCTAGGCGTAGGATCCACAAGACTAATGCCTGGAAGCCCAGCACGGTGAATTCCAGCACGCCCCGACGGAAGAGCCTTAGAAAGTGTCGGCCCGCATGAATCGCAGTGTCGCGGCAGGCCCGTGCGGCTTGCTTCAGGCGATCTTGCACAAAATATAGGATCTCCTCGAAGATGAGCGACAGCGTCACTAGAGCTAAAATGCTCGTCGCTTCCACAAAGACTAATTCGCTCGAAATGTAAACACGGTGGGTCGGGAGGGGCAGTGGCGTAAGCACGCGCGCGGCGAGACTGCAGGCTTGGTGCGCATGCTGACATGCTCGCGTCGCGCACTCGCGTGCGCGACGTGCACGCACCGTAGCCGTCCCAGTCGTCTTCCCACCATTGCACGGTGCCGGTCGCGCACGAGTCGCCTGCTCCGGCGAGCAGCGCGCGGCCTGACGGCATGCTATTCGCTCGCCTCTGTAGGCGCGGCAGCCTGCCGTGCGCTGCACCGCGAGCAGCGTCTCTGTATGTGGCACCTCTTCTGTCTTGGCGGCCTGTCAATGCGAGCTCGTGAATAGCGGGCCAGCGGCCCTGTGCGCGGCGCCGGCGCGCGGCGAAACGTCCTCACCCAACGCCGGCGCCGGCGCGCCGCAGCGCGCAGCCTCTCGCCGCAGTCTCGCGCCTCCGCTGCGCCGCGCGCGCCTGGCGCGCCCCGCACGCCCGGCGCCCAACGCGTAGCACCCGCGCGGTCTGGCGAGGCGATCAGAATCTGGTGGTCAAAAATTCTTTCGCCAACCAAATCGACGCCTGCGAAAACACAACGCAATTTGATGCGCTACGTTCGTCGGAATGAAAGCTGGCTTCGGAACGGCCCGAACGGGGTGTTGACGCGAGAGCATCGTGTGCGGCGGCGCGCGCGAAAGCATGCCACATCTCGGGCTGGGTGCGCATGCGCGGCACATGGGGGCGCCCGCCGGCCCTGGGCGGCCCCGCCTGCGACGGCCGCATTCCAAACGCACCCCCGCGGCGGGGGCATCGACAGCGCTCACAGCGAGCTCGGCGCCCGATGGGCCACCACACGAGTCCTCGCAAGGATCGTCGGCCCATCCACGCACTGGCAGCGAGGGCGCCCCAGAGCGCGAGGATGATGCCTCATGCACGCCGCACCTGCTTCGCCCACCACGCCCGCCGCGGCGCAGGCGGCTGGCGTCGGCGGAGAGTGTCACGATGGAGGCGCCCGATGGCGCCGCAGGTGCCTCTTCCCTGCTTCAATCTGCCAAGCCTTCCGCCCGTTGGTGCCTTTGCTGCTTTGCGCTCGGCGGCTGGTCGGCAGAGGCACCGCCGCCTGGACGCGATGATTTGGTCAGCATAGACGCAGCACAGCCTCACACCCGACGGGCATATATACTCGGCGGCTACAGACGACGTCTGAACTGGGCGCAAGCGTGGCACTCGCTGTCATACGTGCACAACGAGACGGGCAACGTGCTCACGCACGCCGTCGGCCTCGTCGCCTTCCTACTCATGGCTTTGCATTTTACCTGGACCCGTCCCGCCGCCTGGGAGGTCGCCGAGGCGGTGGTCTTCGCCACCTTTGTGGTGGGCTGCTCGCTGTGCTTCATTCTGAGTTCCGCGTATCACCTCTTCTCGTGTGTCGGCTTCGAGGCAACTCATGACAAGATGCTCGCGTGTGATCTAGGTGGCATCGTGGCGTCCATCCTCACGTCGTTCTACATCGCGCTCTGGACAGCATTCCACTGCGATACGCAGCTGCGCATCACTTATTGCGGTGCGTTTGAGTCGGAGGCGGCGCGCTGCGGCGCTCACGACGCGCGCATGTGCGTCGCCATTCCCAAGCGCTCAACGCTGACCAAATCACGCATTCGCGCGACACCCCGACCCCCGCTGCACTCCCCAACGGGCACAGCGATGATCACGGCAATGTGCGCGTGGCTGTGCGTGGTGGTAGGCACCCGCAAGCTGCGCGCCGATTTGCGGATCGTGCTGGCGAGCTTCATCGTGGCAGTCGGCTCCGCTCTTTTCCCACTCGTGCACTATGCCGTGCGCAACTGGGGCCGAGGACTAGAAGACGAGACAGGCGCGCAGATTCTGAGCGGCGCCGTGGCCAACGTTGCATGCTACGCGATCGGAATCGTGTTCTATGCATCAAAAGTGCCCGAGCGCTGGTGTCCGGGTGCCTTCGACAATTGGCTGCACTCGCATCAGCTCTGGCACATTTGCTGCTTCCTCGGTGCGTTTCAGTAGGGAAGCGCATGCGGCGTGCCGCCGTGCCCAGGACGTGTCCTGCTAACGCTGACCACGCTGCACAACCACACGACACCACCAGGCCCAGTGTGCCTGCTCTACACCTCTGAGCGCACGGTCGGCAACTCCGTCTGCTGCTCGGCGCACGAAGATGGGTTTACCTTTCCCACGGCAGCGCAGTGCGCCACGCTGGACGTCACTGAGGACGCCATGGTGTGCTCGGCTCTCACGTGCATGGGTTCGTAACGGCAACGATTACTCTAGCTAGAGCGCCGTCACTGGCCTCACGCACGTGCCCCAACGGCGCCCGGTCGAGCCCGCCCCTCACGCGCCCTCGGCGCCGCGCACTCGATCTTACCCCCTCCCCCCTCCCAGCTGCTCTTGCCTTGCGCATTGAGTCGCGCGCGCATCGCTGGCCGTCTCCGCATAAACAGAGACCTCGCGCCTCCGCGCGCGCTGAAGTGGCGGCTGCCAGCCAGAGGCATGCGCCACAGCGTACCACCCTGACCCCACTCCGTCCCGCCGCCGCGGGATGGAGGCGCATCTGGCGAAGCGCCCGCGCGTGGCGCTCAGCGCCGGTGGGTATGGCGACGGCGACTGCGGTGTGGAACGGCTCGCGTACACCGCAGCGGAGCTGTGCGCCGCGCGTGCTGCCGCGGCGGCGCGCGCGGGAGCGGCGTTGAGCGCGGCGCGAGCGGTGCCGCGCGCAGCGCGCGGGGGGATTGGCGTGGCAAACATCGAGGTGGAGGTCCGGGAGACCGCCTACGCGGGCAATGGGCTCTTTCTGAACAAGGTGTGTGCATAAGTGCTCGCGGCTGCACGGCCTGCCTCGAGGCGCGCGGGGCGCGCTCACGCGCGCTCGCTCATGCCACGCCTGACCTCTTCCAATGCGCTCGACTGTGCCGCGTGCCGTGCGTCGTGCGCTCTGAAAGCCGGCGCGCGCGGGTGAGCTCGTGGTCGTCGATGGCCCTCCGCTCGCAGCGCTCGTCTTCTTGCCCGACCAAGGTGGTGCTGCTAGCGAGAACGAGGAAGAGGAGCACGATGCCGGCGGTGCAGGAGGCAGCGGCATCGGCGGCGGCGGTGGTAGCAGCATCAGCGCGCAGGGCATGAGCGCGCCCGCCGGTGGCAGCTACGAGGGCCTGGATTCTCACCCGGGCGTGGACTCGGGCAGTGGCTGCGAGTCCGAGGAGGGCGCGTACGAGGATGGCGCGCAGGCACACCCACGCGAGGTCTGCGCGCATTGCTTCAACTTCGTTGGCGGCGCCGCAGCGGCGGCCGCACGCAGGCTGACCGAGCTGCGCGAAGGAGCCGTCGAAGGCGCGGAACGTGTGATCTCTGACTGCTCCGAGCCCTCTCTCCTCGAGTCCCTCTCAACCCTCGAGGCTCATCTGGTGGATGGCGCGTGCGCCCGGACAGGGGTCCGGTGCGCGTGCGGCGTTGTATACCGCGGCGCTTCGTGCGCCGAGGCCGCCGCTGCGCAGCATCACGCGCTGCTGTGTACGAGCGATGGCGTTGAAGGCACGAACGGCGGCGGCGGCGGCGGCGGCGCTGCTGAAGGTGCCTCGAATGCGCTCGCACTCGCCGACTCGATCGCGGTGGCCACCAATGAGTCGCTTGCACTTGCGGGGCAAGCGCTCGCGCGCGTTGCGATGCGCGCTGCTTGGGAGCTGCGTCAGGCTCGAGAGAACAGGTGCGGGCGTTGTTTGCACGCACCACTGCTCCTGGACGCAGCCCCTGCGTGAGTACGTGCTTGCCTGCGCTCGCGAACGCCCCCGCTGACCCCCTAATAGCGCCACCCACACCCCAATGGTTGAGGAGCACGAGCGTGCGCTGCGTGCCGCGTGGCTGCCCTACGCGGCCGTGTATTCGCTACCATGGTGGGAGGTGCTGCCGCTTTCCGATGCTGAGTGCATCCGCGCCAGGGAGTGCGCGCAGGACTACGTGAGCGTGCTGCGCGCGGGCGTGCGGCGGCGCGTGGAGCAGGGCTGGACGCTGCGCGTCACGCGGCGGAGCGTTTCGGAGGCCACCGGACGCGATGGCGGTACGTATTGGCGCTTGCCTTGAGGCGACGCAGTGGCGCCTGTCGCGCCTGTCGCCTGTCACCAGAGTTCAACGAGTGCGCCAGATCGACCTCACTGACGTGCGTCGCTCGCTGGCGTATAGGCGGCGCAAACACGCCCGCTGAGCCCATCGCGAGCAACACCTTACGCTTGCCGTGGGCAGAGCTGCGTGAGCTCTGGCCCACGCTCGAGACTCGAGTGTTCACCACGGAGGCGATCGGTTACCTGATGGGCGCTTTTGAGCTCAACAACCTCAGGCTCACGGTGGCGGACCCGCTGGGAGCGCATATTGATGCGCTCGATGCTGTTGAGGAGGGAGAGACGGCAGCTCGAGAGGCCAGCGCGCACGAGCAGCCTGTGGAAGCCGCGATGCGCGTGCTGGCGCGCGAGCGCGCCCCGGAGCGTCGACCGGCGCTGGGCAGCGCGCTGTACGCCCTGCATTCGCAGGTGAACCACAGCTGCGAGCCAAACGTTGAGGCCGTGCCCGAGCGGAGGCGCGGCGAGCCGACGGGAGCCGCGGTTCTGTACGCGCTGCGCGACATTGAGGTGCGCCCACGTGTTTGCGCGCATGCGCTGGCTCAAGCAGAATGCTATGTGCGCTGACGCACACACATGCGTGGCATGCGCGCTGGCGGCATACTCTCGCACCAGGCCGGCGAGGAGCTGCTGGTGAGCTACATCGACGAAGACGCGCCACTGCAGGAGCGTCGCGCCGCACTCAGCGAGTACGGATTCCAGTGCGCTTGCCCGAAGTGCCGGCGCGAGGACGCCGCCGCTGCGACCGCTGCCGGCGGTGTCAAGGGCAAGCGCAAGGCCGCTTGAACATCGAAACCATCGCGCAAGCGGCTCTCCCAGCAGCCGTCTGGCCGCCGCCGTGTGCCCGATGGTACCAAACCAAGCTGCAGGGGGCACTCACCATGGCCGACGCGGGCGCGCCGACCGCCCCATCGACCTCCGCGCTCCCTGCGCGGAGGACGGAGGGGGGACCAGGAGCACCTTCCCGGTGTTGTGAAAGCGCCACCTTTGCTCAATTGAAAACAAATGTATTGTGCACGCCGCCTAAAAGTCTGCCGCGGCGTTTTTACATGCTTTTTGACCTGCGCGGTTGCCCCAGCAAGTGCCGCGGGGCGAACGTTGGGGAACGTAGGATGAGTGAGACCGCGGCCTGCGCTCGCGCGCGCGGCACACGCGGTGCCCTGCGCACTTGCCCCTCCCCCCCCTCCCCCCGCCCCTCTGCCACGCACACACACTTTTAACGAGTCGGTAGGGTCGAGGCGTAAGGGCGGAGGGCGGGGTTGGGGGGGTGATGACGAACGCGGAGGCGCACGCGCGGGCGTCGCGCAGAGCGAGGCCACGCGCCGGCAGCGCGGCGCCCAACGGGCGCTCGCCAACGTGGGGGAATGCGTGGTACGGGGACGAGACTGCGCGCGGCGCGGGTGTACCGCAGCGGCAGCGAGGCGCCTCACCCGCCGCCGACGGTGTGAAGCGATCCATCTTCGAGCCAGGCGAGATCCCAGGGCTTGAAGGCGACACAGGGGGCGGCGCTGACGACGACACGCACCACGACGAGCAAGAGCACGCTGGCGAATACGAGCTGCGCGCCAACTACCGACCACCATCGCAGCCGCGGCCGCCGCCGTCGCCGCAGCAGCATCAGCGCGCAGACTACAATGACATCTACCAGCAGGAGTGGCCCCACCAGCAGAACGGCTACCAGCAGTATGAAGCGCCAACGCAGCAAGCAAAGCCAAAGATGCGCTTCGACGACTGGCTCGCCGAGGCTGAGGGCACGCCAGCCCAAGGGAACGCTGCACGTCGTCGGCAGCAGGCCGCCGCACGTCGCAGCGGCCGCCTGCCGCAGCTCGTAGGAGCACGTGGCGCTGGCTCCCCGTCGGTAGCGGGAAGCGTGGCCTCCCGCATGTCGCTCGGTGTGCCGCGCCTGCAGCACAATCGCCCGAAGGGAATGCGTGGCCCCTCGCCACCGCCCAAGCCGGGCTCCGTCGTGGGCTCGGTGGACATGTACGGCTCGCCCCAGGCAGACCCACGCTGGCGGCCGGCCGTGCAGCGCGCAGACCGCGAAGGCCGCGAGAAAAACAGAGCGGGCAGCCTGGGCTTGGGGATGCTACCCGAGAAGGGCACTGAGCTCTCGCACACGCCCTCCAAGGGACGGCGGCATAGTCCGCTCGCCTCTCGCTCACCAATGGGCAGCTATGCGAGCGAGCGAGCGACATCAGCGCCAAGTGAGGTGCCCTCAGGCCACGGCTCGCCTTGGTCACCCTACTCAGCCCCACGCGCGCTTGTAGATCGCACCCCTTCGCCTCAGGCGAGGTGCGTGCGCGCGCGACCGCAATGCCCCCATGGTGCCCGCACCCGAGAACCCCGCCAAGGCGCTGACACGCGCGCGCGTGCGCAGGCGCTTTTCGCGCCGTGGCCCCGTGTCTGAGGCTGGCTCGCGCCAAACCAATATGAGCCGCATGTCGTGGATGTCGCGCGCGAGCGGCAAGTCGCTCGCGCACCAGTCCAGTGAGCAGGTAGGCAACATCTTCAATCCTGTGCGTGGCATTCGCGACGAGATGCGCCGCGCTGGATACAAGCCGGTAGACCACCACCGCCACAACATGCGCGCGCTGCGCCAGATGCAGCGCCAGAACCAGGCCCGACGGCTGCCGCCGCTCGCAGACGGCGGCGGGCACGGCGGCGCACGACCTGGCATCGGGCAGCAGCAGAGAGCGTTCCGCGCGAGGCGCCCCCCCAGGGACAAGTACGCCGCCATCCGCGAGCAGCACAAGGCGCAGCGCGCCCAGCGCCAGGAGGATGAGCAGCTGCAGCACCAGCCCGGTCCGCCTGGACGCGCCGGGAGCGGGCGTCGCCGGCTAGCGCCGCTAGCCCCCGAGCGCGACGAGGCTGCCGCTCTCGCGCGGCAGCAGGAAGAGCGCCGCGCAGCGGCGCGCGAGCTGCGTCAGATGCGCGAAGAGGAGGCTCGCGTCGCCGCTGAAATTGAGACAGCGCATCGCGACGCCCCACCGGGCACCACGCTCATGCCCGATGAGGAGAGGCTGGCCACCCTCGAGGTGGTGCGTGAGCGCGCCCGCCCGCTCGTGCGGATACACGTGCAAAGCTGCGCGCAAGCGCGCATGCGCGGCTCGCGTGGGCACGCTAACGCACGCGCACCCGCCCGCCCGCAGGTCATGCGCAAAGCAGCCATCGCCCGCTGCCAGCTCCGCGAGGCGCGCTCTGAGACCGAGCGTGCCGAGGCGTCCGCGATGCTCGACGAGATGGAAGAGGCGATAGGAATCTTCTCCAAGCGGCACGTCTGGATCAAGGACAATGACGATGGCGACGACCCCTGAGAGTCCCACGCGCGCATCCCGGCGGAAAGTACAACAGTATTACTGTACACAAAGGTGGGGAATGGGGGTGGCCCAGCTCATGCGCGCGAGCGCCCCGCACCTTCAGCGCGTATCGCACCGTGCCCACACGTGGTACACGCCCATGTCCGCGCCGCCGCCTGATGACGAGCCCCCCGGCAGCCTGGCCTCGCGCGCGGTCTTGCCTTCGATGCGTGAGATCCTGAGGTCCATATCGCAAAAGGAAGTCGTCATCGTGACCGAGGGCGCGGCGGCGGTGTTGCCTGCACCAGCGGCGAGCATCTGCTCCAGCGGGGCGCTCAAGCCGTCCAGCGGCGTGCCCGTGTCGTCAACGCGCGTGCTCGTAAGGCTCACGTCGAGCTCCGCTCCCAGTAAATTGCTTGTACTGCTGGCGAGCACGGTGAGCCTGCACTCCGTGATAAACGTGATGGATGGCGCGAGGGGACCGAGCGTTTTGAGCAGCGTGAGCCCCACGCGGCTCTCGAGTGTCGCCGTGCCACTGTACGCGCCAGACAGGTCGATGATCTGATCCGCGTCTCCAAAATCGGCGGCGAGCGGCGCTCGGAGCGCATCGATTGCCGCTGCGACCGTCGGCGCCACTGCCGGGTTGGACGCGGTGGCGGCGCGCAGAGCGTCCTCCGCGAGCCAGTAGAATGGCGACGCTCGCCACACCTCTGGCACACTGGAGTAGATGAGCCGCCAGCGTCCCTGGAGAGGGCCCGTCGACGTCGCAGTGGCCGCGCCGGCATCGGCGAGCGTGCGCACGGCGTCGTCGATGGCCTCGCGCTGCGCCGCGGATTGCACGAGCCCGCCACGCTGTGTGGGTGCCACGAGCCGCAGCAGCCTCTCCTTGGCGACGAGCACGCGCACGGGCTCGCCGTAGGCCGGGTCGGTGTAGTCGGCCGCGGCCGCGGCCACGGCGTGCGCCGCCAAGGCGCTGTGAGCACACCAAGCGGCAGGGGCATGGCGCGAGACGCGCCATATGCAACCTGCAAACTGGATTTCTAAAAAAGCGCGTGTACACTGTACATAGTGTACGTAATAAGCTCTTCCTCTTTTTCCCTCCTCGACCACGGGTTGCGTGGTCCTCGGAAGGCCCATGGCGATGCGCTGGGTGCCCGACGCCGGCGCCGCCTCGCGGCATCGCAGCGCGTGCGTCAACGCAGACCGTATATCAGCGTGTGCCCTCACTTCTTCATAGAGGCGTACATGGCGTCCACCTCCGCCTGGTACTTCTTCAGCAGCTGGGGCCTCTTCTTCTTGAAGGTGGGCGTCAGCAGCTCGCTCTCCGGGGTCCACGCCTCGGGCTCGAGGTGCACCGCCTTTACCATCTCGAAGCCCTTGAGCCTGCCCTCCTTGCCCGTGGTCGTCAGCAGAGAGAGGATGTGCGCCTTGGCCTTGTCGCTGGCGCAGATGGCCGCAAAGTCGCCCGACACGCCGTTGTCCCCGGCCCACTTCTTGAGCTTGTCCTCGTTGGGGCACACCACCGCAACCAGCGTGCTCTCAAACGAGTTGCCGTACACCCACACCGCGTCGAAGTCGCCGCACTTGCCGAAGATGTTCTCGAGCTTCTCCACGGCGACGTACTCGCCCTGCGAGAGCTTGAAGATGTTCTTCTTGCGGTCGACGATCTTGATGGCGCCTTCGGGAGTGATGATGCCGATGTCACCCGTGTGGAACCAGCCGCTCTCCTCGAGCACCTCCGCGGTGAGCTCGGGCTGCTTGTAGTAGCCCTTGAAGACCGCGGGGCCCTTGAAGCAGATCTCGCCCGCGGGCGGGTCGTTGGTGGGCAGGTAGTTCATCTCCGGGACGGNCGCCCCCGCGCCTGGCGCGCTGCGTCGAGCCCCGCCGCGCGCGCTCGTGCTTCCGCCGCCGGCCGCGCTCACGCCCGAGGCCTCGGTGCTTGCGTCAGTGGCGAAGGACTTCGCCGCGATGGGGCTCGGCGCGGCAGTTTTGCTCGCGGGCATTGCCTCCACCGACCAGGGGCGCGCCATCCTCACGAGTGGCGGCGCAGGCACGTACCCCGCAGATGACGGGGAGGCCGGCGGAGGCGGCGCCCGCGAGATGCTCTGCGGCGTCGACGTGACCGGGTTCGAGGTGATGAGCCACCCGGACGTGCGCCGCGCCGCCGAGTTCGCGCGCGTCGCTCACCGTGGGCAGCAACGCAAGACTGGGGAGCCGTACGTGAACCACTGCATCGAGGCAGCGCGCATTCTAGCGGCGACGGTTCCCGCAGACGAGGTTCTGTCCGCGCGCGCGGTGGAGACCGTCGTCGCGACCATCGTGCACGACTGCGTGGATGACACGCCCGTCACGCTCGACGAGCTGCGCAGCGAGTTCGGGCCGGCTGTCGCGTCGCTCGTGAGCAGTGTGAGCCGCGTAGGAGACGTCACGCAAGTGCTACGCCGCAAGCGCTTCATGAAGGAGCTCGCCGGCCGTGCGGGGACCACGTCGGATGGACGCGGCAACCTGCCCACTCGCCTGTCGCAGCTGGAGGAGGGCGCGCTGCTGGGCATGTTGCTCGACATGGTGGACGACCCGCGTGTGATACTAATCAAGCTCGCTGACAGGCTACACAACTGCCGCACGCTGTGGGCGCTGAAGCCGTCCAAGCGCGAGGCCGTCGCCGACGAGACGCTCGTCATCTGGTGCAGTCTGGCGGGCCGCCTGGGACTGTTCGCTGTCAAGGCCGAGCTTGAGGACCTGTGCTTCGCCGTGCTCGACCCCGTGGCCTTCGCGTCTGTGCGCCACGGCCTTGATGTGATGTGGACGCCCGCTGGCGCGGAACCGCCCGCCGCGCCAGAGGTGCCGGGCGCCGACGCGCCAGCCGAGGACGTGCGCGCGTTCATGGGCTTGGTCATGCCCTTCGAGGTGCTCAACGGGCGCGCGGGCGGGAGCGCCCTCGAAGCTGCGGGCGCCCGCGCAGAGGGCGTGGACGTGCACCTGCCTTCCGCCGCCGCGACGGAGTCGCTGCACGCCATCGAGGGAACGTTGCTGCGCGAGCTATACCTTCGCGTAGGGTACGTGCCGGGGACGGAGGTGCGCCTATACGGGCGCCTCAAGTCCATGTACTCAACGTACTGCAAGATGCTGCGCAAAGGCGTGGCGCTCGCACAGGTCTATGATACGCGAGCGCTGCGCGTGGTCGTCGGTGTGACCGCCGACACGGCGAAGGCGGCGCAGGTGACGTGCTACCGCATGCTCGCCACAGTGCACAGGCTGTGGGCACCCGTTGCCGGTGAGATGGACGATTACGTGGCCAACCCTAAGCGCAGCGGCTACCAGAGTCTGCACACAGCCGTGATAGCGCCGGACGGGGCGCCGCTCGAGGTGCAGATTCGCACTCAGGAGATGCACGAGATGGCGGAGTACGGCGACGCAGCGCACTTTCTTTACAAGGAGTCGTACACACCCGAGGACAACGCGGCCATCCTCGACCTCGACGGGACCGAGTCAGCGGAGGAGGAGGACGGGGAGGGCGCTTCGGTGAGCGACGCCATCGACTGGCTCACAGATTTAGACAAGCTCATCGGTGAGGTACCCTCGGACCGCCGCGGGCGCCGCGCGGAGAAGCTGCGCAAATCGCTCGCGAGGCGCGCGGCCTCGAAGGACGGCGCGGCCGCAAGCGGTGGCGCAGTTGAGCACGCTGTTGACGTCGAGAGCGGCGTGGCCGCGCAGAGCCGCGACGCTGCGATGGCGCAGCTCGCCGAGGGCGCGGGGAGCAAGCCTGCATCTGCTCAGGAACACGCGCTCTCTGCTGTCGCAGCCGAGTCGTGGAGCGGACGCCCCATGCTGCGAGTCGACAGGGACGTACTTCTCGATTCTGTGACTATGGACGTGCTCGACGGTGGGAATGAGCTCGTGGTGGCGACCTACACCGCCGGGCGTCTGCTTGAGCCCGAAGCGGCAGCGCGCGATCGCTGGGAGCCATATGCTCGGGCCGCGCGCCACGCTGCGTCGCGCGGGCTCCGCCTGCCGGGGCAGAGCGACTCGGACGTCGTGCTGGAACGCTTCGTGCTCTGCCAGGATGGGCTGTACCACAGGACGGATGTGTACGACCACAAGAGCCACATCTTCCTTACTCCGATGCAGGTGGATTCCGAGTTTAGGCCTATGCTCGAGAACGCACGTGCGATGGCTGCAGGGGCAGGGCGGTCGCCTGAGCCCGTCGGCGACGGGGTGGCCGCCTTGGATGGCCGGTCGCCGGATGGCTTCGAAGGCGAGGACGCCGCGCCGCCTCCGGAGAGCGTCAGCACGGAGGACACGTCGCGGCCGGCTGCCGCGGAGAGTGACAGTGCGGTTGTGCTTGCCAACAAGGCGCGCAAGCTGCGCTCAATGTTGCAGTGGGACATCGAGGCCGAGATGGCTCAACTGAGCGAGGACACCAACGCCGTCGAGGCGTTCGAGGCCGCGATGGCAGTCGAGGCCGCTACCGACGCGGCCAACGCAGAGGACGGCGATACCTCTCTCAGCACGACCAGTGTGCTGATGCTTCCAAGCGGCAAGATTTTGCAGGTGCCACGCGGCGCCGACGCCACTGACGCGGCCGTCCAGGATCTGAAGGCGCGCGACGAGCTCGAGGTCCTTCCAGGCCTGCTCGCCGAGGCGCGCGCGAAGGTTGCAAAGACTTGGACGCTGGTCGTCAACGGCACGGAGATTAAGGCCGACTTGCCAGGGCCCCAGCTCAATCCTGGCGACGTGGTCGAGATGATTCCGAAGGCCACCGGCCCCGATTTGTCGGTGCCCCTCAGCTCGCACGGGGAGTACGAAACCGCAAGCAATCGAACGCGCCAGCAGTGACGCGCTCCTAGGCGAAGGCTCGCCCGCGTGCGCCACGCAGTAATAAGAGCTGGTCGCCACACCGCGCAATGCGCGCCTCTGGGCACGCGCTAGGTCGGCCGCGCAGAGTTCGAGGACATGCACTATTACTCCTCCATTTCAGAGTCGACACACCCGACTGCGAACACCTCTGGTGCGGATATGGTGGCGTCAAACATGACGTCGTAAACGTTGCTACCGAAGACTTCGCCGCTGTGTGCGCTGCTGCCCTTGATGACGCCCGATGTGCCGCTGCCGACCGTAATGCTGCTGCGGCTGTACTTTGGTGCTGCTGAGGATGGGCGCACCCGTTGGCGCGACCTCGTCGGACGGCTGCCGGGATCGTAGGTGGCTCGCGCGCCCTCGGTCACCCCCGTGCGAGCCCGCTCGTGCTCCGCCACATGCCGCGCCCCTGCGCGCTCCACGTCTTGACGCTGCTGTCGCTCTAGCTCAGATGCACTGACGGACAAGTCGGCGTCGCTCTCTTCTTCGCCGCCGACGGCCTTTCGCCTCGCGCGCCGCCGACGTAAGCGCAGGCGTTCGAGCGGCGCCACGCGATTGGTGTTGTGGTGGCCCAGCGTAGTCGAGTTGGCCACCGCCACCTGGTGGCGCCACCAACGTTCACGCTGTTCAGCGTCACTCAACGGCGTCGACGTGGTCGACATGCGGCCTGCGAGCGAAGCGGTGTGTGGTCGCATGCCGAAGCCACCGCGGTGGCGGTGACTGGGAGGCTTCGCGCCCGGCGGCGGGCTGGGCGTCGTCGCAGCGAGCTGCACGTCGCCGCTGCTGCCGCGCGGCGAGTGCACGAAGAACCCTGCGCTAGGCCGCTGTTGGCGCTCGCGCGAGGTCCCACCCACCGCTGCCGTGTGCGGCCGCGACGGCAGCTCATGCCGCATCTGATGCCACTCAAAGCCACCCACGCCTGCACAGAGGTCGAAGTCCTTGGACGTGCCGCCTAGCCCGCCACCGTCGTCCTCCTCGTCTGACCAACCTCCAAACCCACCACCGGCGGTTGAGCGCGCGCTGGCGCCACGTGGAACTCCCCCGGCCACGCTGTCGTTGAAGCCATGCCTTGACTCCGAGCCCCGGCCGTGCTCGCTGCCGCTGTCGCTCTCTGCGCCGCAGTGATACCTGTCTGCGCCAGCCTTCGCGCTGCCTCCCTCATCGCTCGCGTCTCTTTCTGTGTCAGACCTCTCGCTATCCGAGTCGGTCAGCCTGCCTCTACCGCGCGCGGTGGGGCGTGTGTGCATGAACTCGCCACGCTCGTCGTCCCACCCACTCATGCCGAGCAGAGCGTCAACCGCGCTGGCACCACCGTCGCCGCGTTGTCCACCGCAGTCGCTGCTGCCGCCGCTGCCGCTGTGCGTCTCGCCGCTGTCGTTGCTCTCCCGATAGACGTGACCTCCAGCGTTGGGACTGCTCACCAGGTTGCCGCCCCCGTACGGCGCCCCGCCCGCGTCCCCGCCCGCCCCTGCGCGCGCTCCGATGGTCGCGTACTCCTCGAGGTACGTCGAGCGCTGCGACGCCGTGCCTCCGCCGCCTGCTTCCATCGTGCCCAGTCGCGCCGTGGCCGTCCTGCGTTGCGCCAACAAAAGAGAGCGCGGGGGATGGCCCCGCGCGCCCGGTCGAGAGCCCGCCTGCCTCGCAGGCCCGCGCGCAGCACAGGCGCGAAGGCAGAGGTGTGTGTGTGGGGGGGGAGGGGGGGGGCGACGCGCGCGCACGGTGACACTGCCGCTGCCCTCTTCCCGGCAACCCCTGGTCCAGGCTTAACCCTCTGCCGGCGCACGCCGGGGAAATGCTTGCTGCCCTGTCTCCACTGACAGACAGGCAAGAGGCGCCGCGGTGTCCCGGCCAGCCGGCCCGCTGCACGCGGCACATCCAGCCAACTGCGGGTCCGTTTCTCGGCAAAAATAAGTTGACTGGGCGACGCCGCGCCGGGCAAATAATAAATGCAGGACGCGTTCCCCGACCGACCGACGGACGGTACCGTACAAGACCGGCACGAGGCGAAGGCCGGCGCGCCCATCCGCGCCAGCATGGTGCTGCCCCCATCCAGCCCGCTGCAAGCCTGCAGGCCTGCCGGACACCGGCCGGCCGGGGCGCCCCTCGTAACCCAGCCACCCAGCCACCCAGCCACCCAGCCAGAGAGGTCCTGCCAGCAAGCCATCCAGCCAGCCGCCCCATCCGACCGTTGGAACCCATCCCGACGGATTCGTATTGAATTCAATGCAGAAACGGAACCCTATGTGAACGAAATACGAATGAAGAATGGAATCCACGACACGGTGGTTCCCCAGCCAAGCCAGGCCCAGCCAGAGGGAGGAAACGCCGCTCGGTGCGGCGCGATGGATCGAGGCCCATCGCCGAGCCGTTCGCTGCACGCAGCTGGCTGCACGCGCGCCATGCATGCATGTGCCGGAGGGACGAGCCGGATGTGCGTGCAGGGTGTGCAGAAGCGCCGGCAGGGCACGCGTGCGTGGGTGAAAGGTTGGGTACGCGCGCGCGCGCGCCTGCGCGCGCCCGCGCGCGCCCGCGCGCGCGATTTCGTGCGAGCGCGTTGGTTGGACCAGCCGCGCGCTCGGGGAAC
>RQSC01000399.1:21049-49442 GCA_013416795.1 Prasinococcaceae sp. CCMP 1430
CGCGCGTTCGTGGCGGTCGCAGATGCCACGGCGCTGGCAGTGCGCGCGTCTGCGGCCGCGACGGAAGCGGCGGGAATCGACGCCGGCGCGTCGGCGGCGCCCACGCGCGAGGTCGGCGCGCGCGCGTTCGCGGCGGCGCCATCGCTGCGCGTGCGCGCCGCGCGCTGGCACCCGCTCAGCGAGAGCACGCTGTGCGTGCTCACCTCGGACGACGTCCTCCGCGTTTACGACGTCAGCGTTGACGCCGCGAACCCCCAGACGGAGATCAGGCTGAGCGGCGGCGACGCGGGCGCGAGCGTGGCCGACTTCGGCTTCGGTCGCCAGGTGGGCTGGGAGCGCTTCGCCGTCTTCGGGCTGCTCGCCGACGGCGGCGTAGTCACCGCGTGCCCCGTGTGCCCCGCGGGCGCGTTCGCGCCGCGCGCGGCCATGCGCGCGCTCGCGCGGGGGGCGGCGGAGGGCTCCGCGGCGCGTGCGTGGCTCGATGAGGCGTTTCCTGCGCTTGGCGCCGGTGGTGCGGACGACGAGGATGGCAATGCGGTGGTCGTGCGCGCGTCCTCCGCGGTCGGCTCCTGGCCCGCGCCGGTCGTGCAGGGCCCGCTCGCCGTGGATCCGCTGTGGGGGGATGGCTCCGAGGCGGCACAGGGGCCGGCGGCAGCGCTCTCGCAGGCGCCGTCGTCGCGTGCATGCGCAATTGCAAGCTGTGGCGCGGGCGGGGAACTCTGCTGCGTGGTTGCCGCGCTCGACTCCGGGGGCGCACTGCGCGTGTTCGTGCTCGACGAGGGGCTGGGCCCGCGCTGGGAGGGCTGCGCGGCGGACGCACCGCGGCTGCTGCTGGTCGACCGGGTCGAGCTCGACGTAGGCGATGCCAGTGCCGCACTTGACGACTTCGAGATCGGCGGGGCGGGTGGGGTCCCTCCCGCGCTCGCCGTCGACAATGTCTCCGTCGAGCAGCTGTTTGTGTCGAGCGCGGTCGGCGTGATGGCGGTCGCGCTCACCTGGCTTCCACAGGTCGAGGCGGTGCTCGCGGGCGTGCCCGATGACGGCAAGCGGCAGTCGGCCCTCTCGATGCCCGCTGTTGTGCCAATGCTCACCGTCGGGGGCGTCGAGGGTGGCGCGGGCCTGCCGCCTCCTTTCGCGCCGCTGAGCGCCGCTTGCGGCGCGCGCGGCGTGCTCTGTGCGGCGGGCGACGAGATGCGGCTCCTGCGCGCGCAGCCGCCACCGGGCGCCATCGAGGCTGTCACGCCGACCAAGGCGCTGGGATCGCTCACGGCGTCACCTGCAAGAACGCCTGCAGGGTCGGCCACGCAGGGGTCGCTCTCCACAGCCACGCCGCCGCCACTGCACATGCCTCCGAGCCCCGCCGCTGCCGCCGCCGCCTCGAGTGGCGCCGGGCAGGAGGCGCTCCTCGCCGCCTCGCGCTCGCTGCACGACCACCACGTCGCCTACGCGCACGAGGCAAGTGCAGAGATGCACGAGCGGCTGCGCGCGCTCGGCGGTACGCTGCCTGCCGCAGAGGACACCGCCGATGAGCTTGAAGCGCTTGTTTCGTCGTGCGAGGACGCCGCCGACGAGCTGGACGTGCGCGCGGACCGCGCAGCCGACTTCCAGGACAACCTCGAGGCGCGTGCACGGGTGGTGGCGCGACTACTGGCTGCTGCGCCGCGGCCGCTGACCGCCGCCGAGCGGCGCTGGGACACTGAGGTCCAGCGCATGGAGGGGGACGTCGGCGCGCTCGCGCACAAGCTGCGTCTTGTCAAAGAGCGCGTTGCCAAACTCTCTGGCGGTGGCGGCATGGCCGGGGGCGGCGCGGGGGGCAGCGGAGCCCTGCGCAAAACAGATGCGCTCGCGCGCAGCATGCGACCGCTTGGCTCCGGCCGGTCCACGCTCATGCCCACCTCACAGCTCCGTAAGGTGCATGACGCCGTGGCCGAGCAGACCGAAACTATCAAACAATTGATCGGGCGCCTACAAGCGATGGACGATGGCCTGATGGGCGTGGGCGATGCCGGCGTCGGGGCGTGGGCGCTGCCTGGCGGCGCACCCCCCTCGACGCCAGCGCCGCAGCATGGCGCCATCGGCGATGCCCCCCTGACCGTCGATTAAGACTTGAGGATGTTCAGTGCGCGTCAGCTACACGGGGTATCGCAGAAGCGCTCGCACGGCCGGGCGCACGGGCCGCTGCCTAGGCGTCTGAACGAGCGCATGCGCGTGTGCGAGCGCGCAACGAACTAGATCTTACATATCTTTCTTGGAGTGGAAGTGAGTGCGAGCGCTCGCCACCTACTTCGGTACACACTGCTTCTTTCTGTACGCGCAGGCGTTTTTGGCGTCGCCCTTCTTGCATGCCTTCTTGCTCTTAATGCCCTTGCAGAGCTTCTTCACCTGCTTCGCTGACAGTTTCGTCTTCTTAGCTTTCTTGATCTTCTCCTTGGATTGCTTGGCCTTCTTGGCCTTCTTGACCTTCTTGGCCTTCTTGGCCTTCGTGGCCTTCGTGGCCTTCTTGGTCTTCTTGGTCTTCTTGGACATCTTGGACTTCTTGGACTTCTTGGACTTCTTGGCCTCGACGAAAGTATCGAGGGCGACGATATCTCCGCTCTGCGTCGCAGCACCGGGTGCTAGGCCACCGCCGACCTCCTCGACGTATCCTGCGAAGGACCTGGCGGCGAGTGTCTCTGGCGCCCCCGCGCCGGCCGCCAGCGGCAAGCGCCAGCGCAAGATTAGTCCGTACTCGTTCGGATGCTCTGCATAGGCAAACGCCACCACCTTGTCGGTGTGTGCCAGATCACCAGAGAGCGGTACGTGGTTGCGCGTATGGTCGAACTTGCCATGCGAGAAGGCTTCGAGTGAGTCCACCTCGTAGACGGTGGCCTCATACGCCGCCTTGGCGCCCTCCGGGCGCGAATGGTCGATCGCCGCAACGACACCAATTGCGCCACCAGTCATCGGCGCCTCGGTCGCGAAGCCTATGTATGCAGTGGCCCATATTGCGGGCGCCTCAAGCTTGAAGTCAATGTAGCCACCCTCCTTTTGCGAGCCGGCGTTAACGTTGTAGTGCAAAACGGAGTCAAGTAGTTCGGGCAAGTCAACGTGGCGCTCGTAATTCAGAGCACTGTCGAGACGGTCGAGGACCAGCAGGTCTTCGGAGTCGAGCTTCCCATGCGCAAAGTGCGGTCCGCTGGGCGGCGCTGGCGGCGACGGCGCCGCCGGTCCTCCGTAGCACCTGGCGTTGCCGACCTCGCACGCGTCCCAGCGATCGAAGACGGTCGCGCACCGCGAGCCCAGGGTGTCGACGTACAGCCTGACGAGGTCGTTGAGGCCCTTAAGCAAGCCGACCTCGGGGTCATTGCCCGCGATTAAGCGCACGGAGGAGTCGTAGTAGCAGAGGAGCACCGAGTGCAAGGCTGCGGTGCAGCTCTCGGCGCACGTGGCCGCGTTGGTGCCCCACCAGCCGCACAACCAGCCCAGCGTTCCCTGCGCGTTCCATACAAAGTCGAGATTGCACACTTCGACCACTTCCGTGCTCGATTTGGCCTCCGCGCAGGCGGAGAGGCCGTCAGCGTCTTCCGTGCACTCCCACCCATTCTCTATGCCGCAGAACTGATCGCAGCCATCTCCGGGAACCTGGTTGCCGTCATCGCATAGCTCGGTCCCCTCCTTCATCCCGTCGCCGCACCAGCGCCCGCACGTGTCGTCCGCGAGCGGCTCGATGGCCGGTGCGTTGAAGTCGATGAACGGTACGCCTGACATCATGCCGTCGCAGCCGGACCGCTTCGTGCCCGTGCGCCAGCCAATGGTATCCGGGAGCTCCTTGCAGTTGGTAAACTTCTCCGCGCGCGGCCAGTAGGTGAGGTAGCTCAGGCACATCTCGTCACTCGTGGCCACCCCCATTTGGACCGGCCCACGGCCGACGGTCGTGTACCGGCAGGTGGTGAAGAGCGAGTCGGTGGGGCGCAGCTCGATTGGCTCGGGGAGGATGCGGTTGATCTGCATGTCAAAGTCGTAGTAGGGGTCCTCGCCGACGATGGCCACTTCCCGGCCGTCGCGGACCAGGCGAGTGGACACGTAGTAGCCAGTGGTGTGCGTGTGCAGCGCGATCGACACAATGTTCACCGGCTTGTCCAGGCGGCTCGACAGGCACGCGCTCGGGCACCAGCCCGCCCACTCGTGCGTGACAGTCTCCCCCGGGATGGTCAGCGAGCCGGGCAGCGTCTCGACGCCCGCGGCGAACACACCGACGTCATTCGGTCGGAGGTTCGGCGTGTAGCGCACGCGCACGGCGCTGTCGTCGGCCCAGGACGTTCCGCCGGGGTTGTCGTAGTGCCACTCGACGAGCACGTGCCGCGCCTCGCCGGGACCGAAGGGGAAGCCCGCCTCGGCAGGAAAGACTTGACTGCCCCCCCCCACGCCCCAGAAGGACATCACGCGGTCGCCGTTGCACCCCAGCACGCGGCTGGACGTCCAGCGGCCGCCGTTGCAGTGCCCGTGCTTGCTCATGTGCGGGCTCTTGCCCCCGCCGAGGTCGTCGAGCGACGCCACCCCCTCGTCCGCGAGCAACTCGTCAATCTCCTCCGTGCAATCAAACAATAGCATGTGATGGACGCGTCCCTTGTTGCGCTCGTCGACGAGCACCTCGAACTCGGTGATGTGGTGCTTGGATCCCACGTCTGGCAGCGTGAACAGCGAGCAGTAGTAATCGGTGTCCACCCCCTCGCTCATCGTGTACGCGCCGGGATACACGAGGTCCACGCTGGTCGCGTCGGGGTCGGCGTTGCCCCTGGCCCGCTCGGCATCAAGCGGCTGTGTGTACACGATGGAGCGCGTGCCGCGCCTGTCGGGGCCGTGGTAGTGACCCTCCATGTCCGCGTTCTCATGCTCGAGGTCGGCAAGGCCGTACGCCCAGATGACTCGCGTGGTCGCGCCGTCGGGGAAGGACGCGTCGTGCAGGTCGCACGAGGCGCGCGGCTTGGTAAACGCGACGGTGGTGACGCCGTCGACCTCGCTCGCGTAGAGCAGCGCGGCGTCCTGCGTGTCTGCGTCGACGACGGGCGCCTCTGCGTCATTCGGCGCGAAGCGGTCGGAGACATGCGCCTCCCCGTCGGCGTCCACCCACGCCACGGTGATGTCGGCGCCGCCCATCGCGCCGTTAGGCGAGGCGCCGAGGGCGATCCAGCCCGTCGTGGCCGCGCTCACCTCGAATGTGATGAAGTCCGCGTCGAACGCCCAACGCACTGTGTAGCCGGAAGACTGCGCCAGCGCGCGAAAGAGAGGGCGTGTGTGTGTGTACGCGCGTGCGTGCGTGTGTGTGTGTGTGTGTGTGTGTGTGTGTGTGTGTGTGTGTGTGTGTGTGCGTGCGCGCGCGCGCGCGCGGAGCACGCTCGTGGGTGTCAGCCACGCCGCCCCTCCCGCATGCGCTGCGGCCCGCATCTGCGCCGATGGGCACATTTACGGTTTACGTGGGAGCGCACACACGTCTTAGTCATGGGCACGCACCTCGTCGAGCGTGGCGGCACCCATCCAGTCCACCTCGTCGCCGGCCGCCGGCACGTCGCCCGCGCCCACGCGCTTCGCGAGCGCGCCCGGCGCGCCCGGCGCGAGAGCGAGTGCCAGCGCCAGCGCCAGCGCCGGCGCCAGCGNCACTGTTCCTCCGGCGAGGAACACATTGTTCCTCCGGCGAGGAACACATTGTTCCTCCGGGAATTTCATTTGAGGACGAACGCGCGTTCACAAAGTGGCGCCCTCTTGAAATGATACGCATCCGTCTGTCATCGAGGCCACGGGAGACTACTCCGAGCCCAAATCTTGTCGCTTACGTGGATTTTTGATCAAAATCCGTTACGACTCGTCGCGACAGGGTGCACGCGCGGAACGTCCAGCACCATCAAAACGCGTGACTGCGACGCCGATTGCGCGCGCGCCGTTCCCCGAGCGCGCGCGCGCGCGCGCGGACGCCAGGGGGCGAGGGGGAAGGGACGCAGCGAGGCCGAAGGGGCCGGCGGCGGAGGCGCGAGCGCGGCTCAAGGCGCTGGGATGGCGCAGGTGCTCGCGTTCGACGATGGCGAGGTGCTGAGCAGTGGGGGCGACGACGAGCGCGCGCGCGCGCGCGCGGTGCTGAGCAGTGGAGGCGACGACGAGCGCGCGCGCGCGCGGTGCTGAGCAGCGGAGGCGACGACGAGCGCGCGCGCGCGCGGTGCTGAGCAGTGGAGGAGGCGACGACGAGCGCGCGCGCGCGCGCGCGGTGCTCGGTGAACTCTCGCGGGAGCAGATACACCTTCGAGACGGCGCCCCCACTAGCCAAAATGCCCAACCACGAGTACACTGTAAATACAGTACCCCTAAATTCAAAATAAATTCTTTTACAGTACTGTACATTTGTACTGTAGGATTTGTCACACCTTGACCCGAAGTCATCTTCATCAAATCGAATGAAAGTTAGAAAAGGGTCTACGATAAAAAACGGCCAACTTTTCCCGTGCATTTTGACGTAGTTAGTTTTTCGAACAGAGGGATGGTACTGTACATTCTTCTGCGATGCGTCACTCCTGATGTGTTTAGGTTGGGGGTATGGCCGAACCGCAGCTCGAGGTCGGCGAGAAGGCCGGTGCGCGCACACCGCGGCTGGCTGCCGTCCGCGCCGGGAGGAGGCGACGCGCTGCGCCGTGCGGACGTCAAAGACGCGCACGGCGGTGCCCTTCGAGCTGGCCATCGCCGGCGGCGCAGCCGACGCGTCTGCTGCGAACGCGAGCGCCGACTCCCGCGACGTGTGCGCGTGCGCCTCGCCGGGCACCTCGAGCCGTTCAGTGTCATCATGTACGGAACGGAGCGGTGGTACACTGCTGCCCCAAGTCCGGGCTGCGTGACGTCATTAGCGGCGACTTCGACCTGAGCTCGCTGAACACGACGACCATCAAGGACTCGTTCGTGTGCCACTACAAGTACCAGCACTGCTTGGAGGAGGGGACGTGCGACGGCGAGCTGGAAGGCGAGGAGAGGTACGATGTACTGTACCATCCGGATGGTACGGGGGTGCCGCATGTTTAGGGTTTGTTTTATTTTAGGGTTCGCGCCGTGTTAGGTCGGCCGGGGATCTCGCGCCGCCACAACGCGCGCGCGGGGAGGGGCGGCGCGGCCTCCCTCGCCACCGCACCCCCCCCGGGCCCCCCCTCTCTGCCCGTCTCTCTCTGTCTCGCGCGCGCGCACGCGATCGACGAGGGCGGCCGCGCGTGTGTGGCGGGGTGGGCGTTGGATCGGGTGGGGCGGGGGACTTGGGAGGGGAGGATGTCGCGGCGCGACGACCGCGGGTACGAGCGCGAGCGCAGGTACGAGCGCGAGCGCGGGGGGTACGAGCGCGAGCGCGGGTACGAGCGCGAGCGCGGGGGGTACGAGCGCGAGCGCGGGTACGAGCGCGGGTACGACGACCGCGGGCATGACAGGGGCCAGGGCCGCGGTGGGTACGATCGCGGCGGCGGCGGCGGGTACGGCCACGGGTGGCGCGACGAGCGTGGCCGCCAACAGGACAACCGCGGCCCGCCGCGCGGCGACTGGAGGCGCGACCGGCAGCGCTCACCCCCTCGCTCGTCTTCGCAGCCCGGCAGGGGCGCCTCGAGGGGCGCGCCGGCCACCGCGGCGCCGGCGCCGGTGGCCGCACCCCCGCGCAATCCTCTGTACGAGTCGACGTCGGCGCCGGTGAGCGCCCACAACGCTGCGGACGAGGATGCCGTCGCGGCTGCTCGACCCTCCGCGGGCGCGGTCAAGGGCTCCGCCGAACCGCTCTCACTGGAGGCGATGCTCGACCGGCGGCGCGCCGCAGCCGAGGCCGAGGCGCGGCCCGTCTTTCTGTCGAAGGCCGAGCGCACCAGGCTCGCGCTGGAACGGCGCCGCGCCGAGGTCGATGCGCGCCGCGCCGAGGCCGACGCCGCAGCCGCGCCGCGCGCATCGGCGGCCGCGGCGCCCACCGCCGACCCCGGCGTCGTCGACCGCCAGCGACAGAAGGAGCTCGACGACATCAAGCGACAGTACCTGGAAGACCGCACGCTCACCAATCGCGGCATCCGCCAGCGCGAGGCCGACATCGCGCGCGGCCACAAGAAGAGCCGGTTCATGTTCGACTGGGACGCGTCGGAGGACACCGCCGTGGGTGCGAATCCCCAGCTGCGCGAGCTGCACGGGCGCGGCCCGAGCCTCATGTTCGGGCGCGGCATGCTTGGGGGAGTTGATCGCATGGCGCAGCGTCAGGCCATGTCCGACGCCGCGCGCGCGCGCGGCAGCGGCGCGGGCGGTCCCGCGCGCGGACGGGAAGGCGCGCCGGCGCGCGCGCTCGACCGGTACGAGTCGCGCGTCGCCACGCACTGGTCGAGCAAGGCGCTCGAGGACATGACCCAGCGCGACTGGCGCATCTTTAAGGAGGACTTCAGCATCAGCACCAAGGGCGGGCGCGTGCCCAACCCGATACGCAGCTGGGCGGAGAGCGGGCTCAGCGACCCCATCAAGCAGGCGATCGCCAAGGTGGGCTACGAGAAGCCGAGCCCCATCCAGATGGCTGCCATCCCGCTGGGCCTCAAGCAGCGCGACGTCATTGGCGTGGCGCAAACGGGGTCGGGCAAGACATGCGCGTTTGCGCTGCCGATGCTCGAGTACATCATGCGCATGCCGCCGATGAACACGGAGGCAATCGAAGCGGAAGGGCCGTACTCGCTGGTGATGGCGCCCACGCGCGAGCTCGCGCAGCAGATCGAAGAGGAGACGGTCAAGTTCGCTGCGTTCCTGAATCTGCGCGTGGTGTCTGTGGTCGGTGGCATATCCATCGAGGAGCAAGGCTTCAAGCTACGCAAGGGCTGCGAGATAGTCATCGCCACTCCGGGGCGCATGGCGGACTGCTTGGAGCGCCAGTACGCGGTGCTGAACCAGTGCAACTATGTCGTCCTCGACGAGGCCGATCGCATGCTCGACATGGGCTTCGAGCCGCAGGTGAAGGCTGTGCTCGACCGCATGCCGAGCTCCAACCTCAAACCAGTGGACGAAGATGCCGAGCTGGACGCGGACAAAGTGTATCGTGTCACGTACATGTTCAGTGCGACCATGCCTCCCGCAGTGGAGCGCCTCGCACGCGACTACATGCGCTCGCCAGCGGTGGTCACGGTGGGCACTGCTGGCAAGGCCGCCGACACCGTCACGCAGCACGTCCTTATGCTCAAGCAGCACGAGAAGGAGGCCAAGCTCGGCGAGATCCTGTCTGGCATGGGCGAGGACCAGAAGATCATCGTTTTCTGCAACACGCGCGTGAGCTGCGAACACGTCGCCAAGCAGCTCAAGGCGGAGGGATACGACCCCGCCAGCCTGCACGGCTCCAAGAACCAACAGCAGCGCGACGAGGCGCTGCAGGCCTTCAAGAGCGGCCGCCAACCCGTTCTGGTGTCGACCAATGTCGCGGGGCGTGGCATTGACGTGCCCGACGTGGCGCACGTCATCAACTACGACATGGCAGGCTCCGTCGAGGATCACACGCACCGCATCGGCCGCACGGGCCGTGCAGGCAAGTCTGGCGTCGCCACCACGTTCCTTACCAACTCAGACTCGAAGGTCTTCTTTGACCTTGTGGCTTTCATGCGCGCGGCGAACCAGGAGATCCCCAGCGCGCTTGCCAACCACCCAGCAGCGAAGAGGGACCCGAATGAGACCGACAAGGGCATGCGCGAGATCATCTGAGCGACTGACGGCGGGGCGCGCTCGTGCGTGAGCGGGCGGGCGCGTTTGGAGTGGGTGTAATTATCATTATATGCAAGCGGAAGATTAGTCACCCTTGGGCGCCCTGCGCCTCCGCGAGCTCCCCGTGGAGGATCCTGCGTTGCCTTTGCTCCCGCTCGGTCGCTGAGAGCCTTCGCGCCGCCCGCTCGTCCCCACCGAGCGGTGCGCGCCACCAGACGATGCGCTGCGGCCCGCCTGCACGGCCGCCTTGAGGCGATGCGCGGCACCCGACGCGGCTCCCGAGCCCCTGCGCGCAGAGCTGTCGCACTGCGCATTCGCGTTCGCGCCCGCATGCGAGCCGCCGGCGCTGCCCGACAGCGCTCCCGTCGGAGCGGATGCTGCGGCAGAGAGCGACGCGAGTCGAGACAGAGAGGGGTCGTCGAGCTGCCGCGCGTTTCTCTTTGGAGGGCTTGCCGCCAGAAGCGTTCGAAGAGCGGCCGCGGCGCTTTCGCCTTCCACCGCCTCGGCTGGTCTTCGAATGACCGGACGCGCCGTTGTTGGTGTCGCTGCCGCTGCTCCCCAGATCCGAGTCGTCGCCGGTGTCCTCGCCACCGATACCCGCAGCCTCTGCGCCCACCAGGGCAGCCAGGGCAGCCCCCCCAACCGGCGAGACGTCCGAGGTGGGTGCGTCCGGGAAGGCATGCGCTCCGACCTCAAAGGTCCGGGGCGCATAAAAGATCCCGAGGTCGCGCATCACGCTGTTCACGGCCACCTGGTCGGGATTGCAATACGCGAGCAGAGCCTCGCAGAACGAGCGTCCTAGCTCCTCGAGGTGGCGCGCGCTGAAGTGATATCCGGCCATCGCGCCCTTTGTCGATCCCGCAAACGACGCCTCGACGGTGAACGAGTTCACAAGGCCGTACTCTCGGTACGACACCACGCGCGCGGTGCTCTCCTTCGAACGTTGCACCTTGAACGAGCAGTCCTCGAGCGAAAAGAGCTCGGGCGCCGCGCGAGCCAGGAGAGCCGGGAAGATGCGCTCATGCAGGCGTGCCGATGCTGGCGGCGCACCCCGACCGGACGGGCTGGGCGCCTGTGCGCTGCCCGCGCTGGGCACCTTGTTCTCGCAGCCGTACATGAAGATGTTTTTCTTGCGCGAGTGGCCATGGAAGTCAGCATACATGAGCACGGGACGGTCCTCCATGAGGCGACGCATCATCACTTTTGTGTGGTATATGGGGGGGTGCAGCTTGCGCGAGGGATCCAGCCAAGCGCGGTTTAGGTCCACGCCAGCCAGCGAGCAGCGATAGTTGCCATTGATGACGCCGTCGGGGTTGAGCATGGGAATGACCTTGAAGACGAACTTGTCGCGCAACAGCCGTGCCTCGAGCGAGTCACCCAGTAGGAAGTCCATCGCGCCCTTGACCATCCAGCTGGCGTTGGTCTCGCCGGGGTGGACGCGGCCGCTCAGGACGATGCCTCGCCGCGCGCGCAGGTCTTCCGGATCGCAGCCGAAGCTCGTGATGGTGAGCATGTCGACGGGGTTGCCCGCGAGCGTCGTGCACAGCACGCGCCGTCGGCACCGCGCGGCGTTGCGCGGGTCCTCCGACACGGCCTTCAGATAGCGCTGCAAGTCTGTGAATGTGTACGGGTAGCAATGCGCGAGATACACCGTGTCATCATCATGAGGCACCTCAATGGTCATGGTAAGCGTGTAGTAATGCTGTGACGATCGCCGCTTGATGGCGTTCTGGTAGTAGCAGATGGAGTCGCCCGCGCGCCGCCACGATGCGCCCGTCGCTCGGGCCTCGCGCTCCGAGTACATCACCGGCTGCATCCCCTGTTGGTACAGAGACTCGGGCTTGACCAGGTTGATGATGTTGAGCTTGTAGCGCACGCCCTTGCGCGCATTGCGCACGGCGAAGTAGAACCACTGCGTGTGCCCGCGCGTGTTGATGTCGGGCCGCAGGATCAGGTCGTACTCGGTCTCATACACTTGGATGGCGCGCCGCAGGTTGCCAGACTCGAATCGAGACTCGAAGACGAGGGTGGTGTCCGCCTCGTCCAGCGGCTCGTAGTACGGAGGCAGCATGCCCGTCGGCAGCGCCTCGTGAGTCATGAAGCGATTTGGCGGCGAGGCAGGCGCGCAGTCGCCCGCGCCGGAAGCCCTGTCTCCCGCTCCCGGGGCGGCGTCCGCGTTCGATGTCGCCCGGCGCGGGCGATTCATGTTGGCCGGCGGCGCGAGCACAGTCGCGTGCACGCCGCCGAGCACGCTGCGCACATCCGGGGCGGCGGTGTGCGTGGGAGCGCGCGAGCGCGAGCACGCCGGCCCGGGAGCGCCGGGATCCGGCCGGACGTCGGCGCCGGCGCCGCCAGAGCCGCCCAAAGGGCCCTCTGCCGCGCAAAGGGCCCTCTGCCGCGTCCGCGGGGCCTCGCTCGCCGCCGGCGCTAGTCCCGGCCCCCGGTGTGCTGGCTGCCTCCGCGGGTCTGTGCGAGCACTCGCCGCCTGGCGCCGGCGGCGGCTCTATCGAGTCGTACACGACGCGATTGAGCACGTCTGATGGGTTGGCGAGCCGCTCGATGTCTTGCAGCGCCATCCGCGCGCGCAGGCGCTCGCGCTCGCGGCCCCCCGCGAGCATCGGCTCTGCGGGATCGAGCGCCGTCGCGTCCGCCGCGTCCGCGCCGGGCGGCCGCACGTGCGGCGGCGGCACGTGCGCCATCGGAAAGTTGGTGCCCGTGCGCGCCACCCAGATGCCCTCGGCGTTGACGTTGCCGGCGGCGACGTCGGCCGCGCCGTAGCTGAAGCGCTCGTCGCCGAACAGCGGCGGCGGCGGCGGCAGCGACAGCATGCGCGCGGCGGCGCCCCCGCGCGCCGCGGAGCNGAAGAGCCGCGGGCTCACCGGCGGCTCCGCGGCGCCGACCGCCGCGCGCCGCTCCGCCATCGCCCTGCCGAAGGGCGTCAGCGCCGCGCTCGGCGCCGCCTCGGCCGAGTCGACCGCGACGCGGAGGAAGGAGGTGTGTGTGCGCACGGGCGGGGGCGCGGGCGCGTGGTTTGGTGTGTGTGCGTGTGTGTGCGTGTGCGCGTGTGCGTGTGTGGACGTTTGCTCCTGCTCGTGCGCGTCGCCGTCGGCGGCGCCCTCTGCGAGGGAGAGCTCGGCGAGGGCGGCGCCGCCGCTCGCGGCGAGCGCCTGCGCGTGCGCGGCCTGCGACGCCTGCGCCGCCAGCGCCGCCGCCGCCCCCGGCGCGCCGCTGCGCGCGAGCGCGAGCGCGTCAGCGCCGCGCGTGTGTGTACGCGGGCGTGTGTGTGTGTGTGTGTGTGTGTGTGCGAATGCGCGCGTGTGCGTGTGTGTGCGTGTGCGTGTGTGTGCGTGTGCGCGGGTGTGAGTGTGCGTGTGCGTGTTTGATTCGCGCACCCGCGGCTGGTGGGCGGGCGGGCGCGGGCGGGCGCACCTTGGTGGCTTTGGGAGCCCCGGCTGGCACGCGAGGGGGCGAGCGGGGGGCGCCCGCCCACCCATCGGCGTCGGCGCCATCGCCGCCGTCGCCGCCTCCGCTGCCCAGCCGCTGCCCCACCGCCTCCATGGCGGGCGAGGCGCGCGCGCGCGCGCGCTCTCTGGCGCGCGCGCCCGCTGGGCGACCGGCCGCGTCCGGCGCGCCCGAAGCGCACACGCACACACGCACACGCACACAGGCACACACACACAGGCACACACGCGTGCACACACGTGCGCACACACACACACACACGCAGGCGTGCACACACGCACACACGGGCGCTCACACACGCGCGCGCACGCGTGCACACACACACACACACACACACACACGCACACAGGTGCACACACACGCACACACACACGCACACACACACACACACACACACACACACACACACACACACACGCACGCACGCGCGCTCATGGGCACGCGCGCGCGCGCATCGGGGAACGCCCCCTCGGCGCCGCATTCGAATCCGGCCTCGAACGCACCGCGCAATTCGAAGTGACCTCGAAGGCGCGAGCCGCCTTCGAAGTGACCTCACCCAAACCCTCACACTCACCCTTAACCCTCAGCCCTTAGCCCGCCCGCGTCGCAGTGCGCGCACGCGTCGCGGTACGCGGCGCCGGCCTCGGCACAGGCCTGACCTCCGACCTCGCGACGGCGACGCGACGGCGAGAGCGCCACCGGAGGACGCACGCGCGGGCCTTGGCGTCCCTTCGCCGCAAGGCGGAGCTGCGCGTAAGGCTTGAGCTGGCGGGGCCGGGCCGACGCGCAGCACCGCAAGCGGAAACGGCGACCGCCAGCAGGGGGGTGGCGGGCGTCGCGTCGGGGTACAAGAGTGTGTTCGTATCTTACACGTCCCAGCTGAGGACGGCGGCGTCGTAGCTGCCGCTGAAGAGGCGATCGTCGCGGTCGGACAGCGCGAGCACGCGCACGGCGTCCTCGTGGCCGTGCAGCACGCGCACGCAGCGCCAGTCGCGCGTGTCCCACACGCGGACGCAGGCGTCGTAGCTGCCCGAGAACAGCAAGCCCGGGCACCCCACGAGCGCAAGCACCATGTCGCAGTGGCCCTGGAGCACGGCGAGGCATGAGAGGCTTCGCGTGTCCCACACGCGAACCGAAAAGTCCCAGGAGCCGCTGAAGAGCTGCTCGCCACGCGACGCGAGCACGCGCACCATGTCGGTGTGCCCGGTCATCTCGCCCAGCGGTTCGAGGCTGTCGACGTCCCATGCGCGCACGGTGAAGTCGTCCGAGCCGCTGAAGAGCCGGCCCCCGGCAAACTCGAGCGCGCGCACCATTGCCGTGTGTCCAAGCAACGTCTTTTTGAGCTCGAAGGTGCCCGCGTCCCACGCGCGCACCGTCGAGTCGTAGCTCGCGCTGAACACCAAGCCGCGCTCGGGGCACACCGCCAGGTCGCGCACGGCGTCTGTGTGATCGCTCATAACGCCCTCGCACACGAGCGTGTCCGCGTGCCAGCAACACACTGTCGTGTCGTAGCTCGCGCTAAACACGCGAGTGCCACACACCGCGAGTCCGCGCACGGCGTCCGTGTGCCCCTCGAGCGTTTTGAGATGCTGCAGCGTATCCGCGTTCCACACGCGCACTGTGCCATCGTAGGCGCCACTGAACACCCGTCCGTTCACGCCCGCCAATGCCAGCACGGAGCCGCTGTGCCCGCGCATGACGCCAAGTAGCTCCAGCGTGCTTCCGTCCCACACGTGGACGTTGGTGTCCTTGGAGCCGCTGAATAAGCGGCCCTGGTAACACAGCAGCGCCCACACCTCGTCCATGTGTGTGTTCGGCAGGGTGTTTGGGGGTCGGTCGTACCACTCGTCCACGTCCGTGCCAACGCCGTCGACAGCCCCGCGTGTCCCTCGCTGCGGCGGCGTGTGCTCCTGCCCGTGCCCAATGCGCTGCGTTTGCGTCCGCATCTGGTGCTGCCTCGCGCCGCGTCGCTCCTGGGCGCTCGCGACGGCGCTACCGGCCGGGGCGCGGATCGCGCTCGAATCGACGCGCCCGAGACGTCCCTGCATGGCGGCGCTCGGCGCCGGCAGCTCGACGCCGTGCTCGGCCGCCCACTCGCGCACAAGCGCGCGCACGGCAAGATTAGGTACGACCATCACCTCGCTCCTGTGCCTTCCCAGAGATTGACGCGTGGATGGGCATGTGAAGTCACCTGCGGCGCATAAAAAAAAGAAAAGCGGCGAACAGGTGCGGGCATGCGTCCGCATGTGTCCGAGAGCAGGAGTCAGCCGAGTGGGCAGGAGGGCGACGACGGCGGTAAAAGGCACGACTAGTCGCACGCATGCAGCGATTGCGCTTTGCGCGCGGCGCACGCGCCTTCATCGAACCACCGCTCCAGGCATGCGCGGTCGTACGTGTGCCCCGTCGCGACAAGCACGGGCTCCGCCATCACATCGAGGCAGATCGGGCACTGCAACGAGTCTGGAACTGGCGGTCGGGACGACCGACCTGCACCGCTACCTCGGCCACCGGCGTCGCCATCGCTCCCGCCGTCGGGAGCGTGATCTACGCCAGGGGGATGCGCGAGCGCGGTCCACAGCGCCAGGGAGCGTCAGAGCGCCGAGAGGCAAGCGAGGACACGCAGGCGCGCGCCAAGCATGTTCGAGCGCCCCCGGTGCGCAAGCGCGCAAGCCACGCACCATTGGATTCTGTTTCTGACGCGCGCTTGGGTTCGTAGACGGCGTCCGTGGACGGCCCGGCCCCATCCGCAGCCCCTGTGTCACTCGCGCCCGGGACGTCGGCCTCTTGCCCGTTCATGTGCTCTGAGGAATTCAACGCGGGTGCGGTGCGCTGCAGCGCGCCGCGCACGCGGCTGAACAACGTCGCGCCACGCCCTTCACGCCGGCTACCGTCCGCGGTGCCTGCTGTTTCTCGCCTGCGCTCCGCGGGGTCCGCGCCCGCGCTCTGAGGCGCCGCCATCCGCCGAGCACGGTCCCTGCGGGAGCGCCACGCGCGCGCGCGCCGAGAAAATATCTGCGCCGCTGCCGCGCACCCGCGCCACAGCACACGCCCCGCAGCCGCGGCCGCGCGCGCCCGCTCGAGGGGGGCAGGGCAGAGGCCGACACGCGCGCGGCCGGAGCGGAGGGAGGGACGAGGGAAAGAGGGGGGGTGGGGGAGGCCAGGCCCAGCGGGAGGCCGGGCCTCGCACCGCCGCGCACGCGGTGTGGCTGCCGGCAGCGCCGGCGAACACCCCCTGAAAAAAAAAGTAATATCCGCGCAAAAGGAAAAAAAAACGCCGCTGTCGGCGGCGGCGCCACTCCGCGCGCCCGCGCGCGAGGGGCGCCTTCGCCGCGGGCGCGGAGGCGGCGGCGATGGAGGCGTTCGGTGTCGACGCGGCGAAAGGCGTGGATGATGGCGACGGCGAGCCCAGGGTGGGTGGGCGCGAGCGGGCGCGCCTCCTTCCCTCGCGCGCCTCATGCGCTCGTGCGCGCGCGGACGCGGGCTGACGCGGGCGCTCGCCGCGGCGCCGGGCGGGTTCCCCGCGATTGCCGCCCCTGTGCCGCGCGCAGCTCTTCCGCGAGCCCGCGCGCTGGTACGCCCGCCGCGCGCACGACCACGCCTTTGCGACCTTCGCGGCAGTGTGGGGCGTGGTGCTGCTCCACGTCGTCGCGGGCGGCGCCTTCTTCAAGCAGACCGAGAGCTCTGACTACGACTGGCTTGTAGGGACCGACCCGATCGTGCAGAGCTCGTACGCGCTCACCGAGATGCAGAACGCGGCCGCGGACTTTGCGACGGTGCCTGAGCGCTCGGTCGGCTCCGAAACGCAGATGGTGAACTTTGTCTTCATGGCACAAGACGGCGTAGACAACCTGCTCACCCCCGAGGGCATTGAGTACATGCTCTCCGTGGAGTTGGAGCTGCTGGAGGCGCACAACTTCACGTCGGTATGCATGCTTGAGGTGGGGGCGGTGCCCGCCGAGGGTTTCCCGTTCGAGTGCAAGCGCGGTGAGAGCGCAGTCTCGCTGCTCAATCTCTTCTACGACGTGCGCGTCGGCATCGGCGCAAGCGGCGAGCCGTATGTGTCGTATGACGCGATCGTACCCTCCGGTGGTGGCTCCCCATATGTCGCCAGCGCCGCGGGCGTCACCGGGCGCGTTGCTGAGGCGCTCGCCGACGGAACGCAGGGCTTCGTGTATCGTGCGCTGCTCGCAGGGGAGGGCGTCGCCGACGCTGAGCCGACCGCCACCGCCGTGCAGGCGTTCTACAGGCTTGGCTTGCCACTGGCAGGCTACCTCAACCCGCAGGACGAACGTGAGGAGCAAGAGAAGCTCGGCGATGCTGTGATCACGGACATGGAGACAGCGCTGTTCGACCGCTTCGGCATGAAGGAGTCCTTCGGGCGCTCGGCGTATCAGACGGCCGCCGTTGAAGAGCTGCCGGGCGGCGGCTCTGTCAGGGTCCGATGGTGGTCTATGCCGCTGCAGCAGGTACGCCGAGCGAGAAGGCACGCGCCCGCGCGCCGCGTCCGCGCCCTACTGCATACACGCGCCATGCCGGGTACTGACAGGAGGAGTGCGCGCTGCCGCGATGTTTCGATGGTTCCCACAGGCTCAGTGGGAGGGTCTGTCGTTCAAGGACCTCAGCTGGACTATCCTGTGCATCGTCTGCGTGTACTCGTACATTGCCATCCACACGCGCTCGCTTGTGATGGCGTCCGTCGCAATGTGGGAGATCGTCCTGTCGATTTTTGTTGCGTTCTTCTGGCACCGCCTGGTGTTCCAGGTGCGCTTCTTTCAATTCATCAACTTCTTGATCGTGTTCGTGGTTTTGGGCATCGGCGCAGATGACGTCTTTGTCTTCATCGATGCCTATCGTCAGTCGGGCGCGGAGCTCCGCGCGCTGGGCAAGCCCGAGACGCTCGCTGATCGCCTGCTCCACACTATGCGGCGCGCATCGACCGCCATCTTCGTGACTTCGCTCACCACAGCCGCTGCATTTCTCGCGACCGCCATCACGCCGCTGAAGCCGCTTCAGTCCTTTGGCATCTTCTCGGCCCTGGTCATCCTGTGTGTGCTCTGGATGAATCTGCTGATCATGCCCCCCATGATTGTGCTCTATGCTCGCAACTTCGAGAATAGGACCGTAGGCGAGTCAATGAGGGCGCTCTGCGGGCTGTGGGTCTGCGGCAAAGGCGCTGCGCCGTACGAGGATCCGGGCCTCCGTTTGCCTGACGTCGCCACTACCGGCAGGGGAAGAACCAACGACGCGGCCACTTGCCACACCGAGAGTGACAGTTCGAAGCACACGGCAGACACCACAAGCTCCCAAGCTGGGTCTCGCGGGCGGTGCGAGACCACGAGCGCACCGGCGCTCGATGCGGCCTCGCTTCGCCCGCTTGAGCGCTTCTTCTACGGACCGTACTCGTCTGCCCTGCGCAAGCCGATCGTGCGCGCGTCGATCATCCTCGCCTTCACCGCGCTGTTGTCGGTCGGCATTTACCTATGGACTGGCATCCAGCCGCCCTCGGAGCCCGAGGAGTGGTTCCCTTCTAGTCACATGATGCAGCAGTACCAGGACATCGTCAGCTCGAAAGTGTTCCCCCAGGCAACGGGCCAGGGGCGCGTTCTTGAGGTCAATGTGCTGTGGGGGCTCGAGAGAGTCAGCCGCAAGGGCGTCGATCCGTGGGACCCCGCCGATGTGGGGCGAGTGGTGTACGACGACGCTTTCGATCCCTCGACCGCTGCCGCGCAGGCGCATCTCATGGACGCTTACGCCAAGCTAAAGGTTGCACCGTGCGGCGTTCGGGCATGCACAGGCGGAGTTCTCCTGAACCCGAACGAGCACGTGCTAAACATCGTCGCTGAGTATGTGGACGGAACTACGGAGGTTGCGGGGGGCATGTACCACTGGCTGCGCACGGTAAAAGGCGCGCAGTACGCGGGCGCGCACCCAGAGGACGCGCCCATCGTAGGCAACGAGTTCACGCGGAATCTGTGCGAGTTTTCGAATCTTGTGAGTAGCAAGTTGAAGTATCCGCAGCACGTGGGCTTCGACTCGGACGAGTGCTCCGAGGCGAATGCCACATTCATGCTCATCGAGGGCGTAAGCTCCGTGCGCATGCCCCAGGCTCCTAGGGACTTCAACGAGGCGCAGGACGAGTGGAACGCGTGGATGGGTGAGATGAACGCCGAGGCGCCGCCAGAAATGTCGCGGGGCGTCGAGACTTCAACCAACCTCTTCTGGCTGTGGTCTGTGACGTCCATCACGCTGGTCTCGACAGTGTATCAAGGCATGAGCATCGTGTTCCCCTTCGTTTTCGTCGTGCTTCTCTTGTCGACCTCGAACGTGTGGCTGGCGCTGTACTCGACGCTCACCATTCTGGGCATCGTCGTCACTGTGATTGGTGTCGGGGCAGCCGGTCTAATGGGCTGGGATCTCGGCACGGCGGAAATCATCGCAGCGGTGATCATTATTGGCTTTTCGGTCGACTATTGTGTGCACCTGGCCAACGCCTACACAGAGAGCGGCGCGCGCACCCGCAGCTCGCGCATGCAGATCGCGCTCACCACTATGGGCATCAGCGTGACGGCAGGTGCCATCACGACGGTGTTTGCGGGCGTCTTCTTGTGGCTATGCATCCTGACCTTCTTCGTGAAGTTCGCATTCCTTATTGTCTGGACCATATGCTCAAGCTTTGCGTGGGCAGTCCTGTTTTTCCCCGCGTTGTGCATGACCATCGGCCCCGAGGGCTCGCAGGGAGACATTTCGCCACTCAAGCGCAAGCTCTATGCGCTCGCGTGCGGCCGCGGGAAAGCAGCCGCGACGGACTCCGCGTAGCCTGCCCCGCACGCGCAAATTCCACTATTCATGCAGTTGCCTGCACTCAAGTGGCAGGGGCGTAACAAATCACATTCTCATCCCTTATTAGTCAGTCTACTCGGTAGGTCAGCTGCGCTTCAGGGCGGCGGAGCTCTTCGCACGCGCGGCCGCAGCAGCCGCTGCGGCCGACGCAGCCGCGATGGCCGCAGCTGCTGCCGCAGCCGCGGCTGATTTCGCCTTCGGCTTGACGGCGGCAGGTGCCGCCCGAACGGCCGCGTTTAGAGGAGGCGCCCCGTTGCTTGCCCGAGCGCCGCTCGCAGGTGCGCTCTTGGCAAGAGTAGCGGCGGCGGTAGCCGCCGCAGCCGCAGCCGCGGCGGCGGTCGCCCGCGGAGTCTTTTGCTTTGCCGCTGCAGAGCGCTGCAAGTTGACGGCGGCGGCAGCGGCCGCGGCGGCCGCCGCCGCCGCTGGCGACGGTGCCTTCTCGGTGGCCACAGCAGCACCGGCGCCCCTCGTGGCCGTCTGCGCATGCGCAACAGCCGATGGAGCTTTGTACATGAGCGCTGCCACTGCCGACGTCGGCGCTGCGGGCACCGTCGTCCCAGAACCGGCGCCTTCTTCGACGCGCTCGCCGCTGACTGCTCGCTTGATTAGGCTCATGGCTTCGTCGCGGCCCTCCGCGGTCTCGGCGCGCACGTCGACGGTCTGGAAGCCCGAGCCACCCACCTCCTTGTGGAGCGTCACCATAGCGCACGCGGCGCGGCGGATGTGCTTGATGCGCACCCCGCCCTTCCCGACTAGCTTGCCAGCCTGGAATCGGCCGATGGTCGTGCTCCCCGTGTACGCGTACGTTATGCGCGCGTACGACTTGACTTCCACAAGGGAGAAGCTCATGGACGCCAAGTCACCGGTGGGCTGCTGTGCGCCGCCCGCCACGCCCTCGCCGTCCGCGCCCAGCCACAGCGGCGCCGAGCACCGCTTGAAGCCATCCTCGTCGGGCCAGTACGCATCGCTGCGAGTGCCCGCGAGCGCCTCGAACGCCGCGACCGCCTTCTCTTCGGTCTCGAACTCAACGAAGGTGCTCCCGCGCTTCGGAGCCTCCGATCCCTGGGCGCCGTTCCTGTCGCCCTCTCCGCCCCTGCCGCCTCGTCCCCTGCCCTTGCGCTCGCTCGCAGTCCACTTGATCGCGCGGAACGCCACGATATCCTCGGCGTGCGTGCCAAACATGGTGCGGACGGACGCCTCGGTGGCCGCCTCCGGCAGGTTCATCACCGTCAGGCGGCGGCCGTAGTGCGCGGGCAGCCCCTGGAGGAACGTGGCCTTGCGCACGGCCGCGGCGTATTCCGCATCGCTCATGCCCTCTCCGCGTCCCGACGCCAACCGCTGCACGAGTCGCGCCGCCCACTCGGCATCCTCCACACTGTCGTGCTGCGTGTGCGCGCCTCCCGCGCGAAAGGCGTTCGCGCCGCCCTGGTCGCCAGGCGCCGCGTCCTTCGCCTCCTGCGGAAACATGTGCGACACCACGTCGTTCAGCGAGAGCGTCCACTTGGGAAATCCGGCCACCTCGAAGAGCGCCGCAGTGTCGACGACGTTGGAGTGCCACAGCTGGAGCGCCTTGAGGTCGCTTTCCAGCGAGTGCCCCGCAATGTAGTCCGAGGCGCGCACCTGCTCGACCACGCGCGCGCGCGCGTCTTCCAGGCTGAGCGTGGCGTCCTCGATGTGACTCCGCTCGATGCCGCTCACTGCCGTGCGGTAGTCCACGACGGCATCGGCGCCGCCCGGCGGCTGCACGTACTCGTCGAGCACGCTGCGCGCCGTTCCGTCCGCACCGAGCTCCACCACGGACACTCGCGCGAGCGCACTCACCCCGTCCTTCACGCCGACCATCTCGCAGTCGAGGCCAAAGAGCCGCGGCTGCGCGTCCGCATCGCCGCCGGTGACCTCCCAGCCTCCCGCATTGGCCGCGTCGTGCGCGGCGCCGAGGCGCGCCCCCCACTGCGAGCTCTGGCGGCAGCGCGACGCGAGCTCGGCCAGCGCCAGCCTGCCCGCGGCATCCCACCGCTCGACCTTTGCATCTCGCTCGTGCGCTCCCTCGCCGGCCTGCCCCCCCCCGCCGCCGCCCTCGGCCTCCTCCGCCCCGTGCGGCCGATGCTCGGCCTCCGCACCCCCCCCCACACACACACAAGCCGCGCGGCCAGCCGCCGCCGCGCTTGCTTCCGTTCTTCCGGCGATCAATTCCACCCCTTTCCGTTCATCTACGTCACTTTACATCTCTAAAAGACACATTTAGCGCATTCGCAGTCGAATTCTGAGGAGCGATGAATGCCATCAAAATACCAATAGCGTCAAAAACAAAAAGAATTGATAGGTCAGAATGCGTGGAGAGGGACCCTTTAATCTTTTTGTTGTTTTTTTGTTGCGAACTTGCGCGGGCGTGCGCATTCGGGTTTTAGGGTTCGCGATTTAATGCATTTATACGTATCATTTTGGTTCATTTTGATTCATTTTGGATCATTTTGCTGCGAGGGTGTTTTGATCTGTCCTTTTTTCTAGAAGGGTTTACACTAAATCCTTCCGAGGGCTCTCTCAATTTGATATAAAATGTTTCCAACCCCAACTCGGGACATGCATACGTACGTAGGATCACTGGTTTTTTAATTAAAAAAAAAAATGTTTTGGTTTTCCCCCCCTGCGTGCCGGAGCCGGAGGCGGTGGCGCCGGCGCTGAGGGCCGCGGCGCCGCAGGGGAGCGTGGTGGCGGGGTCGGCGAGGACAGAGACCGGGCCCGCTCGCGCCCGCCGCCGCGGCGGACATGGGCACCGACGGGCTGGACAAGTCGGGCGGCGCCATCCCGCGCGCGATCAAGGCGGTGCGCGGGGCGAGCGTCGGCGCCAAGGCGGGCATGCTCGTCGGCCTGGCGATCGCGTCGCTGCTCTTCATGTACTTCGTGCTTGAGGATCACGACGTGTTGTTTGTGCTCGCCGAGTGCGTCCACGTGTCGGGCATAGGGGCGCTCGTGTATAGGCTGGGCAAGGTGAGAGCGCCGCGCGCGCTCGCAACGCGCTACAGACAGTCCGTGCGCCTCCCCCTGCCACGCGCGCGCACGCCCGGTCCCGGCTCGCGCGGGCGATCGACCAGCGCGCAGCACAGGCGCGCGGCGCGCGCCGGCCGCGGCTTCAGCGTCGCGCCCGCTGACGTCCGCGCTCCGCCCCGCACGGCCCCACGGCCCGCCGCCGCCCGCCGTCCTGGCCCGGCCCGGGTTGTTGGCTCGCCGGACGCGCGTTCGCGTCAACACCCCCGCCCACGCCTGCGCGCGTCCCTCGGCGCCGCCCTTCGATGCCCTCGCGCCGGCACGCCCGCACGCCCGCCACGGTAGACTGGGACGTGCGCCGGCCTGAGCCGCACGTCGCAGGAGCTCACCGCCCTCTTCCTGGGGGTGCGGCTGTACTGCAGCGCGGTGATGGAGCAGGACATACACACGCTGCTCGACCTGGCCACGCTGGCGGGCACGGGCTTCGTCATCTTCATGATGCGCTTCAGGCTGGGCGCGTCGTACTCCAGGGAGCTCGACAGCGTTCCGCACCTGGTTGTGGTCTTGCCGTGCGTGGTGCTGGCGATAATCGCGCACCCCTTCACGGTGCACTGGATGGGCCACCGCGTGCTGTGGGCGTTCGCCGTGTACCTCGAGGCGGTGAGCGTCGCGCCGCAGGTGCGGATGATGCAGCGCGCGCAGGTGGTGGAGAAGTTTACCGCCTTCTACGTGTTCGCGCTGGGCGCCTCGCGATTCCTCAGCTGTGCGCACTGGCTGCTGCAGGTGCTCGACCCGAACTCCTTCCTGCGCACCGCGCTCGGCTCGGGCCTCTGGCCCGTCGCCGTGCTGCTCAGCGAGATCGTGCAGACCTTCATCCTCGCCGACTTCTGCTACTACTACGTCAAGTCGGCCGCCTTGGGCGAGTCCGTCATGCGCCTGCCCACCGGCGTCGTCTGAGCGCGTGTGGCAGCGCGTGTGGGAGCGAATGTGGGAGCAAATGTGCTCGCCTCGGGGATGTGAAGGGGTGGTGTGGAATAATGGGCCGCGCGACGGACAGTCTCGCGCGCGCGCGCGGCGCGTGTAACGGTGGGAGCAAGCATGCACGAAACGCGCCTCCACCCGCGCGCCCTCGTGTGTGTGCGCGAGCGCGCGTGTGGGCGTGTCTGCCTGCGACCGGTGACGTACGAGCGTCGTTGGCGCGGGCGTGTGTCAATGTGTGTGCGTGTGCGAGCGAGCGCGACGCCTGCACTCCTTGCACGCGCGCACGTGCACGTGCCGCCGCGCTTCTCTCTCCCCAGCGGACGTCCCGTGTGCGGGGCTGCCTTACAGTCGCCGCGGCGCCACGCGTGGCTCACTGGACCTCGCCGCGCGCGCGCTTGGCCTCCATGATGGCGGCGAGCGCCTCCGTCTCCACGTCATCCATGTCGTCGGAGAGGTCGAAGCCCTCCACCACGTCGACGGTTATGCCGTCCATGCCTGCATAGCACCGGGCGCGGGACGTCAGAGGCAGCCGCGCCCGCGCACGCGGACGAACACGACACATGCGCACATGCATGCACGCACGCACGCACGCACGCAAACCAACGCAGCGCAGGGCACGCGTCCGCGCGCGGGCAAATGCGCGCGCGCCCTCACCCTCCGGCAGCAGCTGCTCATCCTCAGACGGCGGCACGTAGTCGGCGAAGACGTCGTCGTCGTCCTCGTCGGAGCTGGCATCGTCGAAGTCGAGGTCATGCACGCTGGTCTCAGCGGCGCCCTCGCCGCCGTTGGCGGCGGCGGCGATGACCCCAACATCCCCCGCGCGCGCCTCGCGGCCCTCCTCAACGCCCTCACCGCCCCCCGCGTCGCGGTGCGCGTACAGCGCCGCGTGCAGCGTCACGTACTCCTCCAGCGCGACCTCGTCGGGCCGCACGGCCTCGGCGAGGCCCGCGGCGCTCAGCGCGGCCGCGACGGGCTCGCGCGCGTAGCGCATGGCGGCCAGCGTGTTGCGCAGCATCTTCCGCCGCGCGGCGAAGCAGCCGCGCACGAACGCGTGGAAGTCGCGCTCGCTGCCCGGCAGCGGCAGCCTCTGTGTGCGCGCGTGGGTGCGCGTGTTGATATGCGCGCGCGCGCGCGTGAGCGAAAGCGCGAGCGAGCACACCCAAGCGTTCGCGCATGCGCGCGGGCGCGACCACGCGCGCGAGATGCGCGCTTCCGCACGCGCGCACGCGCGCATGCTCGCGCGCACACACACACGCACACACACTCCCATGCGCACGCGCACGCGCACATGCGCACGCGCACATGCAAAAAACGCGCGCACAGGCGCAGACGCAGACGCAGCGCGCGCCCTCACCTCGCTGGGTGGCCGCAGCTCGGACACGAGCACCGCGCTCTCGACCTGCGGCGGCGGCACGAAGGCCTTGCGGCTCACGCCGAAGGCCACGTGCCCTCGCGCGTAGTAGCGGTACCACACCGTCGCCTCGCGGTAGCTCGGGTGGCCCGGCTCGATCTCGGCGAAGCGCTCGGCGGCCTCCTCCTGCAGCAGCAGCGTCACGCAGTGGAACACGTCCGACATGGGCAGCACGCGGCGCAGCACCGACTGCGGCGGACACACGCGCGCGGGTCAGCGCGGAGGCGCAC
The DNA here is from genome assembly GCA_013416795.1 of Prasinococcaceae sp. CCMP 1430. Classification (NCBI taxonomy): domain Eukaryota; kingdom Viridiplantae; phylum Prasinodermophyta; class Palmophyllophyceae; order Prasinococcales; family Prasinococcaceae; species Prasinococcaceae sp. CCMP 1430. The sequence goes on from RQSC01000399.1 coordinate 46,661, forward strand.
ACGCGCGCGCGTGAGCGCGCGCGTGTGTTGCGCGTGTGGGCGTGTGGGTGTGGGTGCGCACCGTCGTGACGTTGTACGGCAGGTTCGACACGAGCAGGCTGCGCGGCTCGGCGCTCTCCGGCGCCCCGGCATCCCCCTCCGCCGCCGCGCGCGCGGCGCACGCCGCCTCGGCGCTCCCGCCGTCGGGATCGAGGCCCCTCGCGCGCCGCTCCTCGCGCACGAGCGCGCGCAGGTCGACGTCCAGCGCGTCCGCGGCCACCACGCGCAGCGTGCCCCGTAGCTCCCCCCCGCCGCCGGGCGCGTCCGCGGCGAACTCCGCCGCGAAGTCCTGCAGCAGCGCGGCGAGGCGCTCGTCCTTCTCGACGGCCACGACGTGCGCGCCCGCCTCGAGGAGGCGCCGCGTGAGCGCGCCCTTGCCGGGGCCGATCTCAAGCACCACGTCGCCCGCGCGCACCTGGACGCGTGCGGGCGTGTTTGCGTGTGTGTTTGCGACACACACACACACACACACACACACACACACACACACACACACACACACAGCGTACGTACGCGTGGGGATGCAAGGTCAGCTGCGCGCGTACGAAGCTCGCACGCAGGCGCACGCACACGCAGGCGCACACACCCATGCACACGCGCGCTCACCTCTGCGGCGCGCCGCACGATGGCGTCGACGACGCGCGGGTCGACGAGCCAGTGCTGTCCGGCGCTCCTCTTCGCGCTGAGCGGCGACGAGAAGGCGGCCGCGCCCGCGCCACGCCGCTCGCTTGCGCCTGGGGCCATGCTCGACGCCCGCTGGGGGCGGGGCCACGCGCCGCACACCTCGTGTGTGCAGTGCGTTGCCCGCACCGCATTCATCGCAGGAGCGCAAAATGCCCAATGCGCGCACGAACTGCTGTATCGCGTGACATTGTTGGTGCAAAGAAAGACACCACTGCGACGCGACCCCCCATAAAAAGAAACGCAGGAAGTGATTTTTGGGGGCGCTCCGCGTCTTTTGACGTCACAACGAATGCTTTCGAATGCGGCACTTGCCAATTTCGGTATCCATAGCCACGTGTTCTCTCACTGCCTTTTTCCGGCGTCATTTCACGCTGCGAAGTTGCCAACTCGCGAGCTTTGACGGTGGCAAGGCCACATCCTCACCGGTACCAGCTTGCCGATCACGCGCACGGCCCGACACGATCACAGCCCCCACCCACGGGCACGCCACGCCCACACGCCCCTACACACGCACGCGCAGGCGCACGAGCACACACGCACGCGCCGACCCGTGCGCGTGCACACACGCACGCACGCGCACGTGCACGCGCACACGCCAACACCGCCACGCGCCATAGGAAGTCCAAGCCTTACCGTAAGAAGCTTAGTCTGTCTGGTACCTCGCGCGTTACGCGGGTCCCGTCCCACAAAGAGCATCAAAGTGTGGGGGCGGAGATGCTCCCCCGCCTGGGCACGAGGAAGGGAGTGCATTCGGAGTCGGCCGCCGCCCCAGTCACAGGGTTTCCCGCCATGACTTCCCGGCACGGCTGGGCGGATCGCGCTGTGCACCAGGTGGCAGCCTGCAAGGCGGCGGCGCCCACTCCCCCACCCAAGCGAATACGCGCGCCCAATCCTCATACGATCAGCAAGCAGCACAGATCGCAGCGCGTTTTTCACGCGGCGCCATCGGCATTTGTTGATCATCGGCCGTCGCCCGCCGCGGCGCGCGCCACAGCGCGCGCGCGCCGGCGGAGGCTTGGGCGAGTCCTCGATGAAGGCAACTGCCCTGTCCTCGACGTCCATCAGGGGGTGGCCAGGGAAGAGGCTCGCGCAGTGGCCGTCGGGGCCAACGCCCTGGCGACGAAAGCGACGCCGCGCGCCACGTCAGTCAGCAACATCGGCTCGACCAGCCAAGCGAGAGCGAGCGCCGCCCGCACGCGAACTTACCAGCAGCACGCAGTCCAGCCTCGGCATCACCGGGAGGTCGCTGTCCTTGCCATCCTCGCCCACCTTCATGCTCGAAACGACGCCGCTGGCCATGGCATCGCGCAGCTTCGCCTCGTATCGCTCGGCCTCCTCGGCAGGGCTCAGGCCGCCATCGATGGTGTGGATCTGCGCCGCCGGAATGCCGGCCGCGTCGAGGAAGGCCTCGAACGCCCCGCGCGCGTTGGAGTCCTCGTGGTCCAAAGGAACGCACCGCTCTGCGCAGCGCGCGCCGCGTGCAGGTCGGGTCAGCGCCGGAGCGCGTCGCGCTGGCCGACAACACGCGGCACACTGTCCGAGCCGAATTCGCAGGCGCGCGTGCGCGCCGGCGGGCGCACGCGCACGCACGCAAAGGCGCACAGACTGCAGCGCAAAAGCCGAGGGACGTCGCGCACGAGAGCGCGCCCGTCCAGCTCGCCCGCCGCTTCCGCGCTCAGCAGCGCCAGCCGCGCCCGCGCAGCGCCACGATCGCGCCTCACCGTCAGCCCAGAACACGTGCCACTTGGCAAAGTCGATGCCGTCGCGTCCGGCCAGCTTGCCCAGCGCCTTGACCAGCGAGCCGCCCGACAGCGCGATCGAGAAGGCACCGCGCGCCGCCACGGCCTCGGCGGCGACCTCGGCGACGTGGTCGGCCAGCGTGGTGGCCGCTTCCGCGCCGTCCTCGCACACCAGAAAGTTGACCTCCAGGGCGTCCTCCAAGTCCTCGCCCTCGTGCGTGTGCGCGTGCGCGTGCGCCTCGTCGTCCTCCAGGTCCTCCCCTTCGTAGCTGCCGACGTCCGCCGCCGCCGCGCGCCGCGCGAGGCGCCGCCGCCGCGCG
>RQSC01000440.1:14198-26455 GCA_013416795.1 Prasinococcaceae sp. CCMP 1430
GCCTGTGTGGGCGCGTGCACGCGCCCACGCACGCACGCACGCGCTCGCGCAGCCTCGACGACGCCCGGCGAATTCGTAACATCGCTTCGTAACGCTTCGAGCCGCCGCCGTGACAGGACGCGCGGGCGCGCGCGCGTGCGCGCGTGCGTGCGTGCATGCGTGCGCGCGTGCGTGCGTCCGCGTGTGTCCGCGTTGCGTGCACTCGCGACGGATGCGGCCACGTGCGTGCCCACACACTGTATCGCACACGCCTGCGCGCAAGCACGCATGCCACCACACACCACCAGCACACACACACACACACACACACACACACACACACACACACACACACACACACACAAGACACACTTACACACACACTTACACACACACACACACAAGCGCGCGCGCGCGCCCGCGCCCGGCACTGCAGTCTGCAGCAAGCGTGGCATTCCTTACGCGCGCGCGCGGGCGCGCGTGCGAGAGAGAGGGCGGGAGCGCTCACTTGAGAGTCACGTTGTTGCCGTCGATGACGAAGAGCTCGGGGTACTTGGAGAGCGTGTCCTTGATCTTCTTGCTCACGCCCGCGGCCTTGGGCTTCTTCACCGCAGAGCCGAGCTTGCCCATCGGCGCGGAGCCGCCTGCCTTCTCGAGCGCCTGCTCAGGCGCGCGAGCGACGAGCGCAGGGGCGCAGGTGCGAGTGTCAGCTCGGGTGCCTCGCATGTGTGCGCGTGCGGTTGGGTGCGTCTGCGCGCTCGCGAGCGCGCCGACGCGGCGTACCTGGCGCAGCTGCTGCACGTACGCGCGCTCCGCGGCGGGCGTCTTGGGCGTGCCGATGTCCGCGTCGGCGGCAGCGGCGGCGCCCCGCGCCTTCTTGGCCGAAGCGGGCGTCGTCGGCGCGGCGGCCGTCGCGGCGCGCTTCTTCGACGCCGACCGCGGCGGCGGGGCGGGCTCCTCCTCCTCCTCCTCCTCCTCCTCCTCCTCGTCGTCCTCCTCCTCGTCGTCCTCGTCCTCAGAGTCGTCCTCCGAGTCAGACTCGGAGTCGGAGTCGTCCTCGCCGTCCTCCTCCTCCTCGATGCCCTCGCGCTCGAACTCGTCCATGTCAGGCCCGTCGTCGTCGTAGTCGTCGCCGCTATCGTCCGAGTCCACCGGCACCCTCAACCCGGCGAAGCCTTCGTCGTCGTCGTCAGAGTCGGAGTCGGAGTCGGAGTCGGAGTCTTCGTCGGAGTCGGAGTCGTCCGCCTCTCCCCTCGCCTTCTCGAGCGCCTTGGTGTGCTTGAGCAGCTTGAGCTGGAGTTTGGGAGGCAGGTCCTCGATGTCGAGCTCCTCGCCGTCGTCGTCGCCCTCGGAGTCATAGTCTGCGTAGTCGTCCAAGTCCGAGTCGTAGTCGTCGCTGCCGGCCTCGGCGTCGTAGTCGTCGTCGTCGCTATCGCTGTCGCTATCATCGTAATCGTCGCCCTCCGCCTCGTCGAGCGCCATGTCGTCGAGGCCGTCGCCAACGAGCGTCATGTAGCCGCTGAGGTAGACGGGGCCGTTGGTGACGTCCACATGGAAGTCGGCGTGGAAGAGCAGGTCCATCATCATTTGGTCGCAGCTGCCCCCGGTGAGCGTGCCCAGCACGACGGGCGGCTCGCCGTCCACAGTCACGGACACGCTCGCGCGCGAGCCCTTCTTGGCGCCGGGCGCCAGCGCCGCCTGCGTGATGTGCAGCACGCAGTTCTCGTCCACCTCCACGGGGAAGCGCTTGGCGCCAGCGGGCACCTCGGTGCCTGCAAAGGGGGAGGAGGGGGGGGTAAGGCGCGCGTGTGTGCGCGCAAGCATGCGATCGTGCGCGTTCGCACGCGGAAGGGCGCGGGTGTAGGTGCGCACGAGCGCGCGGATGTGCGAGCGCGCGTGTACGCGTGTGTGTGCGCGTGCGTGTGCAGCGCTCGGTGCCGTCAGCGGCGCGTCCGCGGGGAACAGGCGGCCGGCGCGCGCGCCGCGGCGCGATCGCGCGCCTCGCGCCACCACGCTCGCTCGCCCGCTCGAGGCCGCCGCCCGCACCGCGCCGCGCGCGCGCGCCTCGCGCGCGATCGCACCCCAGAAGGCCATCATGGCTGCCGTCGATCGCAGGGGCGACACGCGTGCCCCGAACGTGCGCGCGTGTGGCCCGCCCGCACCCGCCTCCCCACACACCTCCCCCCACGCACGCACACGCACACACACACGCACACACGCGCACACACACGCACACACACGCACACACACGCGCACGCACGCACGCAGCAGCAGCAGCAGCAGCCGCCGCCGACACGCTCGAGCCGCCGCGCTCCGCAAACCGCCGAACGGTTACGAACCCCGGTTCACACCCTGGATAGACCCGGTAGATACCCGCGCCGCCGGCCCCACACCCGGTCATGCGCCTCGGCGAACCGAGCCCAACCGACGGCCGGCGCGGGGTCGCGCGCGCGTGGCCCCGCGGAGGAGGTTTAGGTTCGGAGCGGCGCGCCGCGACGCTCCCTTTCATTGTGACGTACTGTACCGCACAGCACACCGTGCACCCCCGCGTGAGCCGCAATAAGGGTTTTATTTTAAGGGTTCGTATTATGGATGCCGGCATATGGGCCAGATGCCTTGGCCCGCCGCGCGTGTTCATCTCAACGGCTCGCACGGACGCTTGACCGCGCGTACGTCCTTTTGCATGCGTGCCTTGCGACATGGCACAGAATACAGCTCTATTCTTCGACTGTACAGTATTTCATATGTACGTACGTACGTACTGAACTGTGGTCTTTTTTCCCGCCTTTTTCCCCTGCTTGTGTAGCTACTGTATACCTACGCTGCATGCACGGCGCAACGCGTTTTTTTGCAAGTGAATTTGATGAGACCCGACGCAATGACGAATGCACTGGCGAGGTCACTCCTCATGCGTGTACGAGGCAATGAGGAGTGACGTACTATGGCCGTGAGGAGGTTGGATTCTACTCACTCTAAATAAACCCGGGTATTCCTATATAAACCCGGGTATTCCATACCGTAAAGACTCATTTTATGGCATCGCGTCTTGGTCCAGCCAATGTCCTTATCGCTAAATGACCTGGTACGTACATAGAGTACCTGGTACCTGGTACGGTACACACGAGCAGAAAAAAAGGCAAAAAAAAAAAAAAAGGCTCTCATCTCTCATCAATCGGGCTGGGAGGGCCGGCCCGCCCGCGCGTCGGCGCGCGCGGGCCGGAAAAAAGATCTGTGCGCGCGCGGCCATCAAAACGCATGCGAATTTGTAATTGCGCGCGCGGGGCCGCACGCGGGGCGCCGGGCGGTGGTGGGCGGTGTGGCGTTGTGGGGGCAGCAGTGACGGTGGCGGCAGCCGTGAAGGCGGCGACAGCGGCGGTGCGCTGCGCGAGGCGCGGGTCGTGGCCACAGCCCCGCACATTCCCGAGCTCCAAGCTAACCTGGCCAGGCGGGCGCCGGCCAAAGGTGTACGTCACGCCGGCGACGCGCTCGCGGCTCGCCGGGGGGCCGCGCGCGCCCATGGGCTTCTGGGGCAAGTGCTCGGCGGTGTGGAAGATCTTCTTCCCGCCCGAGGAGAGCGCGGTGAGTCGTCGCGCCGGAAGGGCGTAGCTGCGCGCCGCCGCGCGCCGCGCGCCGCGAGAGGGGGACGGCGTAGACGGGACCGGGGGGACCGGTGTGCGCGCGCAGCGCCACTGCGCAATGGCGCGGCCGCCCCAACACTCGGGCGAACGCGCACGTGCGCGTGCGCACAGACTGCCCCGCTGGCCGACGCGAGCGCTGACTCCGCCACGCCAACTCGCTCGCACCCTCTGGCGTCGCAGCGCGCGGCGGCCAAGTCGCGCATGGACCGCGCGCTCTTTTCCGACCGCCACGCGCGCGTCGGCGAGAAGCTCGACGTCGAGGGGCTCGCGGAGAACGTCAAGGGCGTCGTCACCGAGTACGTCGACCTCGCTGACGCGCGGCCGCAGGAGATGCAGTTCGACACGGAGCTCGATAAGAAGCAGGGCCGCCTCAAGCACTACTTCCTGGTGGCGCGCGCGAAGCCCAAGTACCAGGCGATACTGGGTGGCACCACCGACGCCGACGAGCAGGCCGAGTGGGAGGCGCGCGCAGCTCAGGAGTCGCTGCGCGGCCTGGCCGCGCAGCCGCGTGGCTATACGACGGGCGTCGAGGGCGACGCTGCCTCCATCGCGCGCGAGCGCCGGCGCCGGGGGGAAGGCCTCTGAGCTCCCGTTTGTGCGCGTCCGATAAGAGTACCTACCACCGCGTTCGATGCCTGGAGTGATCGAACGCACCTCTCGCGGACGACGACCCGGGCGAGAGCACGCACGAGCGCGCGCGCACTCGCGCCAATGCGACACTGCGCGCGTGGGCGAGCCAGCATGCGCGTGCATGCGCGCGAGCGCGGACTGCGCGCGCATGTGCGAGCGTGTCCGCCCGAGCGCTCAAGCGCGTACTTCTGTGCGCGCCGAGGTGCCGTGCCCGTCGCAGAGATGTCAAAACTTCTGACGCTACGTGTGCTTTCTGTGGCGGTGGGTGCGCGCCTACTTCGGCACGCACGTCGCCTTCTTTTTCTTCCACGCGCACACCTTCTTCTTGCCCTGCTTCGCCTTCTTGCATTCTTTTGCGTTCCGCTGACTCGCACAGAGTTTTGCGGTCTAACGGGCGCGCGTGTTGCGGGCGTGCGCGTCAGAGCGTGCGAGCGTGTGCCCAAGCCGGCTTCAAACCAAGCTGCCGGCGTTGCGAGCCCTCGCGCGCGCATAGGCGGTGACCATGCGTTCGTACCTTTTTGTTGGCCTTCTTGCCCTTCTTGGACTTCTTCTTGGACTTCTTCTTGGACTTCTTCTTTGCCTTGTTGTCGTTGTCGCGCATTGCGTCCTCGTCCATCAAGCAGATGGAGAACATGCTCTGCTCGCCGTCGCGTGACAGGGCGCACGAGTGCGAAAGTGCACGCGTGCGGCCGGATCAAGCAGGCGCGCGAGCGTGCGAGCATTCGTGTGCGCGCGTCAGGAGGATGCCCACGTCGCGGGGTGTGCTGCAGCATGCGCAGGCGCGCACGAGATCGACGCGCCCGCACGCGCTCGCACGTGCGCACCTCCCACGTGCAGCCAACAGGGGATGCTGCGCACTCCTCGCCGGTCTGGATGAGCGAGCATGGGTTGTTCTCTGCCTTCAAGGAGCCCATCTCGGCGCTGGTGATCGTGACGACGTCAGGGGTCGTGATCTGGCCCTGCGGGGGTGGGCGGCGCGAGCACGAGGGCGCCCGAGCGCGTGCGCGCGCACGAGCGTTGTGGGAGGCATGGCACAGCGGGCGAACGTGTGCGTCAGGGGTCGGAGGCATCAGGTGTATTTTTTGTGTCTGGCGACAAGCGCGCCAGTGTGCGAACCTAGTACACGTGCGCCCCCGCACGCACGCGCGCGCGCGCGCGCGCTAGGGAGGGGAAGGGGGACCAGCGCCACGGCGGCCGCGAGGGCCGCGGACGCGCGCATGGCGCCCCACGCGTGCACCCTTGCGTCCGCGCCGGCACCCTGCGCGCGGCGTGCGCTGTGGCAACCCTCCCGCCTCGCCCTACCCACCCCTACCCCCCGCGCTACGGCGCGCGCTACGGCGCCCCGTCGCACCCCCGACTTCGGTTGGCCGGGGAACGCCGCGAGGAACGAAATCGCGAAATCGCTGCCGGGGAACGTACCCACGGGAGAGCATACATCACGTCAATATGAATGCGAGGACCGGCCCGCGCCGCAACGCGCCGCACCGGACGAGTTTCACGCGTGCGCCGCGTTTTTTTTTCTTCTTTTTGGTACGACTGACCGGGAAAACGGTACCGCATGACCATCCGTCGAATTCTTATTGCGAGTTGCTATGATATTCGGCGGCGGGCGCGCGCGAACCGCGACGCGAACGGGAACACCGCGCGCGCGCGCGGTGTCCGGCGGTGTTTAGGTTTTGATGTGGGTTTTGTGTTTGTAGGGTTTGTAAGTGGATGCGTTTTGACCAGGCGCGCGCGCGGCCGCATTCGGCGCGCGCGGCACTGCGCGCGCGCGCAAAGTCCTCGGCCAGCAGGCTCGCTGTTCTGATCGCGCCGAAGTTAATCCAGCATCGCGGCCCCGCCCAGCCGCGGGGGACATGCATCCAGCGTGTGCGACCGCACCCTTCAACCCCCACCGGTGACGGGTCGGCAGGCGTGGCTTGCGCGAGAGCGGGGGGAGGGGGAAGGGGGGAGGGGGCGAGCGCGTCCGCGCAAGCCGCGCTGGGCACCGTTTTCCCGTGCGAGCTGCGGTCACTCCTGTTCGTGTGGTGCATGTGCCGTGTGCTGCGTCTGCGCTGCGCGCGGTCCACGCTCCGCGGCAACGGCCGCTTCCGGCACGGCTGGCGGCGGCTCGGCTGGCTGCGCCGCGGAGGGTGGTGGTACGACCGCAGGGGCGCCGCCCGGTCGCTCGGCTCCGTCGGCCGCGGTCGACCACTGCCTTTGCGTGGAGGCCGTGGCGCCCCGGTGCCGCATGCCGCATGCGGCGTGCGGTTCCAACGCGCAGGCTCCACCTGCGGCTGCTGCTGCTGCTGCTGCGCGCGCGCTGTTGCTCGAGGCTGCGCGACGAGCGCGGGTGCGCGGTGTCACTTGCGTAAACGTCCGCGCAGAGCAATGCGCCCGCCGCATTTTCAGCGTCGCGAGCGCGTGCGCAATCGAGCCGGCTGTCTGACATCCCACCCCCACCCCTCCACCGCTCCACCGCTCCACCCCTGTGCGTCGCGCACCCATCGCAGCTACTCCGACCTCTCCGAGCTGCCTGAGGGCTTTGTGTCCTCGGTGAGCGCCGCAGCGCCGAACGTGACGGAGATCGATCTGCGCTCTAATGCGCTCACCGAGCTGCCGGATGACTTTGGTGACTTCAAGTCCCTGCGCGTGCTCAGGCTCAACTACAATCGCCTGAGCGCGTTCCCGACCGTGCTGGTCGGCTTGCCGCGCCTCGCGTCACTGGAGCTCTCGGGGAACCAGATTCTTCGCGTGGACGGCGCCGTCGCGCACGCGCCAGCTCTGGAGTACCTCGACTTGAGCGGCAACCAGCTCGATTCTCTGCCGGATGGGCTGTGCGATGTTTCCACGCTGGTCAACGTCAACCTGGAGAACAACCTGCTCGAGGAGCTACCCGCAGACATCGGCAATCTGTCGCGCCTGCAGAAGCTAGACCTGAGCACGAACCGCCTCACGGCGTTGCCGGCGTCCGTGGGCAAACTGCGCTCGTTGCTGACGCTGGACGCCGCGAGCAATCAGCTCCAGGAGGTGCCCGCTTCGTTGGGCCACGTCAAGACCCTGCGCGAGATGGATTTGCGCTACAACGACCTGAAGGAGCCTTTGAAGTCGCGTCTCGACGAGGGATTGTTCAACTTCCTCGCCTTTCTGCGCGAAGAGGAAGAGCGCTTAGAGCTCGAAGAGATTGAGCGCCTGAAGCCCGCGGCCGTCGAGGCCGCCCCGTGGACAGAATACCGCATGAAACGACCGCCAGCGGAGTGCCCGCTGATGCGCGCGGGGCACAGCATTTGCGCGTGTGGGCCGGCCACGATCTTGTTCGCCGGCACGCACCAGCACGAGGGCAGCGCGCGCACGAGCGAGCTCTGGCACATCGACACGGTGCGCATGGAGTGGAAGCTGCTCCCCACCGACGGCGACTCGCCGGGTCTGCGCGACGGCCACTGCGCCGCTTGGGACGGCGGAAATCGCATGTACGTCTTCGGCGGGCGCAACGCGGAGCGTAAACGCACCAGCGAGCTCTACTACCTCGACTTGCGCCCAAGCGACGACGGCGTGTACACGTGGACACGCCTCGCGGCCGACGGCGCGGTGCCAGCCCCTCGCGAGGGCGCCTGTGCCGTGTTCCACGAAGGCTGTCTGATGGTTTTCGGTGGCAAGGGCAGCAGCGCTCGCTGCAACGATCTGTTCTTCTACGACGCGAGCACGAACATGTGGAGCCAGCCCACCGCAACTGGCTCGAGCCCGAGCCCACGGTGCAGCGCGGCGCTCGCGGCTTCGGAGGGCATGCTCTTTGTGCACGGCGGACAGGCCAACTTCCTGTGCCAGGACCTCTTCGCACTCAACCTGCAGGAAATGCTTTGGCGCGAGGTGCCCCAGGCGGGCGCAGTGCCCGGGCCCGTTCATCATCACACTGCCGCGGTGCATGCGGGGTCGCTCTACATTCAGGGCGGCATCAATGAGCTTGGCGGTGCAAACTACACCATGTCGCGCATCGCGCTGGGAGAGATGTCCTCTGCTAAGTCGATGGTGGCAGAGGACGCAGGGGAGAGCTCGACCCTGGCCCGCCGCATGAGCATCCCCGCCGGCACGCGCAAGGTGTGGACGGGCGTGAACACCGCGCTCCAGCACTCTGATGCGCGACTGGCCGTCTTCAGCGCCGAGGGCGCCGAAACGGCAAGGCGATTGCACGTGTACCAGTACGGGTCGGCCGTGATGGGTTTCATTCCGCTCAACGATGCGGGCACCCCTGGCAAATTCCTCGATGTGTTCAAGGAAGTGCCCCTCGACGACCTCGAGGACAAGGACGACACGGGCGCGGAGCGGCGTGTCAACGCCAAGTCGCAGCGCGTCAACTTCACCATGCGCACCAAGGCGGGCTCGCTGCCTCCCAGCTACAGCGCCACATCCGACAAGGAGGCGCGCATGCTCGAGCATGTCGAGTCCTTCCGCCTGCAATTCATTGAGCTCTACCCAGCACGCCGACCGCTGCTGCTGACGCCCGCGAATGAGTCGGGCACGAAAAAGTTCGTGTGCACAACTCTGCGCCCGACCATGACTGCGTACTCGGAGCTGTACGACGCAGATCCGTGCGCGCGCTTCGTCGCTGACTTCCTTCGGTACGAGACCCTTCACGAGCCCGCGAACTACCCAGAGCACGTGCCGAGCCCACTCTCAGTCCTGGGCTACCAGGCGGGCGATTGCTTCGACTTCTCCTTCGTGCTGGCGAGCCTTTTGCTCGGCGTGGGCTACGACGCGTACGTGGTTGTCGGCTACGCCCCTCGTGCTGTCACAGAGTGTGACCAGAGCCGTTTGAAGTGCCCACTGCTGGATGAGGAGGAACGGGTCGCCAAGGATAAGGCCAAGACGGAGGCAGAAGCCGCGAAGGCCGCTGCACAGAAGAAGCCCTCCAAGTACTCTTTCTCTGCGCCGACGAGCCTGGAATCGCAGTTCGAGAAGGACATGCGGATGAAGGAGGAGGAAGCGGAAGCGGAGGAGAAGGGGGCTTCTGTTGCGTTCACGCATGCGAGCGCGGCCGGTCTCAAGGTGCCCTCTGCGGTTGACCCAGATGATGCGCTTCCCGCCGGCTGCCGCGTGCACTGCTGGGTCATCGTGCTCGCCGGCAAGCGCGAAGTCACGGAGTCGTATTTCATCGAGCCTAGCACTGGTGCACGCTTCCCGCTGAGTGGAAGCACCTACCAGGGCATTGAGGTGGCATTCAACCAGCGCAACTACTGGGTGAACATGCAGGAAGACACCATCAACACGGGCAGCGTGGATGGCATCTCCTGGAACCTCCGTGATAGCAGCAAGTGGGAGCGTGTGCTCGAAGACTCGATGTACGACGGCGTGCCCATCGTGGAGGGTCGCAGTGACGGTGCAAGCGTCGGGGGCGATGTGGCGGACGGCGGGCTCGTCTCGCAGTCCAAGCACAGGCGGCAAGGGAGTACTGCTGGGCTCACGCCGGTCGCGAGCGACTCGGCGAGGAAGAGGAGCTCGAAAGTGGAGGGGGTGGGGGACGACGAGCACCTCATCCCTGACGTGCCGCCGTCCTGGGTCCCGCCACTGCATCTTGCGCGCAATCAATTCGACCTGCGCTGCCCGAAGGGCGCGAAAACGACCCGCTACCACCGCTGTCATTTGGACATCTTTGCGAAGTTCGGCGAGAGCGCCCGCTGGGATGGCATGGTGCAGCGCCTCACGCTTTTTTCGGACGACGCGTGCTCCGCCATCATCGAGTGCCGCGAGTACTACGAGCGGCGCAAGGATCGCTTGCGCATGCGTGTGCTCTTTCCGGAGCGCGACGAGTCTATCGAGTCGTTCGATCGCGGTGCTCAATTTGGTCTGCGTGAGATCCGCGCCACGCGCAAGGTCGGCCGTGTGATGACGTTCTACCCTGACAGCCGGCTGGACGGCCTGAGGGAGCGCCGCGAGGAGTATGGGGCCACGATGGTGGAGACGTTCGAGGGGCGGGACGACCACATGATACGTCGCTCGGTTGCATACGACGCGCTGCCGCCCGTGCCCGAGCACGGGGCCGAGGAGCAGGCGAGCGCCAAGGCGCTCCGCGAGCGCCAGAACGCGGCCGACGAGCAGCTCTTGCCATTGCGAAAGATCTCTGAAAAGTTCGAGCGCGATCCGCAGGCCGACGCGGGCACCGACATTGCCAAGCGGGTGTTCTACATCGGAGCTGACCAGATCAAGCTCCAGTTCCACTACAAACCCGGGCGCATCACAGCAAGCTCGCGCGTCTATACCAAGGATGGCACCGCGCATGAGACGCAGGTGGACCCTTTTGGTGCGCAGCCGAACGAGTCGGAGCTGCTCGATGAGTTCCGGGCGCTGATTGTGGCGGAGAGGGAATGCATTGCGTCTGTGCGCACCGTTGAGACGGAGGTCAAGGACATCTCTGCAAGCCGTACCAAGCAGGAACAAGGGATCGCTCTCCTCGTACCCTTCTACGACGTGATTCGCGTGTCGGCGAACGAGAGCGACGACGATGAGAACGAGGCCGAGAACAAGGCCGTGCACGACTACCTCAGCTCGTTCCTCCTGCCGGTGGCCGCGCAGAGGCCGCTCACCCACGAGGAGTGCAAGGAGGTGCGCAAGGCTTGCCTCAGAGCACTCAAAGACAGGCTCATCGATCGCGCCAACATCATCCAGGCGCGTCATGACGAGGAGACCGCCGCGCTTGCCAAGCGCCAGGCCAACTTCCAGCGCGACCGCGACCAGATGTCGCGCGACGAGGAGGAGGAGTACGAGCGTTCGTGCGAGGAGAGCATGTTCCGCATCCACATCCTCGAGCAGCGCCTCAAGCGCCACGAGGAAGCCGCGCTCGAGAAGTACTACCACCTTGACGCCAAGCTGCGTGCGGACCCGCGCCTCAGGGAGCTCGCCATGTGATTGTACGCCCCGCGCGCCCGTGCCTTTCTGTAATTCTAATAATCACGAACGCAGCCGCATCGCAAGGGCTACCACGTGCACGGTTTTATTACGCGCTCCGGTGAGCGTGCTCCATCTCACGCCGCCGCCTCGCTGCCGTCGCCCAGGGCGCTCTCGAGGAATCTGTGGTAAAAGTTGAGCGCGTGGTCGTCGGGCCGCGTCTCGCGCCATCGCCCTAAAATGAAGATGGCGTACGCGTCGGCAGCGTACTTGCCGACGCCGTGCAGCTCCATGACGTCCGCCCATGGCTTCTCTGTGTACTCCCTGGAGAAGCGCAGCAGTGACTTGCTGCGGCGGCGCTGCAAGCCGAGCGGCGCGAGCAGCCGCTCGAGCTCGGCGGCGTCCGGCGCTGCGGCGAGCGCACGGGCGGTTGGGTATCGGTTGAACAGGGCGGGAAGCACGCGGTCCACCTGCAGGCGCGTCGTACAGTTGAGGAGCATGCAGCTGACCAGCAACTTCCACGGTTCCCGCCGATAAAGCTCCTCGAGCAGGCCGTACGGACTGTGTGGCGCGAGCCAGCCCGGCACCCGAGCGAGGCCGCGTGGTGAGCCGCCGGACGCGCGCGAGGCCATCGTGGCACACGACAGCAGTGCCCCCTCGAGCTGGTCCAGAAGGCGCCGGGGGGTCCCAGTCGCAGTGTGCTGCGCCTCCCCAGCAGCATCGGGGGATGCCATCCCGTCCTCGGGTGTGAGCGGTGGGGCGGGCGCGGTCGCGAAGAAGCGGCTCTGCCCCGGCGACGCCACCACCGACGCGCGCCGACGCCGCTTCGGCGTGCGCTGGGCTCCGGCATCGCTGCAGCCGTCGTCCGAGCGGCGACCCGCGCGGCCACCCTTGCCCTCGCCGTCCGAATCTGCGGCGGCGTCCGCGATGGGCGGCTCGCGCGGCACGCGTGCGCCGCGGCGAGGCTGGACCTCGGCGCCCAGCGCGCGCAGCGCTGCACCCTCCGTGCGATACTCCTTCGCGTTGCCATCAACGAAGATGACCTCCCATGGCACGTGCTGCGCGCCGCGCCGCTGCTGCCGCTCCCTGAGCTCGACGCGCCAGCTGGCCAGGGACGCGGTGGCGTCGGCGACGCCAGCCGCGGCCGCCGCG
>RQSC01000456.1:20599-34712 GCA_013416795.1 Prasinococcaceae sp. CCMP 1430
CTTCCAGGCGGCGGCGGGCCTGGACCGCGCGGCGCTGTCCAAGGGTGGCGTCGGCCGCGGCGACGCCGCGGCGGAGCGGCTGGCGCGGGAGCTTCCCGCCCGCGCGCGCGCGGCGCAGCTCTGCCGCCAGGAGGCCGTGTCGGCGCTGCCAGTCGCCGCGCTGCGCGTCGCGCCTGGCTCGCGTTGCCTCGACATGTGCGCGTCGCCGGGATCGAAGACAATGCAGCTGCTCGAGGCAGTAGGCGCCACGGGGTGCGTGTTCGCCAACGATGCCGACCCGCGCCGTGCGAGGACACTGCTCGCGGCGCTGGAGCGGCACGGCAGACTTGGCGTGGGCGGCGAGGCGCCCGCCGACGCCGACTCGCGCCGCTCGCTTGTGGTAACGTGCCACCGCGGGGAGGCGCTCCCCGCGCCGCGCCGCGGCCGCCGCTTCGACGCGGTGCTCGCTGACGTGCCGTGCAGTGGCGACGGCACTTGCCGCAAGGATGCGAGCGTGCTGCCACGCTTCTCGCCCGCCGCCGCCAACGCGCTGCACGCCACACAGCTCGCCATCGCGTGGCGGGGGCTGCAGCTACTGGAGGTGGGGGGGTTGATGGCTTACTCGACGTGTTCCCTCAACCCAATCGAGGACGAGGCGGTGGTTGCCGCACTGCTGCGGCGCGGGGGCGGCAATGTGGCGCTGGAGGAATGGCCCGCTGAGGTGCTCCCGCGATTCAGGCGCAGGGGGGGATTGACGACCTGGGGCGTCGCCGACGTCGTCCAGGGCGGGGGGGAAGCAGGCACCGGGGCGGAGCGCGACGGGGAAGAGGCATGCGGCGAAAGCGACGGCAATGACTGCGAAGACGAGCCTCGGCTGCGCTGGCACGCTCGCGGCGCGGCCGCCGCCAGGCGAGCGGGCTTTAAAGCCGCCGTCGAGTCAATGTGGCCGCCGACCGAGGACGAGGTTGCCGCGATGGGCCTCAGTCGCTGCTCGCGCGTGCTTCCCGGGGACAACGACACCGGCGGGTTCTTCGTCGCACTGCTGCGCAAGACCGGCGAGCTGGCTGGCGGCGAGGAGGAGCGCGCCTCGACGCAGGAGGACCGCCACAGCGCCGCTGCCGCCAAGCGAGCGGCGCGCGGCCCCTCGGGCACGCGGGAGCTGGGTGCACTGCGCGCCACCGAGGTGCTGCTCCCGACCGGGGAGGTCGGGGCAAGCGGCGAGGCGCCGCGCGCTGAGGCCGACACTGTGGTGCTCGCACGGGCGGACGGCAGCCTCTTCGCTGCGAGCAGCGCACTCGCCGACTTCGGCGTGGGCGGCGAGGGGGGGCTGTGCATCCTCGCCGCGGGCGTGCCAATTTAACGGCCCACCCATTCAACCACCCACTCGCACCCACCCGACGCAGTGTAAGGGCATCCCTGAACATCGGAAGGGCCAACAAAAAAATTAGAAGAGCGTCGCATCGGGAGGGCCAGCAATCGCGTCCTCGAGCCGCCGCTGGCGTTCGGTCATGGCCTGCTGCTGCCGTTCGAGACGCTTGAGTGAAGCCTCGATCTCGGAGAGCGCACTCGCAACGTTCGCCGCGCCCCGCCCGCTGGTGAGCGCCTCCTCTTCCAGCGTTCGCGTGATGCGTGTATCCACCTGGTCCTCGTCGTCGTCGTTCCAGGCTGTCATCTCTGCGCTGAGTGGCGCGCTGATGGTGCGGGCTTGACCAGCGCGGGCCCTCGACGGCCGCCCAAGGGACTCCCTCCAGACGACTTCTCTTTGCACGGGCATTGCGTCGGTGCTGAGAATCTTCAGCAGGGGCCTTCTCTGGGTTCTCCGTTGCTGCACGCTCCCTCGCCAGTGTGTGACCAGCCGCTGCAAGCTCTTATGCCGGCGCTCCTCGTCGACCGTCAATGGATCCTCCCCTTGGCAGGCCGCGCCAAACTCTTGCCCGGTTTCTTCGCGGATGCGCACTCGTGCTGCATGCCCGCGCCAGTATCGCTGCACAGTGATTGCGCTGCCATCGACTGACGCCGGAGACCTGCCGCTATAAAATGCGTACACCTTGCTCAGGTCGGGCGCGCCGTTGGTGTACGCGAGAGCGGCTCCGAGCGCGCGCCACTCCGTGACAGCCGAGCGTATGGTGTGCGCTCGGCGACCGCTCGCGTTGCGCGCTGCCGCGAAGTCGCGCGCGATCTCGAAGCTGCTCACAATGATCGCGATGACGAGGTTCAGGGCGACGATGGAGACCACGATCATGTACAAAAAGTACCAGACATAAAATGGCCACTTGCTCGCAGACGGGAAGTACTCGTTTGGAAAGGGATCGAAGAGCAAGTTGAACACCGACAGCAGCGTCTCGAAGAAAGTCGTGTAGCCTGGCAGCAACAAGTACCCATTGTAAATTTGGGCAAAGAAACAAAAGCCGAAGAAGACGAGGCTACCAGATGCCATGAAGAAAAGCAGGGTGCCGGCCGCCACCGCGAGCGTCGTGAGCATCAACGACATGCGCGCGTCGATGTGCGCATAGCGCAAGACCCTGAGGAAGAGCAGAAGAGCAGTGAATGCGAGCGCGATGAGCCAGTTGTATTCGGCACTACTCGCAGCCTCGATTGCGTCGTCGTAGAGCTCGTACGGCAGGCGGAGCCTTTCGTCGTACCATTCCTGCACAAAGGATTCCCACACGGCGATGCGCTCTTCAGGCGTTGTTAGGAGCGCCTGTTGCGCCTGCAGTTGCAGCTGCTCTCCCAGCGGAGGGCTCATTTGGAAGTTGAGCTGGAGGGCGTCGCTGTAGGCTTTCCAGTCTATGTCGTACCACCCTTCTGGCAGCGGCGGCGCCTCCCCACCGCAGACCTCGTCGACGTCCTCGCACCCCCCTCCGATGGTATTGGCGAGCTGTAGGTCGCACGTGCAGGCGCCTTCGTTGTTGGGGAAGCCACACCAAGTCACGTTGGGTGGGCCCCGCGTGACTCCCTCGCCCGCGTGCACGCAGCTTCGGCTCAAATTCGAGGGGGGTGGCTCGAATGGCGACGCCTCTCCAGTCTCAATCGGCGGCGATTGCCCAGATGACCCCCCTCCGCCAACGCTCTGTTTCGACCGCGTCCATGGGCGGCCTAACCAGAAGTACGGCTCCTCACCAAAGATGGCTGAGTTCAGGTAGAAATCTCGTAGGTAGCCCGGATCGTTCTTCGGCACCCAATGACGCGTCGTGAGGTTTCGCAGCTCATCCGCTGAGCACACGGTGTGGCAGTTGCCCCACTTGCTAGCGCAGCACATCGGCGAATACAGAGTTTCAAGGCTCTGGCCTGTCGCGAAAACGGTCTCGCCGCAGCATGTGAGCGTGACGTCGTCCCAGCTCTGCGAACCCATGGGCTCCAGGGCGTCAAGACCGATTTGCGCGCCGGTGACTGCGTTGTGCTTGTCGACGTACACGACGTACAGCGCTATGCACGTAATCATGACGGCGAACGTGATTGTGTCGAAGACCATCCACTTGCGACTGGCAGCCGAGGCCAGCGTCCGCCAGAACCTGTACATGACGTGCGGCGTTCTGTACCGAAGCGAGCGCTCTATCGCCCACAGGCGCCCCACGATCGGGAAGCAGAGATAAAAGCACGTGAAGATGACGAATATCACCTGGAAGACCGCGAGGGCGACGCCCTGTGCTCCGGGATAGAGGTCCATGGGGAGAAAGACATACGAGATCCCAGTGCTTGAGTGGCGTGCCTCGGTGCTGTCATATTGCGCAAGCACCCAGAGCGAGTCTGTTGCGAACCCGTTCTCTCGCTCGCCATTGACCGACAGGCCGTTGTTGCTCCCCTTGTGCGCGCCCGGCTCTGCCGCGGTGACATTCCACTGGCCGGATCCACTGTTTGGCGGCGTCCTGCGCAGCAGCATGCGCCAACCCATGTCGATCTCAGCACAACACTCGCCATTGGTGGTGCCGCTGGCTCGTCTGTCATCACTAGCGCTCGAGGTGAACACGCCGGTCGCTTGTATGCAATTGGAATCGTTTGTGAGCGCCTGGAGACTGGTCGCGAGAACATCTGGGTCGAGGGGCGAGCACATGTCGTTCAAGTTCTGGACAAAAACACGCGCAGTGCGTGAAGTCAGTGGTGGACAGACATTCGCCGCAAAATGCGTGAGTGTGGCAGGCTCAGTTCCGGAGGCGGCGCGCACGTACATGAAAGCTCGTCGACCTGCGCCTGTGGACCTCACATGCCATCTGGATGCCATTAGCGCAAGCGAGCTCGACATGGGCGCTCACTCTGTCGGACGCTCCGAAGGAGTAGCCGTAGGAGGGCGACGTGTGCCAGTTTATTTCCGACGCAGTGATGTTGTCGAATGCGTCGAAGTTGTACAGCGGCCAGAGTCCCCGCAGGTCTCCACCCACGAAATCCGTTGAAAAGTTGGCCAGACTCTCCCGTGCCAGGAGCGTTCGCACGGGCGAGTAGTCGAAGAGCAACGAGTCGTGAAAGCGCACTCCGTATGCGAGAGACGTGTCGCCAAGAGGTGTGCGTGGCAGGCCGTCGGCGAGGTCCATCTTGAGCCACGTGGCCATGAGCTGGTACTTGGAGTGCAGGCGAAAGTCCTCATAGCTGCAGCCCTCGCAACGTGTCGGCCTGTGGAACGTGCGCGCCACTTGCATGGCCCAAGTGAACGCGGCGTTTGTCTCGGACATGACGCGGTCGGTCTCCACCAGCGTGTTGCGCGACTCCCAAAGCACCGTGTCGGGGCACAGCGCCGGTGTCGAGAGACCCGGCCCGAGTGGGCCATAGCCACGATTGGAGAGAGTGCTGCCCGCCACTGACGATGACGAGCTTCGTCGCCCTTTCGCAAAGAGGGCGTCGATCTCGCTCTCTATCTCAGCACGCTCCCCGTACGAGCGCAGCGTAGGCAACAACTGCAGCATCACGACGAAGCACGCCAGAAAAAAGAGGTAGAGGAGCGGCTCAAATATGGCCCTCGAGAGTTTTGCCCTGCGCTCGGAGAGCTCAGCGTAACTCACCGGGACGTGGGTCATGCCGAGGCGGACGGTTTGCGGGACACGCCAGTGGTCCTTGTGCGCAGGTCTTCGCCGCAAGCTGGGGTCGCGCCTCGGGAAGCTGCCACCGTCGCGGAGCGAAGCACCATCGTCCTCCCCGTCAAGCACGCCGCTCCTGAAATTGGCACTGCCCCCCACGCTACTGCCGCGGCTGCCGCTGCTCGAGTACGTCCAGAACGACCGGAACTTTGCCCACCTCTGCTGCGGGTGGTGCGGCGTGGCGGCCTCCACGTCGTCCTCCGCCTGCGTCGGCGGCCGCGCGGCGTCATAGTACGCCTCCCCCCCGACTCGGAGTGCCGGTGCCATCACTACTGTCAATTTTCCCGCCGCGGACGGGGGACGGCCGCCTGGCGCCGCCACCGGCCGCCACCCGTTCCCGCCCGCCACCCGCGCGCCCCGCTGGCGGTCCCACAGCCGCTCCCTCGGCTGCAGCCACCGCCTGGCACCGTCTTCCCGCCTTTGCCCGGCGCCGCCGCACCGCTGCTGCCGGCGTCCGCCACCGCCGCGCGCGTGCTGTGTGGCGCTCGCCTACCGTTTAGAGATCGCCACTCGCGCCTTCCGCGCGGATTTGCCAGATCTCTTCCCACCTCTCCCACCCAGGCCGCCACCCGTGGTGCCCAATGGGTGGCAGCCGAGAGCAGCGCCAGGCTCACACCACTGGACAACATGTAGAAAGAAAATGAAACTTTACACGTGCACAGGAGCGGCCACTGCTAACGAGGCGCTCCCACGAGGCACCAGCCGAGCACGACAATCACCGAGTGCGGGCGCAGCCGCTGCGGGGCGCCAGACTGCGCATCGGCGCCGGCGTCGGCGTCGGACAGCGCGTCCGTCGGTGCCGTCGGGGCCGAGCGGCGCGCAGGGCGCCGGCGGCGTTTGTGATCGAGCGGTCGAGGCGGCCGGGGGGCGCAGCGGTCGCGCACGCCTTGCGCGGTGAACGCGGCGGCGGGCTTGCCTCCGCCCCATCCCCGCGCAACTCCTCCGCCGCCATGACGGGTGGCGCTGCGGGGCCACTGATGCTCTCGCTGCTGGCAGGGCTGTCGACTGGGATCGGCGGTGTGCTGAGCGTCGTGCGGATGCCGGGCGCGTGCGCGCTCGCCGCCCTGCTAGGCCTCGCGGCGGGCGTGATGGGCTACCTCGCCGTCGTCGAGATGTGGATTGACAACGCGCTGGAGCACGCCGCGCCGGTGCGAACGACGCTCATGTTCCTCGTGGGGGCGGCGGCGTTCCTCGCGCTGGAGCCGCTGCTGCCGGAGCCTGCCGTGGGCGCGGCAGTGGCAGGGGGCACGGGGCAACGCAACGGCACGCGCACGAGGGCGCACGCGGACGGTGGGAAGCAGCGGCAGCGGCTGCTGCGCCTCGGCGTCCTGATGGCTGTTACGATGACCCTGCACAACCTGCCAGAAGGGTTCGCCGTCGGCGTGGCAGCACTGACGGACTCTGGCCCGCTGATCGCGCTGGGAATCGGCCTCCACAACATCCCCGAGGGGGTGGTCATCGCTGCGCCCATCTACGCGGCGACCGGCAGCAGGCTGCGCGCGGTCGGTGCCGCGCTCGCGAGCGGGCTGAGCGAGCCGCTCGGCGCGGCTGCGGCGCTGGCGCTCGTGCGCGCCTCAGGCGCGAGCGTCGACGAGGCCGCGCTGCACGCGCTCTTGGCGGCCGTCGGCGGCCTCATGTTCGCAGTGTGCGCCGTCGAGCTGCTCCCAGAGGCCCGCCAGTGCGGCGCGCCAGCGCACATGTGGGGGGGCATCGCGGCGGGAGTCCTGCTAATCGCAGCCGTCAGCCACTACTGTGAGGGTCACTAGCTGCACCGTCGTGTGGGTATATAATGTACAGTAGTTAACGACACGGCACAAGCTGACTGACGGCTCACTTCTTCCTGGCGCGCGTGCTCTGCTTCGTGGCGCTGGCGACGACCTTGACCTCGACCATCAGCCCCTTGCGACGGCGTACGCCATCGACGAGCCGTCGCGCCACATTGGTGGTGGGGACGTCACCGCCCTCGCCGTGCTCCTCGCGCTCATCCTCGGTGAGCGGCACGAAGAGCGGATCCGTCTCGACCGCCTCCCCGGAGATGGGCTCCCAGTGTGAGAACATGAGCATAGCGGATGCCGCGCCGCTCGTGCGCGTGCGCAGCTCATCTGCGAAGCCAAATGACTCGGCGACAGGCATGTGCGCGAGGATGAGGAAGCTGTCCGCACCTTCCACCATCTGCGGACGAGATTATTCGTCAGCGGTGTCAGCGCTTCAGCTTGAGGGCACAGCGCGTCGGGCGAGCGCGTCCGGCCATGGGCGCGCCAACGAGCCACCGCGCGGCCAGCGTCACGGGCGCGGCGCAATGCGTACCTCCTCGCGCAACACGCGCCCGCGGCGGCGACTGATGGATGCATACGCACCGCCGAGCGCGTCCGTGCGAGCGCCGCACTCGCAGATGTACATCGCCTCAACCAGTCGCGGCCCGCTCGCCAGCATAGCCGCGCGCAGCGCCTCCTTGGTCGCGCTCAGCGCCTGGCCCGACAGCGCCGACAGATTCGCCCCACCCGCACCGCCTGCGGCACTGCCGACCGAGGCCTTCCCGTCGCCCCCCGTGCCCTCGGCCGCGTCTCTGCTGGCGCTTGTATCGAGGCACGCCTCCACCTCGAACGCCACCGCCCACATGGGCTCGTTGCAAAGCGGGCCTGCCTGCGCTGCAGCCTGGAAGCCCGCGAGCACTCCCGCCTCGAGAGTCGCCAGCTGCGTTCCGAGTTGGTCGACGGCAGCGACTAGACCGGGGTCCCCCTTGGCCTCGGCCTGAGCCTCACCATCACAATCGCCGTCGACGAGGCGCAGGCGCCGGGAAGCGGCAGGGTGGCCCAGAGGAATCCAACGTTCGCTGAGAGCGTCCGCATCTCCGCCTGCGATCGCGTCCGCCGCGGTGGCCCGCAGCGCTGCATCGCGCGCACATCTGCCACCGTCGCGTCCGGCAGCGAGCAGCATGCACGCGCCCGTGTTGTGCGGCCCCAGCGACCACATCCGCGCGAGCAGCTCGGCAGGTTGCAGACCCATCGTGTCAGGCGCCTCGGCGCCCCACGCGCCGTCGGCCGCCTGCTCGCTCACCTGACCTGCGGCAGCCAGCAGGCGGTCGTGCACAGCCCGCGCCGCCTCGGCGACAACGGGTGCGTCATGCTCGCGATCGTCGCCAGCACTGGCGGGACCGCTGCCTGGGGCCTGCTCTGTCACGGTCGCTGCGATCGCACCCACGTCGGCATCGACGCCGGCGCCGCCTTCGGCGCCGCCGAGGGCGGCCGCGAGCTCGTCCCTGGACTCGTCGATGGCTTTGGCGAGGGTGAGTGGGATGCGCGCGCAGCGCACGCGAAGCCGCGCCACGGCAGCGTGCGCGCCACCGCCGAGCGACACCTCGGCGGCCCATTTCATGCCCGCACCCACGCGCGTGCCGTCGGCAGGAACCGCGGCACCGCGCCAGTATGCTGGGAGCGCACTGGGCTGCGGCGGCGGACGCTGCTCTTCGGCGCTCGCGAGGCTCTCGCGAAACGCAATCAGAGGGGCGCTCACTCGCACGGGCACGCGAGCGAAGCGCTCCTGCAGGTCCTTGACGCATCGCTCGAGGTGCACCTCGCCCGCCGCACCGACCACGAGCTCGCCTGTGGGCTCTTGCACGACGTCCACGAAGGGGTCGGCTTGGTTGAGGAGCCGCAGGCCCGCCTCGAGCTGCGGCAGGTCCGTGGCGCAGCTTGGCTCCACCGCCACGCGCACGATGGGCGCGGCGGGGAAGGACATCGGTGCCAGCGCGCGCGAGAGCGGCGTCGACGCGAGCGTGGCGCTTTTGAGGATACGCGACGACAACCCAGCGATGGCCACGAGGTTGCCCGCGGGCACGCTCTCCACGGGCTCTAGCGCGCGACCCATCGGTAGAAAGAGCTCGACCGAGCCTGGCGGCAGCACGCGCGCCGCCGCCGCTTCAACACAGGCCGCATCGCTGGGATCATGGGCGGCGTTGAGCACGTAGAGTGACGTGGCGGCCGTGAGCACGCCCGAGAACACGCGCGCGACCGCCACGAAGATCTGCGGTGGCGCATCACCGCTGTCAATCTCGGCCGCAGCTGCTTCGGTTCGCGCCGCCGCCGCCGCCGCTGACTGCGGCGGGAGGTCGGCGAGCTCGACCGACACCATCTTGGCGACGTACGCAACCACAGGCGCTGACTCGTCCGACGAGCACTGCGCGATTGCGCGCGAGCACGCCGCGGTCTCCTCGGCCTCATCGGGGCGCGATGGCAGCTCGTTGCGCTTGCGCGCTGCGCCGCTCGCGCCCAGAAGGTGCGGAGCCCGCGTGGCGGCGGCATCAGCCGGCGAGGGCAGAGCGTGCGCCACGTTCGAGAGCACCGCCTTCGCCAGCGGGAGCCACGCTCGCATGACGCTGCGCACGGCGCTGGCGGTCTCCGCCTTGGACAGCTCCCGCGCAGGCACCGACAGCTTCATCTTCGAGGCCAGCGCGGTGAGCAGCGGCCGGCCGGCCTGCGCGTCATCCTCTGCGGCGGTGCTGTACACCCGCCATATGGGCTCCAGGCAGAGCTGCGCGAACATGGGCTTGAGCTTGTTGCCCGCGAGCTTGCGCCCCACGATGCGGCGCGTCTTCGGGTGGTAGTACCTGTCCCCCCACAGCCCCTTGAGCAGCGCGCGGCGCGAGGCGCCCATCTTCGCGGCGTACATGTCGGCGAACTGGTCGATGGTGAACGCCCAGCCGTCGTAGGCGGAGGCGAAGGCGACGTTGCCGCGCTCGGGGCTGAACATGTCCTCGTCGTCGTCGTCGTCGAGCAGCGCCTCCAGCTCGGCCGAGGCGTCCTCGATGCTGATGCTCACGTCCTCCGCGTCGGCCTCGTCGCCCTCGCGCGCCTCGCGCGCGGCCTCCGCGTCCATTGCGAGCTCATCGGCGCGAGAGATGTACTCCTCCGAGCGGAACGTGCCAATGAGCAGGTTGACGTCCGCCACGACGCGCCTGAGACGCTGGTAGGCCTCCTCCGGTGTGAGGCACAGCTCGCTGATGAGGCGGTCCACCTTGTTGAGGACGAGCGTCATGCCGAGCCCCTCGTCCCATGCCTGGCGCAGCGTGGCGCGCGTCTGGATGCACACGCCCTCCAGCGCGTCCACGACCACGATGGCGCCGTCGGAGAGGCGTACGGCGGCCGACACCTCCGAGCAGAAGTCGACGTGCCCTGGCGAGTCGATGAGGTTGACGAGGTGGCGCCCGTCGCCGCCCTCGTGGAGCAGTGAGATGGAGCTCGCCTTCATCGTGATGCACCGCTGCTGCTCGTCCTCGCGCGTGTCGAGGTAGCGCAGCGAGCCAGCCAGCCGCGGGTGTATGATGCCGTTCGACGCGATGAGCCCATCGGTGAGCGTCGTCTTGCCGTGGTCGACGTGCGCCACCACGCACACGTTGCGCACCCGCGCCGTGCACGACTGCAGCGACGTCAGCGTCGACGTCGCCACCTCCGGCATGGCGCCCGCGCGGCGCGGCGCGCGCGCGCCCGCNGCGCGCCAGCGTGCGCGTGGCACGGGGGGGCATGGGCGGTGCTAGCACAGCTCCGCGGAGGAGGCGGACACATGCGCGGGCGACGGCAGCGTCTGGCTGACGGTGAAGCGCACGGCGTTCAAGAGCAAGGCGGCGCGGCGCAAAGCCAAGCGCGCCGCGACGGAGGCAGGCCTGTCGCGCGCGCAGGTGGCCGCGGCCGCGGCGAGCGGCGGCGCGGGCGAGGGGGAGTTCGCGTGCCTCGTGCGCGCGACCGACGGCGACAAGAAGATCTCGCTCACCGTGCGCGCGGCGCAGCGCGCCCACTTCCAGTCGACGCTCGCCGCGCTCATGCGCGAGCGTGCCAGCGCCCTCAAGAAGCGCGACCGCACCAAGGACAAGGCCGCCAAGAAGAGGGCCAAGCGGTAGCACCCCCCCGGCGCCCTCGCGCACCTGTACACGTACACGCATTCGTCCCCGGCCGCACGCCGCCGCCCGGCCCCGCGCCAGCGCTCGCGCTTGCTGCTGCCGCCCCCAACCCTATTTTGTGACCGTCGAAGATACATTCGTTTTGACGTATTTGATAAGTCGCCCGTGGGTGGATTGATCCGGGTCAAAACCCTAAACCCTAAACCCAAAACGCACTCTTGCGACGGGCGCGCGCACCGGGGGCCACACACAGCGCGCGCGCGGCGCGGCGACCGAGGTAGAACGAACCGACGTTGCGCATACTCGCTGACCCGTTCCGGATCGCCTGCAGGGAGGGCGCGCGCGAGAGAGAGGCGCGCGGCGGCCGGTGCGATCGATCCGACCTCCGGCCGCTCCGCGCGCCCGCGGCGACGAGGCGCGCGCGTGCGGAGTCAGAGAGGGAAGGGAGGGGGTGGGTGAAGGGGGTCAGGCCATGCATCGCCTCTCGCGCCGCGCTTTTCGCGCCCGCCCATTGCCACGCGCAGGCGGGAACCCCGCGCCCGCGCGTGATACACATGTGTGGGCCGGCGGCTGCCGCTTAGCGGCGAACATCGATGCGGCTGTTGCTGACACGCGGCGCGCGCGCCCTGCTCGCTGGCGCCGACGCCCGGTCGCTCGCATCGCACCCGCCGTGCACGGTGCGCGTCCTTCGCGCTTGCCAGCTCATCGGCGTGTCCATTGCCACGTCGCTCATTACGGAGGCTGCAAACTACGCCTTCGTGTACAGCACCGATGCGTACAAGCAGGGCAAGGCGCAGGTCGACCGCCTGACCAAGACGCTAGACGAGGCGCGCAAGGAGGGCGCGAGCGCTGCGGGTGGCAACAAGAAAGTCGAGCGCAAAGTAAAGTCGCTCGAGGGGGATCTGCAGAAGGCCAACGCCAACCTGCAGCAGGGGAAGCTGTTCGTGGGCCTGGGCACCTCGGTGCTCTTCATGGGCCTGCTGTATTTCATGGGCACCATCTTCAAGGGGGTCGTAGTTGCCAAAATCCCCTTCGAGCCGCCCCAGTTCTTTCACAAGATGACCCACCGCACGCTCGAAGGGGACGACTTTACCGACGCCTCGTACTCGCTCATCTACATGCTCGCGGGCATGTCGATCAAGGCGAACGTCTCAAAGCTGCTCGGCTTCGGTGGCCGCGGGCCCCGCTCGGCGTTGCCTTTCGGCATGCCAGCGGCGCAGTAGGCAGGCACGCGGCCAGCCCCTCTCTTCCAGCCACTGAAGGAGCGCGCTTGTAGCCCGCCTGTAACGCACCCGATGACGTACGAGTCACGCACTCGCGGGCCCGAACGGGCCGAGCATTGCGCGCGCGGGGCGGCGTGGGTGGCGTGCGATGAGAGCAGGGCATCCGCGCGCTCGCCAGTCGCCACAGAGCGTGGCCCGTCGCGGCAGAGCGCGCCGCTCTGGCCGTCGGGACGTGCCTCTCTGCTCGAGGAGCACATCGCAATACTCATACTCTTGACTGTTGTTTTAAATCATTTGTTTGTACTGACACTGTATGGTAGGGCCTATCCACCTACGTGTGCCGGTGTTTCCGATCGTGTGCGCGGCCGACTGCAAAAAATTAGAGCCGTGGGGCCGCCTCTGCTCGTCCCCCTCGCAATGCGTGAGGGGGTGGGGCAGGCCCGCCGAGCGCGGTGGTCGGTGCTAGGTGAGGTTTCCCTCCACTCTTTCGTGTATGTGTGTGTGTGTGTGTGTGTGTGTATGCGCCGCTAGCGGCGCGCGCCGTGCCGCGGACAGCGGCGATGGCCAGCGCCTGCACGCCCCCGCACGGGCGACACTCAGTGAGTGGCCTTCTTGTGCAGGCGCTCCGCGCTGGCGATGCGCTGCAGCGACTCGGAGCGCGGCACCTTGGAGGTCGCCGCCATCTTGGGTTTGGGAGGGGGAGACATTTCCCCGAGCGTGTCGCCGCCCTCCGCCTCGGCGCCGTCGCTGGCGTCGCCCGCGGAGCCGTTTGTGTAGCCGTTTGCGCCCCCCGAGCCGTCGTCGACGCCGTTTCCGCTTTCCCTGAGCTGCGCCCGCAGCCTTTCCAAGTCCGCCTTGAGGTCGGTGTTCTCCTTCGCAGCCAGCTGGAATTGCTGGCCGATCTCGTGCAGCTTGACGACCAAGCCCTCGTTTTGCTGGCGCAGCGTGTTCAGCTGCTGCTCGAGCTCCGTCAGGTGCGCCTGTTTGCGGCGGCGGCTCCTGCGCGCGGACTCGCGGTTCGACAGCATGCGGCGCATGCGGCGCTCGTCCTTGCCGTCCGCGTCCCCGCCGTCGTCGGGGGCCTCCTCCTCGCCTGCGGCTCTGTCTGGCAGGGGCGTGATCCCGCCCGCGGGGTGCGGCTGCGGCTGCTGGCCGCCCACCAGCGCGCCGCCTCCGTTCATGGCGCCCGGCACGGCGCCCATGCCCTGGGCGGCGTAGTACCCGGCGGCGGCGGCACCGGCGCCCATCATCGCGACCCCCGCGGGGCCGACGTCGCCGCCCATGCGCTGGCGGTTGAGCATCTCGACCATGCGCGACTCGTCGTTGGCGATCGACCCGCTCACGTTGTTGAACATCCCCTGCGGCGGCGGCATGCCGGCCACGCCGGCCACGTTCGGGCCGGCGGCCGCCGCGGCCGACGCCNTTGCCCCGCCGCCGATCCCGGGGACCGGCACGGGCGCCCGCGCGCCGTTGTTGGCCGCGGCGTGCGCGCCCATGGCGGCGCCGGGCGCCATGCCCGGCGCCACCCCGTTGGCCGCGCCAATCTTCGTGAGGTCGGACGCGCTCGCGATGCCGAACAGCTTGGACAGGTCGGCGAACGAGCCGCCCGAGCCCCCGGAGAGGCTGCCGAGCTTGCTGAGGTCGGCGATGCTACCGCCGCCCAGGCGCGCGAGGTCGCCCATGGAGCCCAGCCGGTTCATGCTCTCCACCGGGCCGAGCTTGGACAGGTCCGGGATGGAGCCGTTCTCCATGTGCTGCCGGAGAAAGTCCTGGAACGCCGCCTCCGAGCCCGAGCGCATCATCGACGGCGCGTTGGCCGCGCGCTCCTCGCCCTGCTTGGAGTTCGGGTCCATCTTGTACATCTGGTTCATCATGTCGTCCACGGACGCGTCGCCGCGCCCTCCCGGCGCCGCGGCGCCCGGCGCCGCCCGCTGGTCCATGGCGCGCGCGCC
>RQSC01000456.1:35296-53876 GCA_013416795.1 Prasinococcaceae sp. CCMP 1430
AAAAAAAAAAAAACGTGTGGGGTAGGGCGGGCGGGAGCACGATGCCCGCGCTGGACGCGCCCCGCGTGGGTGGGCGAGGGTGGGTGGATGGGGATCAAGGAGACGGGCAACCGCGCCCGCGCCGCCGCGTCGGCCCCAGCTGCGTGGGAATCGCCCCTCCCACCCATTCCCACCACCAGCCAGAAGTTTTTCTTTTTTTTCTTTTCTTTTTCTTTTTCTTTTCCTTTGTCCTTCGGGGGTGTCGCCAACCCATCCCACTCCCAGAAGTTTTTTTCTTTTTCATTTTCTTTTCCTTTTTCTTTTTTCTTTTTTTTTCCGACCGGGTCGCCCAGCGAGTACACCGTACAGTGCCATCATGATACCCAGCGCGAGCCCTCGCGAGCGCCGTCCCCCTCCGCCGCGCGTTTTGATTTTGATTTTGATTTATTTTTATTTTTATTTTTTTGAGCCAGCTGCGCGGGCGGCGCTGCCGGGGGGCGCGCTGCTGGGCGCAGGCCCCGAGGCCCCGAGGCCGCGCGCGCGCGGATAAGCGCGCGAAAAAAAAAAAAAAAAAAAAAAAAAAAAAACGGGGCCCCGCCCGAGGGGCCCAGCGAGCGCGCAGAAGCGAGCGCACGCGAGGGCTCGGCGGCATTCCGAGAGACACGGGGGAGAGTCGACAGGGCACTCATATTCTGTTGATGAACTGAATTCACTGCAACTGTGTTGTGTTGTGTACTCAGTGTGTATACGCCGCAAATGGTATCACGCAATGGCAACCACGCGTGCGTAGCAAACGTGTTTTTGTACGTTGGTGCGCAAGCGCTGTAGGTGGCAGGTGCGATCGCGCGCGCTCTCGCTCGCGCGTTCGTTCCCCCGCGCGCGCGCGCGGACGCGCGCGCGCGGAGCGACGCGACGCTACGCCTACGCTGCGCCTACGCGCTCGTTGCGGCGCCCTACGCGGCGCCTACGCGGCGCCTACGCGCTCGTTGATGTCCTCTGGCGCTCGCTGACACCTCTCCACACCCTCGTCCTCCCTTTGCGAGGAGGCGCCGCGGCGCCGCGGCGCCACAGCGCCAACCCCCTCCTTCGCATCCCCCGGGCGGCGCGGCGCGATGGCGCCGACCGGCGGCGGGGACGCAGCGCAGCCCCGCGCGAGAGCAGCGCGGGGCAAGCGCGCGGGCAGGGCGCGGGCGCGGCGTCGACGTCGACGTCGGGGGGGAGCACGGGTGCGCGCGCGCGGCACGCGCGTGCTCTTACTCACACGCACACGCGCACGCTCGCACGCACGCATGCGCACGCCTGCCCCCCTTTCCTGTCTGACACACACGCAGCATCGGCGGCGCGGCCGTCTCCGCCCTCGGCGGGCGTCCTCTCTCTCTCTCCCGAGGAGCTCGCCGCGCTGTCGCTGAAGGAGCTGCGGGAGCTGCGCGAGCTGCGCGAGCTCAACAGTGGTGCGGAGGCCGACGCCGACGCCGACGCCGACGCCGACGCCGAAGCCGACGCCGACGCCGACGCCGGCGCCGGCGCCGGCGGGAAGGAGAGCGAGGCGGCCGCACACGCACGCGCACGGACACACAAACACAAACACAAACGAAAACACAGACACGCACACACACACAAGAAGACGAACGAGCACGACACACACGCACAAGCACTCCAAAACACGATCGAGCACAGCACACACACACTCGCACGCACAAGCGCAAACGCGAACACGCACGCCACACACGCACGCGCGCACACACACGCCGAGCGCGCTGCCGTCCTCGGCGTGGGGGGAACGAAGGTGGGCGGCACCAGGGCGGGCGACGACGATGACAACGGCGGCATGGTGTGCGGCTGGGGGCCACTGGTGCGCGTCCGCGCGTCCGCGCGTCCACGCGTGCGCGCGTGCGCTCTCACACATGCACACACACAAACACACACGCGCACACATGCACGTCTGACGCGCGCGCACGCACACACAAACACACAAACACACAAACACACACACCTACACACACACACACCTACACACACACGCACACACACACACACACACACACACGCACGCACGCACGCACGCACACACACACACTGACGGCCCAGGAGGTGTGCGGCACCGCAATCGTTGGCACGCCAACGTCGCCGCGTCGCGCGCGCGCCGACCTCGCCGACCTCGCGGCGCTGCGCGCGGCGTCGCTGGGCTTCCCATCGTCGCCCAAAGTGGCGCCGCAGACGAGGCCGAGCGGGCGGCGGCCCGCGCCGTGGCGACCGCGCGACCCGCCACCGAAGTCGGAGGCGGCCAAGGGTGCGAGCGCGCGCGCGCGCGACACACACGCACGTCTGTCACGCACACACACGCAGCTGACACGCACGCACGCATGCACACCACACATACACGTCTGACACGCGGACGCACATCCACGTATACACGCACCCACGGACGCACGCACGCGCGTGCGCACGCACAATAGCGCGCGCGCACGCACGCACGGGTGGGCGCAAGGGGAGGCGCCGAGCGAAGGCGGCCCCGCCGCCGCAGCCGCCCGAGCCCGAGCCGACGCTCGCAAAGTAATACTGCCGACGATTGTCGATGCGCTCTTGCTTGGCTTGCAGCGAACGCATCCGCTTACTTACGCACGCACATGTGCGCACACACACATGGCCATAAGAATCGGTTGCATGTTACATATGGTGTGAGTACCGGCACTCGCTCGCCTCCGGTATGTGTGTGCGTGCGTGTGTGTGCGTGCGCATGTGCGTGCGTGCGTGCGTGTGCGCGTGCCCCACCGCTCACTGCGCACCGCCCATGCCGCCGAGCATGGCCGTGAGCATCGGCTCCAGCTCGGGCGTCATGAAGGCCGCCTTCATGGTGGCCAGCTTGTCGGCGACCTCGGCGTCCTCCTTGTGCGCCGCGAGGGCGGCGATGAGGTTGAACACGCCGCTGGGGTCGGCGGGGAAGCCGTGCTTGGACAGCGTGGGGCCCATGACCTGCGCAGCCTGCGGCAGCAGCATCATCATCACCATCATCACTGTGTGTGGGCGCGCGCGCGTGTGTGCATGCGCCGCCCGGGGACGCACGAGGTCGCGTCAGCGCCCGCGAGAGCTGACGGCACGAAGTGTGCAGACACGCACAAACACGCACGCACGCGCGCGCGCGCGCACACATTCGCTGCGCCTCACTCACCGTCCTGGCCGGCCTGCACCTTGATGCCGTCGAGCATCGCCTTGTTCTGGGCGAGCACGGCGTTCACGTCGGTCAGAATGACTGCGCGCAAGCGCGCGGTTCGCGGTTCGGCGCAGCGGCGCGTGAGAGCGGAGGTGTAGTGTGTGTGTGTGTGCGTGCGTGCGCGTGCGTGTGAGGGGGCGCCGTCAGCTCTCGCGAGCGCCGCAGCGCCGCCGATCCGCGCCGCCGCTGCCGCCGCCGCCGCCGCGCACCCTTGGCCTCGTCGAGCGTGCACGTCTTGGGCGGGGCGAAGCCCGTCGGCGCCGGCGTGGCCATCGCCAGCAAAGGGGAAGAGGCGGGAAACGAGGCCGCGGTGTGGCAACGAGGCCGCAGTGCGCGTGCGTGCGTGTGTGCGTGCGTGTGTGGTGCGCGCGCGTGTGTGTGCGTGTGTGGAAGAGCTGAGGGGGTCGCTCGCGCGCGGTGTGTGGCGGCCGCCGCCAGATCGGCCGCACACGACCCCGCGCGCGCCGCTGCCACACGCACTGAACACGCAAATAGTACATCATTATGTACTATGTATTTAACCACGGGCGACTATTTCACATCAAATTGAAAGCGGTCGTCCGGCCGCTTCCCGAAGCCCTCGCCGCCGGGCGGGACGGCGGCGGCGGCGCGGTGGCCACACCGCGCTGTGTGTGTGTGTGGGGGGGGGAGGTTGCGGCGGCGGCGGCGGCGTGCGAGGCGTGCAGAGCGCTCGCCGCCGACCGCGGCCGAGGCCGAGGCAGCGGACGCGGCGGCGGCACGCAGCAGCCACCGCAGGGGCCCAATCGGGAGGCGCGCAAGGCGCTCGCGCGCCACCTCTCCCGGCCGCTGCCGCGCGCGGGGACGAAGGGCAGGCCCTTGCACGCGGCGCGGCTGCACGCGGTGTACCAACTCGAGCAGGTCGAGCGCGCCGGCGCGAGCGTCGCGGGCATGGACGTCTATGGCGATGTGGCGGGCGGGGCTGATGGCGTCGGCGCGGACGAAGGCGGTGCGAGCGCAGGCGTCCAGAATGCTGCCGTCGACGCCGGGAGCAGCACCATGCTCCGCAGCTGGCAGCATGGGATGGCGCGCCTGTCGGCGTCCGAGAGGCGCACCGTGACGCGCCTCGTCTCTGGAGTCACGCGGCGACGGCGCGCTCTCGACTACGCCGCGGCCGCGCTGCTGACGGGGCGGGAGCTGCGCAATCTCGCCCCGCCGCTGCGGCAGTGCCTGCAGCTCGGGCTGCACGAGCTCGTCGAGGCGCACCAGGCGGGCGACGGCGCCGCCTCCGCACGCGCGACGGTGTACGAGCTCGTCGAGGTGGCCTCCGCCAGCGCCGCGGGTGCGCGCTCGGGCGCGCTGGTGAACGCCGTGCTGCGCGCTGCCGAGCGGCAGCTCGCCGCTGAGGGCGCACTGCCAGCGCCAGCACCGCCATCGACGGCGGCGGCTGCGGCGCTCGCCGCGCCGAGTGCACCGCACAGTCCTGCTGCCGTCGCGGACGGCGACGCGGCGCCCGACGCCGCGTTGGTGGAGTGGCTCGGAGTGACCCACTCCCACCCGGACTGGCTCGTGGCGCGCCACGTGGCGCAGCTTGGCGCGGCGGACGCCGCGGCGCTGCTTGCGGCAAACAACGAGGCGCCACAGTTTGGCGTGCGTTCAACGCTCGCGGGGCAGGCGCGCACGGGAGACGGGGGTGTCGCAGGGGCCGACGTGGCGGCCATGCTGACGTCCGACCTCGAGGCGGCGCTGGCCGAGGCGGCCGAGCGCGAAGACTCGGCAGCGCTCGGGGACGCGGCGGCGACGAGTGGGGGCGAGACCAAGGCGGAAGAGGGCGAGGACGCAAATGCTGCGAATCAGCTCGAGGAGGGCGCCTCCGCGACGGGCACGGAAGCAGACGCAGCGATGCGACGGGCGGCCCAACGCGGCGGTGACGTCTCCGGGGGTACAGACGCCACGCCGGCGGTAAATAGCTCCGCGCTCACGCCGGGCTTTGCGCGCGTGTCGACGGGCCTGCAGGCGATCTCGCGTGCAGGCTTGCTAGCGAGCGGGCAGTGGGCGGTGCAGGATGAGGCCGCTGGGCTGGTGGTCCACGCCGCACTGGCTCCGCGCCCTGGCGACCGGGTGCTGGACGCCTGCGCAGCGCCGGGCGGCAAGGCGCTGCTCGCTGCAGCACTCATGCAGGGTGAAGGCCTCGTGGTAGCTGCTGATAAGAGCGCGCACAAGGTGGAGGCGATGCAGCAAGCTGCGAAGCTGCAGGGCGCTTCGAGCTGCGTCACGTGCGTGGCTGCCGCCGCTGAAGAGCTGCAAGGCGCGCTACAGGACGAGGGCCTGCCCATAGCATTCGACAAGGTGCGCTCACGCCATCCCATTGCGCGCGGGAGCGAGCGAGCGTTTGTATCCTCGAGTCTGCGCGCACACGAAAAGGGCCGTCGAGCAATGGCGGGCGGGCGCTGCCTGAGTCTGACACGAGCGCCCAATGTGCGCGCCTTCGTATCGCAGGTGCTCGTGGATGCCCCGTGCTCGGGCATGGGTGTCGCCCGCAAGCGCCCTGACCTGCGCTGGACGCGCAAGGAGAGCGACCTCGAAGGATTGCTGGGCGTGCAGCGCACCATATTGGACGCCGCGGCAGCGCGCGTGGCACCTGGTGGCGTGCTGGTGTACTCGACGTGCTCGGTGGACGCCGAAGAGAACGCCGCGCAGGCGAAGGCATTCCTCGACAGGCACGCCGGGGATTTCGAGGTCGAAAAGGTACGCGCGTGGGCCCGCCCGCGCGCTTTGGAGAGCAGGCGCGTGTGCGTCCTCGCTGCTGACACGCGCCGCGCTTTTGCTCGCGTGTGAATGCGATGGGCGCGCGCCGGCGCTGCTCAGGTGACTGGCGCACCGCCTGATGCGGTGACGCCTGAGGGCTACCTGGCGCTGTTCCCGCACAGGCACGGCACCGACGGCGCATTTGCAGCGAGATTCAGGCGGCGCGTTTCCCCTTGACGGCACACGCGCGCGCGTCTGCTCGACCGTGACTGTACAGCCCAGACCACTTACTCTTGCACTTTTTCGAAGTCAGCAGCGCTGCCGAAGCGCGGTTTTCGTCGCGCGAAGAACACGCCGCGCTCCGCGAGCGCACGGCGGTGCGCGCCGCGCGCTGCCGCGTCGCTGGCGCACTCCGCCGAGCAGAAGCAAACTGTGCGCGTGTAGCGACAGCGCCACAGCGGCACCCCCGACGCGCGACAGGTCGCGCACGACAGAAGCCAACTGGGCTTGCCCTCGTCCGCGCCACCCTCGCGCCGCCTCCGCCACAGCGTTAGCGCGTTGGCCGTGTTTCCCCACTGCGGCAGCTGCACGGTACGCTCGAGCACAAACCCCTCGCGCAACTTCGCCGCCAGCGCGGGCGTGCCCGTGAGACCGCACGCCTCGCCCACGTGCGCGAGGTGCTGCCCACCGGCGGCAACGTAAGACGCTAGGGCGACCTCGCCCATGTCACTGTCGGGTGGCGCGTAGCACAGCAGCAGCGTGGCACCCGCCTCGCCCGCGCGCTTGCCGGCCTCCTCGGCGGCCACAGGCAAGACCTTGGCGTGGCACCGCGAGGCGCCGTGGTACTCGTTGCGCCCAGAGACGTGTGCGCCGGCCCCGGCGTGCTTGTTTGCGCGGTCGGGCGGCGCGCAGTCGGTGGCGTCCACCTCGACGCCCGCCTTTCGCAGGAGCGCGGCCCAGTACCCCGTGCCAGCACCCACGTCGGCAACCAGGCGCTTGGAGCCAAAGTCCGCGAGCGCGTTGAGGGCGGCAGCGGTGGGAGTCGCGAAGGCGTACAGACGCGCAGGCCAGTCGCGGCACGAATCGCGCCAGCGCTCGAGCAGCGGGAACGCGCGCCGGCTGGCGGCCTCCCGCGCCTTGCGCCTCGCGCCGCGCTTGCCCTTGCCTTGCACCTTCCCCCCCTTGCCGTCGCGGAGCAGCGTATCCAGGACATCGGCGGTCTTGTCCATCTCTCCGCCGCGGCCCAGCCCGGACGCAAAGAAGAGCGCAACGGTCTCACTGAGTTTGGCGCGCTGCACGTCGAGCAGCGCGTTCGACGGCGCGCTCCACGGAGGTCGCTCGAGCTCCCCGCGGACGCTCGCACCTGTACCAGAGGCGACGCAGTCAGTGAGCGAGCGAGCGCGAACGCGCAGCTTGAGGCGAGGCGCGAGCCGCGCTGCGGGCCGCGCCGCGCCGCGCGCTCTCGCGCTGCCGCTCACCTGCCCCAGTCTGCGCTGCCTCGAGCGCCACCGCGTCGAAACCCCAGTGGGCGAAGCGCGCCGCGCCCGCCTCCTGCTTGAAAAAGCCGCGAAGGGCGGCGCGCAGCTCCGCGCCGCCCTCGGCGTACAGCCGCCGCTCCATCGCGCAGAAGTGCGCCGCCGGAGCGTCAACGAGTTCCTCCCCAGCCGCTTCGGCGAAGCGCCGCAGCGCGCCGTCGGCTGCGGTGCTGTGGTAGTAAAGGTCGTAGTAGGCCACATCGAGCGCCATGACGGTTTCGACGCGCGCGGCCGCCGCGGCAGCGCTGCCGTCCCCCGCCATCGCCTCAGCGTGCGAGCGCGCGCCGTGCGCGGCCGCTCGGAGCGCCTCCAGCGTCTGCGCATACGACGAGTACTCCGCGTCAGGCGCGCCGCGGATGAGCGCGTCCAGCGTGCCCTCGAGCACCTCTGTGAGCACGCGCGTGGCAGCCGCGTCGTCGAGCACGAGCGCCGCGCAGCGCGCGCCGCGCAGCAGCGTGGCCACGCGCTTCATCGCCGCAGCAGGCTGCATGCGCAGCGCAGGCGGCGGCGGCGCAGCGAGCCGCCGCGAGCCGAGGACAGCAAGGACGCACGCGCGAAAGCGACTCACACCACGCACGCGCGGACGAGTTTCGGCGGCAGCCTCCCTCTTTGGTGTTGCGTCCGTTTCGGCAGCATCGCCATCGCTCGATGCGGCATCCGTGNCCCGTCGCAGAGTCGACAACCACCGCCGCGCCGTGCCTCTCAAGCACCTTCCGCCCGCCCCACAGCGGCGCTGTGGCACCAGCCGCCGCCGCCAGCCGCCGCCGCCAGCCCGCCCGCGCGAGGTTTAGGTTTCATATCTTTGAGGTTCATTCAGGGCGAATCCGGTGGTAAAGGGTCTATGATTGATCCCTTCGAAGTGACGCGCGCGCGCACGCGTGGCGTGGGCACCGTCCCAAAACCCAAACGTACGTAGTTTTTTTGGACATCACAGTGCATTCGGAAGGCCTTCACTGATTTGGGGTGTGAATTAATAGGGTTCAATTGTGTGTGTGTGTGTGGAGCAGGCGGAGGGGGTGTTGCGTGTGTGTGCGCGCGCGCGTGCGTGTGTGGCACGCCCGCCCACGCGCACGCGCCCGGATGACGCGAGCAGCGCGCGCAGGGGCGCCACGCACGGCCGGCGCGCAGCCCGGGCAGGGCGTGCGTGGGCAGGTCCGCGCGGGCGGTGCCGCCGCGCGGGGCGGCTTGGTGGGAGGGTACAAGTCCAACGCAGAGTTGGCGGCGTGGGCGAGGGCGTTCGGCAGTGAGGGGTCCGCCTGCCCGGGACTCGGCTCGGCATGGATGTTCGGCACATCGGGCAAGGTGGGCGACCGTACGCACGTCCCCCACCACGACACGCACTCTCACAAATCTTAGCCGCGCCCCCTCTCTGCCCCGCTGCTATCCTTGCGCCCGCCAAGCGACGCCGCCGTCTGTCCGAGCACTGCCTCACGCGCTGACTCAAAGCGCGCCCGGTCACCACGCGCCCGGCCCCAGGGTGAGCCGCTGATTGCGCTCGACATCACGGACCCAAGGACTAACGAGACCGCCAAGCCTGTGCTGAAGATCGTCGCCAACACCCACGGCAACGAGCCCGCGGGGCGAGAGATTGGCGTCGACCTGGCCGAGTGGCTGTGCAAGGGGTATGCGGAGCGATTGCCGGAGGCAGTGGAGCTGCTGAGAGACGCGCGCGTGCTGCTTGTGCCCGCGCTCAACCCCGACGGCTTTGCCGCCAGACAGAGGGGCAACGCGGCGGGCGCCGACCTCAACCGCGACTTCCCCGACCAGTTCGCGCCGGCGGTTCAGAAAATGCAGCCGGAGACGCTCGCTGCGATGCGCCTGTCGCGCAATAGCCCTTGCGTGGCCGCGATCGCCTTCCACGAGGGTGCGGTCGTCGCCAACTACGCGTGGGATGGCCTGCCGTCGAGGAGCCGGCGCTCGGAGTATTCGCGCTGCCCGGACGACGACACTCAGCGTGCGCTCGCGAGCGCGTACGCGAATGGCCATCCGTCAATGGCTTCGAGTGCCGAGTTTCCGGGCGGCATCACAAACGGCGCCAAGTGGTATCCGCTGTACGGTGGCAACCAGGACTGGGAGTACATCAACACTGGCTGCATGTTCATCACCATCGAGGCGAACGAGGCCAAGTGGCCGCCCGCCGACCGCCTGCCCCAGCTCGCCGCAGCGCATAGGCCCGCGACTCTCGCGCTACTGCGCCAGGCACTCGGCGGCGTCACCGGCGTCATTGTGGACGCCGGCACGGGCGCACCCATCCCTCACGCGGAGGTCGTCGTGCGCGGCCGCGAGGTCGCGCGTACGCCCGTGTCGGGCGCCGGCGGCGAGTTCTTCCGCACGTTGCTTCCCGGCGAGTACCGCCTGGTCGCAAGCGCGCGAGGCTACCGTGAGGCAGAACTGGCCGTGTCGGTGCCAAAGCCCGCCACCCCTGGGGATGGCGGGGTCGCTGGCGTGCGCTTCGAGCTCTCGCCGACAGGAGGCGGTGAGGCCAAGGCAGTGCAGCATGCAGAGCAGCATGGTCAGCAGCTACCACAGAGCATGGGTGCGATGCAGGGTGCGCAGGTGCACGCGCCGCAAGGCGGGCGAGCCTCAGCCTACAACCTCGCCGGCGAATTGGGCGCCGAGGTGGAGGCCGCCGAGCTGTGGGTCGAGATGCACGCGCGCACGTGGAACCCGCACATGCTTGCGGCGGGTGGCGTGCTTGGCGTGGCGGCTCTCACGCTCGTCGCCGTGCGGCGCAGGCGGAACCGCAGGGGGCGGCGCTGAGCTTGACGGTCATCGGATGGTAATAATTATTTCGGCTCCAACCGCGGCTCTTTCCCGAAGCTTTGGCAGCCGCGCTCTCGCGCCTCGCGCCTCGCTAGAAGCATTTATACACACGCAGCGGCCCGCCACGATCGTCGTACATGATTTCCATGTTGTTTTGCAGCTCGACGAGCGCGTCGGAGTACCCTGCAGGGCCAAACTGCGCCTGCATCTGCTGCTCGGTGAGCCCCGCGTCCCCGCTACGCTGAATGACGGCCAGCAGCTGCGCCGGCGTCGCGGCTTTCGCTTGTAAGGACGACGGCGCGGTGGGTGGGGAGACGAAGCCTTGCGGGCAGCTCGCTGGGGGCCGCGCGGCCGGCGAGGGGGTCACGCTTGCATTCGGGAGCGCGGGAGCACCCGTGCCCCCGAGGGACTGTCGCGGCGTCTGGGTTGCACCAAAAGATGGCCGAGGCGCCTTGGCGGGGCCTGGAATGCCAGTGGATCCATCCGGGGCACGCTTTGGTTGCGGCAGGCCGCCAAAGGATCGGATGGTCATGAGGGCGATCGCCAGATCCAGCACGGCATACGCATCCCGGACCTTGTCCTTGTCGTCCAAAGAGTCCGCGCCGAAGACAGACTTCAGCAGACCCTCTTTCTGCATCCACTCGATGCATTCTTTCCTCGAATTGAAGTCAGTAGCCACGATGCCATCGAAGGCTGCGCGGAGCTGCGGGGCCGAGCATGGATACTCCGCGACCAATCGGCGCACGTCCCCAGTTTTTTTGTACAAGCAGCCGTCAATGATCTGTCTGAGCACCGTGGGTATTGACACCGGCTTGAGGTCGCCACCCGCCAGCCGGTTGTTGTTCGCAATATACGAAGCGCTTTGGCCGCTGAGCCACGCCTCGAATCGCTTCTCGCCAATACCGGACAACTTGGACGGTCCATCTGGCACTATGGTGGGCCGGCCGGCGCGGTGAGCCTCGGCCAGCAGTGCATCGGCATTTGACGCAAAGCCGGCGAACCCTTCACTCGTCGACGCGAGCTCGCTCTTTCGCCGATTGATTTCTGCGTTCCTTTCCTGCGCCACCGCCTGCCGATCGGCTTCATGTTGCGATGCCGTACCGGTTGCGGGCCTGCGCACCGGTTGCACGTCACGGGTGAGGTTGAGGCGCTGGCACTGTGTGCCGAGGAGGCCCATGATAGCCCCGCCAAACTCCATTGCGGTCCACTTGTTGATGCCCTCAACGCTGCCAAAGAGCCTCTGCCGCTCAGCGGGAGACGCTTTGTCAACCATGACTCCCGGAGTGAACCCAGGCTGGGTGCTGCCGCCGGCGCCGGGCGTGCCGGTCACATTTCCGCACGGGTCAACGCCTTTGGACGAGGGTCGCACCTTGGCGATCGCCTCGGCAGCTGCCTCGCTGAATATGGCTTCGGGGGCAATGCCGCGCTCGTTTGCAAGGCGCTGGCGCAGGCCCAAGATCTCCCGCACGAGGACCTGTTCTGCAGGGCTGGTGGTAATCGAGGGGGCGCTCGTTGCTCCCGCTCCTTTGGGAACCTCTTTGACGATCTGGAGGACAGCATCGCCGTACTTGTCGGCCTTCACTTGTCCGACGCCATTCACGGCGAGCAGCTCGTGCAAGTTGTTGGGCCGCGCAGCGCAAATGCTGGCGATCGCCGCATCGGTGAAGATGCAGTAGGGAGGCAACGTTTTCCCTGTCTGCGGATCCCTCGACTGCTCGACTACACGCCGACGCCAGTCCTTGAGCGCTTCGAAAAGCTTCGGCTC
This sequence comes from Prasinococcaceae sp. CCMP 1430, assembly GCA_013416795.1. Taxonomy (NCBI): domain Eukaryota; kingdom Viridiplantae; phylum Prasinodermophyta; class Palmophyllophyceae; order Prasinococcales; family Prasinococcaceae; species Prasinococcaceae sp. CCMP 1430. Next base: position 47,256 of record RQSC01000456.1, read on the forward strand.
CCCGCGGGCCGCCGTAAGGGCCTTCGCGCGCGCCTCGTCGTCACCGCCGGGCAGCGCCTTCTCGGCCCGCAGCAGCTCGTCGCTCGCGACGATTCTCACAGCGGCGTTTGGGTCGCCAAGAACCGCACGGCCTTCTCTTGTCAGCACGGTCTTGTTGTACGTGCGCTGACCGTCGGCAATTGAGACAGTCTCCTCTGTCAGCAGGCCCTTTGCCACTAGGGCGGCCCCCAGCGCGCGCCACCAGTCCTTGTGGTGGTGCTTGCCACGGCCGAACGAAGCCAGATTTTCGTAGCCGCGATCAATGGCCGCTTTTGCGCGCGAGCCCGCGAGGCAATCGATCGGGCCAGCAAGCGACCATCTGTTGCCCGTGTCTTGGACCGCGCTCATGAGCAGGCGCGCGTCCTTCGTGAAGTCCGTTTCCTGACGGCCAACGGCGCCAGAGCGGCAGTTGTCACACATGCCGCACGGGGGCGGCCCGTTGCCTTTGCCAGCGAAGTGCTCGACCAGCAGCGTGCGGCGGCAGCGGGTCGACTGTGCGTATGCCTTGATGGCTCCGAGCCCCACCCCGATGTCTAGCATCCGCGCCCTGCCGCCCGCGTCCAGCGTGCGCGCCCTGCCACTTTCGTCACGGCGAGTCAACCCGCCCTGCAGAAAACTCTCTCTGGTCCAATCGCGTTCGCTCCACCAAAGCTCGCATATGGAGTCGCGCCCGTCGCGGCCCGCGCGCCTGCGCGGGGCCCAAGAGCGCAGCGTGCCGCGTGCGTGTGCGTCAGCCGCTTGGCTCACCCGGGCGCTTCATTTGCAGCAGGGCGCGGCGTATCGCGCACGCATACTGATGCCGCGATGCGCGCCACATAGGGCGCATGCGCACGCACCCCGCTTCTTGGTAGTACGCCTCCAGACTGCTCGGCGCCCCGAGGTGAAACACCGCGCGCACGTCGTGCTTGTCAATGCCCATGCCAAAGGCCACCGTGGCGAAGACGAGCTTGCACTTGCCTTTGATGAACTGGTCGTGCGTCAGCGTCTTGTCTGCCGGATTCATGCCCGCGTGGTACACCATTGGCTCGGCCTTGCTGAGGTTGGGATGCCGCCTCGCCATGGCGCAGAGGTTGTCGCATTTGGCCTTCGACTGCGTGTAACAGATGGTGGCGCCATCAGAGCCACGAGTGCGTGCGTCCACGCGCGAGAGGAAGTCGCCGAGGCCTGCGCCCTTCTGGGCGGAGAACGCCAGGTTCGGCCGATCGAAGGTGCTGATTACGCTCTCCTTGGTGCTGTCCATCTCCAGGACCCTGGCCAGGTCGGTTCGCACTTTTTCGGTCGCCGTGGCCGTCAGCGCCACCACAGGCACGTTCACGCAGGCGGCCCTGATCTCCCGCCGCAGCACGCCCGAGAAGGTCTTGTAGGCAGGTCGGAAGTCGTGCCCCCACTCGGACACGCAGTGCGCCTCATCCACTGCCAGCATGACGAAGCGCTGGCCATTCTGGGTGACGCACCGCCAGAACTCGGCGTCGAGCGTCATCTCCGCGCGCTCCGGCGTCATGTACACCACGCGGTATTGACCCTGGCGCACGCCAAGCATGTCGTTGTGCGCCTGGTCGGAGCCCAATTTGCACGCAGCGACGCCCCTGTTGTGGAGCGCCTCCACCTGGTCGTGCATCAGCGACAGCAGCGGCGTGATGACGATCGCGACGCCGTTGCCGGTGACGAGCGGGGGCACCTGATACACGAGGCTCTTCCCGCCGCCGGTCGCGACCACCACGACGGCATCGCGGCCTTCCCCCACGACCGCGCGGATGGCCTGCAGCTGCGGCGCGCGGAACTCCGAGTATCCCCAGTGCTCGCGCAGCACGTCGTGCGCCTTGTCCTCGAGCGCCTGGCCCCACCAGCGCACGTTGAACCCGCGCATTTGAACCCCAAAACATCGTCTCTAACCTCAACCCCAGGGCTGTTGGAGCCTTCGATCAGTTCGATGGCAGTTTGCACGGCGCCGCCGCGGGTCCGCACGTGGGCCGCGCGACGGGCGGACCCCCCAACGACGCCATCTAAATCAACTCAATTTGACCCGTGGCGCCACGGGTGACTCTCCCGTGGCGCGTCCGCATTCGCGGTTGCGGCGCGCGGCGCCGCGCGGCGTTGATGGCGCGTTCGAATGCGTTTTTCGAACGGGCGCGCGTCCGCAACGGAACCGGAACCTAGAACCCCAACCGCATTTTGGGTCTTCTCGGAATTTTGGCTCCGTAATTCAAACCAGTTCTTGACATGATATAGTACATATTATCAATAAACGCCATATTTCTCACGGAATAAACATTCATTTCATATCCGCGTCTTTGACCGGAACGGCGTAGGGTTCTGGACGCGCGCGGCGGGAGAGCCGCCGCCCGCCGATCGGCGGCGGCGCCTATCGGCGCCGGGGTCCGTCCGCGCGCGCGCTTCTCGCGGGTTCCGCGGCGTTTCGGTGGGGTTCGCATGGGGAATCGAGCCCGGGCGTGCGCAAAAGCCGCGCGCGCGGGCCGAATCCGAATCGCGCAAAAACTCGCAATCGGCGATCGGCGGCGGGAGAATCAGCGGCGCCCGGGGAAAATCCGCGGGTTCCGGTGCGTCTCGGCGGAGTTCGGATGGGAAATGGAATCCAGCGTGGGTGGGAATTTTGCTGGTGGGCGGCGGGGCGGATTCGCCGCGGGGGTCGGGGGCGAATCGGCGGCGGCCTGCGAGCGACTGACGCGGCGAGGCGCAGCAGGGGCGTGCAGTGAGGGGGACGGATACTGCGCGACACCACAGCGCGCGCGTGGCGCGCAACGCCGGTGCGCCTGCACGTGCGCTGCGAGGGCGGCGCGGGCTTTGCGGGCGCGCTCGCCGCGAGCGGCGGCGACGCGCACACGCTGGCGCTGCACGTCCTGCTGCGCGAGCACCGTGCGCGCTCACGTACGGTGCCGCTCGCCGTCGAGCCGCGCTTCAGCTTCACCTGCGCGCTCGACCTGGGCGCGCGCGTGAACACGCGCGGGCTCGACGCCGCAGGCGGCGCGTCGGCGTTCCGGCGCGTGCTCGAAGCGGCGTTGCCGCCGTTGACGGTGGTGGTCACGTCGCACCGCGGCGACGCCGCCAGCACGTCGCAGGCAGCTGTCGTCGGAATCGCCCACGTCGAGTGGGCGCCGGTGCTCGCGGCGGGGACCGCCGCCGTGGACGTGCAGCTTCGCGGGGTGGGCGCGGAGGCCGGCCTGCGGACAGGCACGCTGCGCGTTGAGCTCGAGGTGACGCCCGCGCCGCTCGCCGGCGGGCGGGTCGCCTTAGGTGCCGACGAGGCGGCCTCCGCCCTCTCGCGGCAGCGCATGCGCGAGACGTCGGCCTCCGCGCGCTTCCTCTCTTACGCGCGCAGCTGGTGGGCGGCCTACGCCGCCGCTGCGGACCCCGGCGTGGCGGAGTGCGTGCGGTTGCTGCTGCCCGAGGCGTCGGGGGCGCAGAGGGCGTGCGTGAGCACGGTGCGGCCGCAGCAGGCCGGGCGTTCAATTGCGTCGCCGCGCGAGGCGGCGCGCTTCGTCTCGCTCATACCCGCCGGCGAGGAGGAGCGCGAGCGCCGACGGGGTGCCGCCGCGATGGGCAACGCCCTGGCGTTTGAGCCGACGTGGGCGGGTGCCGCGCTCGTGTTCGCCCAGGGCTGGGCGAGCAGGCTCGACCACGCTACGCTGCTGTGCTCCCTCCTCCTCGGCTTCAACTTGGACGCGTGGGTGGTGCTCGGCCGCGACGCGACGGGGCCGCACGCGTGGGTGGCCGTGCGCGACAGCAGGCGACGGGCTATCTTCTGGGAGTCCCTCACCGGGCGGCGCTACGACACGGCCGACCCCAAGGCGATGCGCAGGTGCCCGTACCGCGCGGTGGGGTGTGCTTTCAACCACCGGAAGTTCTTCGCGTCGCTTGCGAGCTCGTCGCTCTCGTCGGGGGAGGTCGACTACCGCTTCGAGGACCCTGCCCTCTGGATGGGCATGGACGAGGGCGAGTGCGCGGCACTCCCGCCGCCGCCACCGCTCGCGCTGCGCCCGCCGACTGCCGACCGCGCCGCGCTCGAAGAGGCGATCGAGTCGGCTCTGCGTCAGCGCATCGCCAAGGCCCGGAGCGACGCGGGCATGCGACGGACAGTGTGGGACCTCTCGTTGTCGTACTTGCTCATGCCAGCGCTCGCTTCGTACGAGGGCGAGCAGATCACCGGCGCCAGCGGCGGGAACGAGGAGTTCCAGATGAGCATCAAGCGCGCCGTGCCGCGGGGTTACTCTTTCAAGGCCTTCCCGCAGCAGTTCACGCACACCTCTGCGGACAGGATGCTCTCCCGCCTGCTCACTTCGGAGGTGTGCGCCGACATCATCGGCTGCGACGACACCGACGCGAAGTTTGCACTGAGAGCCCGCTGCTGCTGCTATCCGGAGGATGTCTTCGCAGTGTGGGTGATGGTGTCCGTCTGCCATCACAACAAGCACTAGCTCTCTGCACGGCGTGGGCGCTCCACCACGCGTGCCTGCGCCCACGCGTGCTCGTAATCAGACCCAAATCCCACTCGCGAGGGGAAAGAATTACGCCCCGCCACGCGCTCGCTCATTCTCGACGCTTGGCGGTGTACTTGACGTGCGCGTTGCGCACGCCCGTGAGGTCCTGCATCGCGGTCGGCAAGTAGAATACGCGCGTCAGGAAAGGGCTGCGGGTCCTGTCTACAAAATCCGCCTCCGCGACGGTGCTCCACCGCCCGCCGGCACTGTCTGTCAGCCCTCCCGCGCCCTCCGCCTTGGCGTCCACAAGCACGGTGCACTTCTCCAGCGGCACGTACTGCTCAGGGCTCTCCACGTTGCGGTCGTTGAAGTGCGCGGGCGCGGGATTGTCCGCCTCGAAGGGCATGGGGAGCATGCCTCCCCCGCTCTCGCGCACCCATGCCACCTCGTAGCCGTCGGGCAGGAAGAAGCTCGACGGGAAACGGTGCCATTCGTCGCCCACACACAGCAGCTCGCCGCCCGCACGCGCGGACGGCAGTCGCGCGTACACGTCGAGCGGCGCCCCATAGTTGGCGGCGAGCGCCGCGTAGCGCGAGAGACCAAGCGCGGCCGACGCGAGCAGCACCACCCACGCAATGCAATCGAGGATCCGCCCAGGCGCCACGCGCGCAGCTGAGAGGATGCGCAGGAAGCTGTCCCAGCCAAGGGCGGCAGCGAGGACCAGCGTGGGATAGACGGGGGTGAGGAAGCGCTCCTCCTTGTGCGGCACCAGCGAAAGGACGCTCAGCCACGTCCACGTGGTCGCCAGCGCGAGGTACCACGCTCGCGACCGCGCGGAGCACTCGACGCGTCGTGCCGACAGCGCGTTGCACGCCGAGAAGAAGGCGCCGAACAGCGGCACCACCACTGCCGGCGCGAAGTTCAGCAGCAGGTTCTTCCAGTAGAAGTGGAAGGGCTCGACGCCGTACAGCGTCGAGTCACCGCCCGCGAAGTTGTAGCGCACCAGGTTGAGTGGCGCGAGCACCCACCGCTCGTAGTGCCCGCGGTCCGCCCACGCGCCGAGCACGAGCGCGAGTGCGGCGGCGGACAGCGTCCACAGCACCGCTGGTCTAATCCCCACGCTGGCGCACCCCCACAGCCCGAGCGGTACCATCGCAATGCCCGCGAAGGGCCACCCAGCGGCGACGCAGCCGAAGCTCGCGATGACGAGCGCCCTGCGCGGCCTCGCGTCGATGGCAGCAGCCACGGCGCACGACACGCACGAGGCGACCGCGGAGCTCGGCAGCAGCGCAGGCGCCTGCGCAAGCGTCCCCGCGGCAGAGGCCGAGACGAGGATGAACACGGCCGCCGCACGAGGGCCCGCGGCGCACGCCGTGGAGGACGCCAGCCACGCGTCGGACAGGGACGATATGAGGACGAGCAGGGCCCTACGCGTCCGCGCGAGAGAGGGGAGGTAGAGGAAGGGAGAGTCAGCCGCACATCTGCACACGCGAGAACGCGAGAACGCGCATGCACGCGCACTCGCGCTCGCGCTCGCGCGTACCTAACAGCGTAGAACTCCTCCGCGCGCGCCGCGAGCGGCGCGAGCCCCATCGCGGCGCGCGCGGCGCGCACGGCGGCCGCCCCAACCCCCGGCTCGTTCGCAGCCCCAAGGGGGCGCCCTCCGCAGCGCCGCCCGCGCGCGCTCTGGCTACAGTGGGGTTGGTGGGGGTGGTGGTGGGGGCAGCCCTGCTCCCAACCCCCCTGAGCGCCTGCAGCTGCAGCCTCCGCCGCTTTTCGCCGCGCCTCTGCGCCCCGCGCGACGCACCCGTTTTGACCTGGGAAACACCCGCGCGCTTTTGAACCATTTTTAAATCAAATCGTGCGTACCAAGAGATCTCCCGTGGGCTCAGTACATGTACTGCACATGCTTTGGTGCTTTCCATATTTTGAGTGCGTTTTGATGGCGGGCGGTCGAACGCGCGATTCAAACGCGCGCGGCGCTCGCGGGCGCGCCACAGAGCGGCGGCGAGGCGGGTGGGGGTGGGGTGGTTGGGGGTGGTGGGGGTGGTGGCGGTGGTGGCGGTGGCAGGGAGTTGGCGCGTCCTCGGCGAGTCGCGGCGCCGGCTTCGGCGCCGGCCGCGGCGATGGGCGCCTCGGGCGCCTC
>RQSC01000458.1:4780-19795 GCA_013416795.1 Prasinococcaceae sp. CCMP 1430
GGGGGGGGGGGGGCGAAATTCAGCCATGTTCGGGTTTCGGGACTTTTTCAATGGCATTTGATATTGTCAGATGTGCTGTACTCTGTACTGTGAGTTTGTCGTTGCGCATGGTATCGGTATCGTCGTCGCGCGTTTGAACCGAGCCGCGGCGCGCGCGGGCGTTTTCGGGGTGCGTTTTGATGGAGGGCGGTTCCCCCGGGCGCGCGAGAGAGAGAGCGAGAGCGGGCGGGCGGGCGGCGGGGGCGGGGCGCCCGGCGGCGCGCCCGGAGCGCAAATGGTGCTCTACCAGCATCCGCCAGCGTGGGGGCTACCGACGAGCTGCCCGCGATGCTTGGCGGCGCAGGTGTTGCTGCGTTTCGCGGCGGGCGCGGGGCTGGGCGGCGCCGGAGGCGCGCAGGAGTCGGACGCCTTTGCGGCATTCAGCTTCGAGACCGACTCTGGCGGAAACGCGAGCCTCAGCCCGACGGGTTCGCTGCCTGCGCTCGAGGATGGCGAGGCGTTCGTAGGCGGCTACGGCGGCGTACGCGAGCACGTGCGCTCCGCACGCAGCGCCGACGTGGACGCGTGGATGCCGGCAGCGGCCGCGGCGCAGCGCGCGGCGTTCGAGGCGCTCGTCGAGAATCGGCTCGCGCCCGCCACCGAGGCTGCTCTCTGGGCGCGCCGCGAGAACTACCGTGCAGTGAGCAAGCCGGCGTACGCCGCCGCGCACGCCTGGCCGCTTGGGTCTATCCTGGCGCTGCAACGGCGGCGCGCGGCGCTGGCGGCGCTGCCGCACGGATCCACGGAGGAAAGCCTCACCTCGGCGGCGGTGGAGGCCGTTGGGAACCTCGCAGCTTTCCTGGACGACAAACGCTATTTGTTCGGCGCGCACCCCACCTCGCTGGATGCAACGGTGCTCGGCCAACTCCTAGTGCACATGTGGGCGCCCCTGCCGCACCACCCGCTGCGCGATGCTATCGGAGCGCGTCCTAACCTGGTTGCATACGCGCGGCGGTGCGCACAGGAGTGCTTCGGAGCGCTCGAACCGCCGCTCGTCGGGGAGGATGGCGTCATCGGGGGCGCGGGCGCGCGGCCGAAGCTGGCCAAAGAGCGCAAGAAGGTGCGCACACGCGCATCGGGGCGCCAAATTGTGCGGTACTGTGCGCGCCTGGGGGGCGCGGCCTCGCGCACGCGCTAACGCACCCCCCCCGCCATTAACCCCCCACGCACGCGCGTGCAGGGCAAGGAGGCTTACACGCCGGCGGAACAGGCTTACCACCGCAACTCGAAGTGGTACATGACGGGCATCGCGGTGCTGTCGGCGGCGTATGGCCTATACACGCTCGCGTACACAGACGAGCAATTCGAGCGCATTCACGAGCAGATCGAGGCCCTAAAGGAAAAGGTGCGCGCGCGCGCGCGCGTTGCGGTGGAAGTGCGCGGGCTCGTGTTGGGCATCGTGACACCGGGAGCTGACGCGCGCTGCCCTCTCGTGCGCCTTTGCACGCGCCGTGCACGCACAGGGCTTGAGCCTGCGTGCTGCTGGCGGGGACGGTGTGCGCACCGGCAGCTTCGATGATGATGACGATGGTGAGGTCTGATGCGACAGCCCGGCGCTGGAAGCGGAGTAATTCACGTCGTGTCTTTACTAGACTTCCTCGCAAGCGCGCCCCGCCACGATGTGCGCAGCTTGAGGCAGCACCCCCCCCTCCCCGTACGCTTGCCCCATTGGTTGGAGGGCATTGGGGGTGGGGTGGGGCGGGGCGACCGGCAGGCAGTCATGCGCTCTTCGACGCGTTGTTGAATACCATTTTACACACGACGGCGCGTGCCGCCGCTACTGGGGCGCTGCTACTGCTTTGGAGGGGACTTGGCTGGCGGCGCGCCTTGCAGCAGCTGCTGAACCACAACGGCCTGATGCCGCGCAAGCGCCGCGTGCTCCGCCAGAAGTGGCGATCGTGCCTGCAGGGGGGGCGGCGCTTGGCCACTGGACAGGCCTGACAGCACGGGCGTGCCAGCGAGCGGGACACAGGGCAAGCCGGATGCATCCACCGGCACTCCGTGCTGAGCCAGCGAGGCTTCCGCATACTGAGGCGAAGCCCGCGCGAGGGGGGGCGCATATTGCGGCAGGGATGCCTCACCCGTGACCGCATGCGGTGCCTGCAACACGGGATACGTCGCAGCCCCTGGAATCTGCTCATGCTCAAGCGCGTCCGGAGTGTGCACGCACTCCCCGCTCAGGAGCTGCTGCGCGGTGGGCTGTGCACTGGCCTGAACGGCGGCCTGTGCGGCGGCCTGTGCCTCCGGTTCAGCGGCGGCCGCGGACTCAGCAGCAGCCCGTGCCAATTGATCAGCTTCTTCTGCGCGCCGCTTGGCCTTGGCTTCCTCGGCCTGCAGTTTGGCATCGGCCTCAGCTCGCTGCTTGGCTTCCGTCTCCATCGCCATCATAACTATACGCTTGTCCGACGCGGCCAGCACTTTGATGTGCTCATCCAGGGCCTCCTTGCTCTGCGCGGCGTCGAGCAATTGCACCTGCGCCGCGGGCACGCGAGCCACCTCGTTGGCATCGAGCAGCTCCTGTGGCTGCAGCTTGAAGTTGACGAAGCCGCGACAGAGCGCTGCGCCACAATTGCACGGCAGGCGCTCGTCGTCGCTGTGGAAACGATAGTCGTAGGTGAGCTCCTCGCCGGCCGCCAGCGGGCGCTTCGCAAAGACAACGGGATGATCCACACCATCAACAGTCACGATTCGGCTCGCGCAGTTTGCGTCGCAGCTGTGGTTCATCAGATGCGCGATGTTGCCAGCCCGGGTAGCGTCCACGACGTGCTCTTCATTCACCTTCATGATGTACGTGCCCGTCCCCACCATCTCGTTGTAGAGCTGGCGCTCGCGCATGTCCGCCACCGCGGAACGCACCAGGTCGCCCACGTACTCGATGACGAACTCACCCACCGCGTGTGGCACCTTGGCAAAGACGCCCCAGCCGTGGATAGCGCTCTTGCCGAACGCCAGCCGCATGGGTAGCGTCTTCATCATGGTGTGGTACCTGTCTTTTTGCGACAGGGCCCGCCCGAGTCCCGCGGCCTCGCGCGCTCGCTCCATGTAATCACGGAGCGCCCGCGGCATCGGCCTTTTGCCCGGCATGCCGCTGATGCTTTCCAGCGCCATCGCGCGCTCAAGTCCCTGCTGTATGAACGGCACGCGCGCGAGGTATGAGCGCTTGGCGAGAAAGCCGGCCACGGCCTCGGGCTCCTGGAAGCCGCGCTTGAGCTTCCAGTTAAATGGCCTGGTGCGAGCGCACTCGTCCTCGTTCTCCCGTGCCTTGGCTGCAACAGCCGCATCCTCTGCCGCCTTGGCAGTGGCCTCTGCCGCAGTCGTCATTGGCAGCAGCAGCGGTGGCGTAGCGCGCCCCACCGTGGCTATGTCGCCAGCGTCCGTGCTGCAGCCGGCGCGCGTGTCGTCACATGGCGTGCCTGGCCTCGGGCCAAGGATCTGACGCTCGGCCTCGTCGATTTGAGGCGCAGCGCTCCACACACCCGCAACAGGCTCTCCACGCTCGCCAACGGGCGTGTGCTTCGAGCAGTACGCACGCATCTCGATTGCCGCAGGGGCACCATTCCCGATGTCTGCTCCCTCCAAAAGTTCGCGCTGAACAAAATTGCGCTGGACCTCAGGCCCCTGGCCGGACTTGGAGCGTCGCCTGTCGAACCTGCGCTTATTTCCATTCTTGGTCAGGCCAAATGGCGCATCACCGTCGTCTGCCCGTCTGTCCTCGACGTGGACCTCGAGCTTGTAGCCGGCAGCTGCAGAGTAAAATGAGGCGTTGCAGACAGAGAAAGCACGCATGTCGTCAGTTGGACGCGACTAGGCCGAGCAGGAAAGGGGGGCGACAGGCAGGCGGGCGACGCGGCTGCCATGTCGCCCAAGTGGCTGCCGCAGGTGGGGGCGTACCTCTTGCGCACAGGGGGTGAAATGCGTTGAAACAACGATCGATGCAGCATTGGATGGGCGCCCCGTGGTCAACACCGCACACCTCGCATGCAAGAGCGAGGCGCGCGCGTGGAACCTTGCCGATCTGCACCACCGAATCGGCTTCGCTGGTCGACCCCGGTGCTCCTTTGTCCGCGCTGTCCGCCGGGGCCATGTACACTTCGGGAACCCAATTGGCGCACGCGATGTGCGCCCAGTTGGAGCATGCGGTCGGCACTAGGGCGCCACCAGCAACGGGGCAAAGCTTGCACCATGCAGGCGGCGCGAACTCGGGTCGTTGTGCCTGGCAAAGTTGGCAGTACCACAGGCCCTCCGGCTCCTTCTCAACACCGACGCAGTCCATGTGCACGAGGATGCGGCACTTGCTGCATTGGATGAGCAAATTTTCCTGTGTGTCAGCGTCCTCGTAGCAAACAGCACAGCACTCGGCTCGGAAGCCGTACTCGAGAGGTTTGAACGGCGCAGCAGTCTTGGCCCATCGCTTCGCCTCAGCTTTGGTCTTTTCTGCCTCCTTCTGTGCCTGCCTCACTTTGACCTTCATGGCGGGGTCGCACCAGCTCATGAAATTCTTTAGCATCATCACACCTGGGAGACGCTGCTGCAGCCGGCAGAGTTTCGGGTGGTCGAAGCCAAAGAGTTTCGCCGCCTGATCGTGGCGCATTTGGGTGGCCGCTCGCACGTTCATTTCCTCTTTCGTGCCCTTGTCAGCGAGCTTGGCCACTGTCGCACCGATGATATCGACGACCTTCTTCCACGCCTCCGTCGGCGTCCTGCCTTGCGTCTCCTCGCCATGGCCCGCAGGAGGTTTGACAACGAACACAGGTGCCGAGCCTTCGGGTAGCGCCTGTCGCACAGGCTCTCGATACGTATGCCGCAGCCGCCTTGCCTCGAGCTCCTCCTCATCGAGATGCTCGTCATCGATGCCGTCCATGTCGTCCACGTCATTGATAAAGTACGACGCGTCGAGGGGGTGCGAACAGCGGACCTCCATCGAGTACTCAACCTGCTGCGTCGGCGCAACCTGTGAGGCGTACATCCGCGTCGCGCGATAGCCCAGCGGGTAAATAAACTTTGCCGTGTGCCAGGCCGCCTGGTCATCTGCGGCAACGACCACGCGGCCCAGAGCATGAACACGGAGCAAGCCGAGCTCAAGCGGCAACTCGTCCGGCTTGCGACGCTTGACGCTAAGTGGTGTGCCCGGCGCGCGCGAGCGGCGGCCGGGCGCGGGGCTGTCCGGCCCGCCCTTGCCAGTCTGCGCCCCCTTCCGGGATCGGTGCCGCTTTCCCGACGAGGGCATGAAATCGTCCGCATCGGTCTCCGTGTCATCGTCCGCGCCCGCCGCCGCTCGGGCCACTTTGAGAGCCAAGCGCTCCTCGCGCGCTCGCAAGTACTCTTTGTCATCGGTGATGTGCTCGAGATAGCCATCTTGGTCGCAGAAAGTGAGGTATTCGTCGTAGTCTTCCCCGCCCATCTCGACCTGAAGTGTGTTGCTCTCAAGATAGGCGACCATCTGCTCAATGCCGACCACGTATGTCTCCTTCTTGGCGATCAGGTGGAGGCCACTCTTGACACCCGACCAGAAGTCGATCACCCAGCCTGGCTCGGCATTCATGAACTCATATGTGCCGAAGTACTGAATCGCGACGGGCTTGCCGCCATTTCCGTACTTGCAATCGGCCAGCTTTGCAGGCGGGTGGGCATACCTGCGCTTTGAGTTCTCGTTATTCGTGTCCTCCTTGTCATCGATCATAAGCACGATGGCTGGGTGGGGAGCAGAGCCTTTCGAGTAGCGGGCCCACACGACGTCGCCGGGCCGCATGGACATGCGCTCTGCCGGCTCTTCTTTCGTGGCCGGCGCTACAGCACCCTCTGGAGGGCCGCTCGAGACTTCACTGGGTGCGCTGGCTAATTTTTCGCCGCAAGCACCAGTTTCTTGCACCTGCTCAGCCTGCGATGGCTGCTTCTTCTCTTGCTCTCCCTCTTGTCTATCCTGCTGTTGCTCCTCCCCCCCCTGCCGTTGCTGCTCCTGCTCCAGTTGCTGCTTCGTCTGCTCCTCTTGCTGCTGCTTGTGCCGTCGCTCCCCCTGCTGCTGCTCCTGCGGCAAAAGTTGTTCTGGTTGCTTGTCGATACTCGCATGCTGCTGCAACACCGGCGAGCCACGATGCTGTGGATTCACCTCAAACTGGACACCCTGGAGCTTCGGCTGATTCTCAAGCTGCTCAGGCTGTACGGTCTTCTGCACCGTCTTATTCCCCGTGGCTGCAAGTGCTCCTTGAGCCAACTTTGGTAGGGGCTCGTCTGTGTCATTGCAACCATCCGCGAGCGAGAGTACCTGTTCATCAATCACTGCGAGCTCCCCAGATGCAAGAATTGTCGTCTCGCGTGCACCCTGTCCCGCTGCCGCTGCATCTGCTGCTGGTGCAGCTGGCGCTGGCGCTGGCACTGCCGGTGCTGCGCCATTCGCGTTGCCGGGGTCGCCAACGTCGTCGGCGGCATCGGCATCTGTATCAGACACGAGCCCGTGGTGCTCGTTATACACGCTACCCCCATTGGTCTGGAATAAAGATTCTGGCAGAGGCTCCTTGAGGTCCATGCCGACAGATAGAAGCACGCGGATGCGTATATCTGTGCCGTCGTCCTCGCGCGGATCGCAGAGGTTGAGCGCTTCCTTCTCCTCTGTCTCATAGTACGCGATGTTGTGAAACTTGCCCTCATCATTGTAAGAGAGCACAATGGCACGAAACCATTCCATGTTGCCAGCCCAATACACTTTGATCGGGCGGCCCACAAGCAGCTTGGGATCCACCGCGTGCAAGTTGACCTCACGGTAGGCATACCGAGGCTCGTAGTCGGCGGCCGAGTCCACCGAAGCAGCAGCGTCGCCGCATACCGCCTCGGCACCCGAGCGCGCCAGCTCGAAGCCACGCGCCGCCTCCTCAAGGCTCTTCGCCGCGGCTTGTGCTCTTGATTGGAGCTCTTGCAACTTGCGCTTGTGTTTGGCCTCCTTCGTTTCTCCTGCATTGCCGCCGGCGATATCCCGTTCGCGTTTCTGCAACTTGCGCTTGTGTTTCGCCTTCTTCGTTTCTCCTGCATTGCCGCCGGTGATGTCCCGTTTGCGTTTCTTGCTGGCCCGCGCCATGCCCACGTCGTCGCTGGCATCCTCGTCCTTGAGAGCCATGACGGTTGCAGAGACCCCAAGCGCGGCTTTGCGCGCGGGACGACCGCTGGTCATGATGTCCTGGAGGTGCTCGCCGAGTTCGGCTGCCTCCGCCACGTCGGCGGCCTCTTTGGCGGCCTGCTCCTCCTCGGTCACTACCACGAGGCCGACCTTCCTTTTGTCCGCCTGCGCCGTTTTCGCCCTCGCAGCCACGGCACTTCTTTTGGCGGCGTTCGCCTTCGTCGCCTCGAGCGCTTGCAGTTTTTTGCGCTACGAGACGCGCCATCAACGCAGGGAAAGGATACGAAGTGAGGCGATTTGGAGTGGGAGTCAGCGGTCGCAATCATAGAAATGCATGTTCTGCGCAGGGAAAGCAGGTGCGCGCGCTCGCGCACGCCGTCTTGTGCACGCGCGATGAGCAAACGCACCGTCGCGCTCGCCTGATGCTGCTTTGGTCTACCGGGGTACGTTGGACCGATCCACTCGAATTTAGCCTTGCCGAGCTTTGCTCGCTGGACAGGCGCGCTGCCTGCCGGAGGATCGTCCGGGTAGATGACATGCGAGGCCGTTTTCGGGGTGTACTCGCCCACTGTACCAACAACGACGTTCCTGTTGATCTCGACTTTGATGCGATAGCCGCCGAGTGACTTTCTTTCTACAAAGTCCATCATGATGAAATCCAGAGCATCGGGCCCTCGCCACTTGTCGTCTTCCACAGGAAGAAGGGCACCACCAGTTCCTAGCGCCATCAGCTCGCCCTGGGAAATCTTCTCAGGCAAAATCGTTCTCGAGCGCCCTCGCACGTCGCGCTCCCAGATGGTGTCGCCGACCTTCGCAGCCATCTCCGCAGCGTTCTGTGCCGCAGCATACGCCGCCTGCTCCATTGCGAGGATCTGCAGTGCATCCGCGCACTTCGTGCAGTGCCACTCGCCGCTTGGCACGGCCTCGAGGCCAGCGCAGCGGTATGCGTGGACAGCCATGGGGCAGGTCTCGCATATCACGAGAGCGTCATCAGGTGTGGAATCCAGTCCGCACACGCCGCATTGCTCGTAGTACCCATCCTCCCCAATACGAGGGACAAGCGGTGCATCTGCGCTATCTGCGGGGTGCATCACTGGCTTCGGGGAAAGCCATCGCACGTTCTGTTCCCTGAGAACGAAGCAATCTGGCTCGTCGCCATCGACGTATCCGACTGTGTGCGTGCCCTTAATGGCGTCGTAGCCTGTGACGACCCCCTCAAAGAATTCCTTCTCTTCGGGCCAGAACACTTCCACGCGGTGGCCAATCAGCTCAATGCCCAGCGAGGATAGCTCGTGATCGTCGGGCGCGCTCACCAACCCTGTCTGCTGCGTAGTGGCCGAGCTCTTCTTTTTGCCGCGTAATTTGTTCCGGTCAGGATTTGCTGGCGGTACCGCCTCCAGCATCGGCTGGTTTGCGGCCCGGAGCGCACGCGCCTGCTTTCCCTTCTCCAACAGCGCTCGCGCAGCCTCGCAGAGGGGGCAGAGCCAAACCCCTGCGGGGGCCTCCGTCAGGGGCGGTTCGAGACACTCCATGTGGAACACGAGGGGGCAGCTTTCGCAGCACAACATCGTGGTGCCTGATTCGTCGTCGTCAACGTCGGCCTTCATGCAGTGCGCGCAGAGGTTCTCGCTTCCCATGTCATCCACCGGCGGGTGCGGTATGTCGCCCTTGAGGTTCGACGGCGGCATAGGCATGGGCGGCAGGAAGTTGAACTCCTCAGTGGAGAGGTCCTCCAGCTGCGAGTCTCCATCGTAGTACTCAATCAGGTGCTTCGTTGTGACGGCGTTGTAGCCACAGATGACGCCTTCGTACCACTGCTTCTCCTTCGGCCAATACACCTCGACGGTGTGACCAATCAGAGCACTGCCCAATTTCAAAACCCGCGAGTCCTTCGCGTTGCTGAGGCCTAGCGTCGGCTTGCGCTTCTGTGGGCGAGGGCTCCGCGCTGCATCTTTGCCAGCAGCGGCCGCGGCCGTGCGCTTCTTCCCTTCTTTGCGCGGAGCTGGTGACACGAAGTCACTGTCCCATTCGAGTCGGTACCGCGCGGGCGTTTGTCGCGCTCGGCTCGGTGTGGTGCGTGGCGCCGCAGCCGGCGACGCCACTGCCGCGCTGCCGCCACCTGGCGGCGAAGTCGGGGCATCTCCTCCGCCCTCGCCCTGGTCAACATGTTTGCTCACGCCGCACGGAGGCTGCGTCCTCTCGGCGAGGTCCTCTTCGATCGTGGCGTCATTAGCCTCCTGCTTAGCAGCGGCGGGAAGCTGCGCGGCATCGTTGTCGCGGCGGCCGCCACCAGCGCCGCCATTCGCAGCCACCGTGGCCCGACTACCATCAGCCGCGGCTTGTGAGCCGCCCGCGCCCTCGCTTCCTTTGGCGTCGGCAGCACTGGCAGGTGCCCCCCCCACGTCGCGCATACTGATGCGAATCGCGTGCCTCAGGCGCGCGTCGTCATCCATATTCTGCTCCTCCTGCTTGGTGAGCAGCGCGCCTCGCACGGGCCGAAGCCGCAGCTGCACGCCGCCGCTGCCATCGCCCCGCGCCATCCGCTCGGCGCGTTCGCGTGCGCACCAGTTGCGCGTGCGGGCGCGTGCCTGCGCGTATGGTCGCCTCGTCCTCTCCGAGGCGCGAGCACTGGCTCACAGGCGACACGCTAGAGGTCTCTGCTCGCTTCGCCGCCTAAACCCTTGCGAGCCCGCGCCACCTCCCCCCCCCTCCCCCCCACACACACACCTCTGCCTTCGCGCCTGTGCTGCGCGCGGGCCTGNCATGGTGAAAATGTGGATGCACATGAGCCACGGGAGAGTTCTTCGCGGCGGCGGCGGAGCCGAGCCGGGCTCGCGGGCGGCATGCAAACACATATGCGGTGATGTGCCGCCGATGGTACATGGTGAAAATGTGGATGCACATGAGCCACGGGAGAGTTCTTCGCGGCGGCGGCACCTATCGCATCCTCGCTCCGCCTTGGTATCGCGCGCGCGCTCGGCGGGGCTGCGGGCGCCGGCGGCTGCCGCGCGACGACGTGGAGGGCGGGGGTTGGGGCGGGAGGGAGGGGGGCAGAGAGGGGGAGGGAGAGAGAGAGAGAGAGAGGCGGATGGCGGCGGACGGTGGAGCCGCGGTGGGCGCAGCGGCGGCGGTGGCGGCGGGGGATGGGGCGGACGGGGCGACCCAGCAACAGCCCGGCAGAGGCGGGGGTGGCGGAGGGGGGGATGGGGGCGGCCGCGGCCGCGGTAGGGCGCGCGGACGAAGCAACGGTAGGAAGGGTCGAGGTGGCGGACGCGGAAACCATGGGCCCGGTGGGCGCGGCGGCGCGCAAGAGCGCCCAGCCCCTGACGTTGCCAGCAACGCGCACGGAGGCGCTGCTCCCGGCACTGGTGGTGATACCAGCGCCAGCACGAGCAGCACGGTGCTGAGCGCGGGTGCGGTGGCATTCCTCCCGAGAAGCGTCTCGATGGGGAATGGATCGCCTAAAGCGATAGGCGCGCAGCAGGAGCAGGAGCAGCAGCTGCAGCAGCGGCGTGGCAGTGCAAAGACACGCGAGGGCCGTGCCAGGCGAGGCCGCCAGCAGCAGGGTGTCCCAACCGGTTCTGGCGATGGCGGCAGCGATGGCAGTGCTCCAAGCGCTGCAGGTGCCGGCGGCAGCACGCAGAGCGCTGGCGCGAGCACTTCACGGGGGGGCAAGGGCAAGGGCAGGGCCAGGACTAGGGGCAAGGAGAAGGCGAACGCGGCCGGCAGAGCTTGCGGCAAGGACAAAGCGAAGAGGAGAGCGCGCAGCGGCACGGCGGTGCGCTGGCGGGAACTTCCTGACGACGTGATTGATCCCATTACGCTTGAGCCCATCAATGCGTCCGAGGTGGCACCGTTTGAGCTCGCGACGGGCGAAACACACTCGTATTACGACGGCGCGACTCTCGCGGGCTACTTGCTGAACAGGCGGTGCGTGTGCGCGATGCGTGGACTCTTCTGTTGCTGCGCTCTCTCGCACAATGGGCAGGCATTAGTCGAAGCCCTCAGCATCCACGCGTCACCGAAGGCCTCTTCTTGCGCGGCCCGTCGATGTCACAGGCGTGCAGACTGTCGTTGGGCGCGTGCTGACTCGGCCCCTCCACCCACCCATTCACCCGCCACACCACCACGCACACACACACTTTTCCGGACAATGCATATACCCCCACCTTTGCTCGCGCTGCACCCGGCGGCGCCACGCTTAGTGTCTTCTGCAACCCGACAACTGGCCTGCCGCTCACAAAGGCGGATTGCGAGGCGCTTGACCGCCATCTGATCTCTGTCGGCAGCGGCAAGAGTGGTGGCGTCACAGAGGCTTTCCTGCGCGGCCCGGACGATAAAGCAGCAGACGCCGCTACAGTGGCAGCCGAGGTGCAGGCAGCGCTCTTCGACATCAGAGGCGGCGGAGATGCCGACGGCGGCCTGCGGGTCATCGACGACAATGTCGGAATGGGCGATAATTGGGACGCCAGGGCCGCTGCTCGGCAGTACGAGGACGCGCGCGCCGCGGCGAGGGGCACCAGCGCCAGCGTTCCTGGGCGGCACACGGACTTGTCCGCCGGCGAGTTTCCACCGCTCAACCTCCCATCAGCCGCGATCGCGCAGAGCACGGCCTTGCGGCGCGCTGAGGATGCGCCTCGGCGCCCGCCACGGCAGCGTGCACGCACGCCGGCAGAGGCGTACCCGACGCTCGCCTCGGCGGCCGCGGCCATCGCGGCCGAGGAGGACGAGCGCAGCGAGCGCAGCGAGGCGCAGCGACGCGACGCACGGCGGCGCGGACGAGGCGAGGCGGGCGGTGCAGGAAACAGCGGCCGCGCCCCGCCACGGGCGCCATCCCAGCCCTCTTGGGTGGCGGCGATGGAAGTCGAGGCGCCGACCTACAAAAAGCGAGGACCCACACCGCAGTTGGAGCGCGTGTTCTACGGGGAGACCAGCGCGAGCAGTGCCAGTGGCAGCGGCGCCGGCATTGCTGGCAATACCAGTGGTGCCCGCACGGATACGGCGAGCGTCGACGCGCGACGCGCGCAGCTCGCTGCAGCCTTCGGTGTGACCACCTCGCACGTTGGCTCGCTGGCGGCAGGCACGTCAGCGCGAAAGTTCTCGCGTGAGGTGCTCAGCCTTGCCCGGCGCAACCCAGACTTTGTCGCGCGCCTTGAGGCTGCTATCGATGCGTTCGTGGCGGGAACGTCGGCCCGCGCGCCGCTGTGGCCCATGGCCGACCGCGTGCAGCGCATGGCCGCACACGAGGCTGCCGAGCAGTGTGGGATCTCGACTTGCTCGTACGGCTCAGGTATACGCCGCTGCGTCAACATGTTCCGCGGGCGCGGAGTCGGCCCCCCTATTGCGCGCCTCAGCGAGGCCGTTCGGGCTCCAGAGAGCTCTCTCGCCAAGGGGGAGACCGTCGATGGCGTCGAGAGCGCCCAGGCCGATGGAGATGAGGTTTGCGACGACCCTTGGGCCGACGCTACTGAGCGGAGTAGAGCGCGCGCGCGCGTCGCTCCCCCGCCTGGCATGGCTTCGTCTGGCGGCAGGGCGTCTGCAGGCGCAGCTGACGGCGCATGGGATGATGACCAGTTCGATGAGGCGGGCGCGGGAGAGCGCAGGAGCGCAATCGATGGCGGTGCTGGTACCGGTCCCCATGCGCGCTCGGGAGGCGCTGCGATGGCTGGCGCGGTAGAGGATGCCTGGGACGCGCCTGGTGGTCAGCGCAACTTGTTCGATTTGCTCGGCAGTGAGAATGAGGAGGACGAAGCCACTGAGCGTGACAGTGAAAGTGGTGAGAGTAGCGAAGACGACGGCGACTCAGCTCTCTCCCGTGGCGACAGCGCGCCCGACGAGCAAGAGCCTCGGGCTTCCGCTGCTGCTGTTGACATTGCCCCGGCCGAATGGGCGAGCGGCCATGATGGAGGCGCTGCCGATTGACCTTGCTATGGCATCGGAGCTCGATGTAATGTGCGTGTGCGACGAATCGCGAAAGCAGCGCTTCGCTCTGGCGCGGGTGGGTCGCACACCGTCCTGAGTATTTGAGTTGTGTCAAAAATGTTACTGCACGTGCCCAGCGCCGGGTTCGTGCTGCCGCGCGCCCATTCTCCAGACCTAGCCTTCCAGAGCAGTGGCGCCGCTGATGATCTCAATGAGTTCTGTGGTGATGCTTGCCTGGCGGCCGCGGTTGAAGATGAGCGTGAGCTTGTCGAGCATCTCGCTCGCGTTCTTCGAAGACGAGTCCATCGCATTCATACGTGCGCCGTTCTCGGCGGTGCTGTTCTCGAGCGCCGCGTTCCACATGGTGGTCGCCATCTGAAGCTCCACCAGGTCCTGCATGTTCTCTTCGAAGCCCTCCTCGAACTCGTACACGTTGAGCTCGTCCTGCTTCTCCTTGGCGACGAGCTCCGGCGACGCGATCGTGGCGATCGTGGGCTTGTTGGTGATGACCGACACAAAGTGGTTGAACAGGATGTGCGTCTTCTCATACGAGCCCGCCTCGAGCACCTTGTCAACGATGGCGCTGACCTGCGGGAAGGTGATGGCCACCTTGGCCATGTCGCCGATCGTCGAGTGGATCGTGCTACCGTGCGTGCGCTCCAGCTGCGCCTTGCCCTTCTCACCCACCACCAGCAGCGTGCTGTCAGTCTCGCTCTGCAGCGCCATCAGGGCGCGCGTGTACTTGACAATGGTCGAGTTCACGCCGCCGCACAGGCCCTTGTCCGAGGTGAGCGGCACGATGAGTTGCTTCTCCGCCGGAGCGTCCACGGGGTTGCCGAAGAGCGTGTAGAACGGCATCCAGATGCCGCGCGAGCCGTGCATTTTGGTCTCGGCCTGGCGCAGCTTGGACGCGGCAACCATCTTCATGGCCGACGTGATCTTCTGGACGTTCCTCACCGACTTCATGCGCTGCTTGACGATGTTCAGCTGGCCGGCGTTACCGCGCGCGCCGAACGGCGTCGCGTTGCTGTTGGTGGCGAAGAGGCGCAGCCACAGGTGCAGGTGCGCGGTTGGCGGTGCAGGGTGGCGCGTTGCCGCGAGTGGTGCGGTATGTCAGCACGAGCGAGGCTGAAACGCGCAACGGCGCCGTGGGGCTGCGGCACGTTTCCCCCGGCTGCATCGCCGCGCGGCAATCGACACGGAGGTGCACACTTCCTCCGATCGCTTCCCTCTTCCCCTCCTCCCCCCCCGCTGCTTTCGCGCGGCTGCGCGCGGCCGCGGCGCGGCGCCCACCCACGCCCAGAGGTCGCGGCGCCGCCCGCCCCAACCCTAAAAGTAGTTGGTGTTGGTGCACACGCCCGGCAGCCAGCCACCCGCGCGGGCCCGCCATCACGGCGCATGCGGATTTAGATTTAGATCTTTTTCTTTTTTCGCGCGCGCGGGGCGCGGCGCGCCTGCGCGCGCGGCACACGCCCGTCGATATCGACTCGCGGAAGAGAAATTTCACTCCTTTTTCGCAGCCACGAGTGCGTAAACTGGTTATGATTGTGCGTGCGTGAGGCCAGCGCCATGTGACATTTCGTCCACCGCAACCAAGTTGAGATTCGCGCGGGGTGAGCGACGTGCGCAATCGCCCTGATATGGACCGGGCCCGGGGTGGGGGGCGGCGGAAAACCGCGGCAATCCGATGGGACGAAAGTGCCTTGCGGAAAATGGTCGTGGCGCCGCCCCCGCTTGCGGGGCACATCACAGCGCGCTCGTGGCGCGCGGCGCGCGAGAGGAGGTGGTGGTGGTGGTGGTGGTGGTGGTGGTGGTGGGTGGGTGGTGGGAGGGGGGTGAAAGCGGAGGGGGGGAGGTTCGGGTTGCTGCCTGTCGCGCGGAGGCTCGCGGGTGCGGTGCGGGGCCTGGCGCGCCCCGCGCGCCCCCAGCCGTGTGGCCGCGGGGGC
>RQSC01000482.1:6327-21138 GCA_013416795.1 Prasinococcaceae sp. CCMP 1430
CTTCCCCGGGATGGACCCGAACAAGGTGCGGCGGCTGCCGCCCGTGGCCAGCGAGTGGCGGCGCGCGGCGCGGGCGCGGGGAAGGCGCCGCCCGCTCAAGCATTGCTTCCGCGCCAATATGATCGCCGAATCCCCCCTGACGCGCGATGGGCGTCCTCCCGGCGCACCACGCCGCGCCGCGCCCCGACGCTCCCGCCGCCGCCTGCCCGCACCGCCGCGGCGCAGATGAACCCCGGCCAGATGGGCAACTTCTTCGAGTCCATCCGCAAGGCGCAGCAGGTCGTGCAGGTGGAGGCGGTCAAGATCCAGAAGGAGCTCGCCGAGTACGTGCGCGCCTAAACCCCTCCCTTCCAGCGAGCTCTCGCAAAGCCGACCCGCCTGCGCCATGAGGCGTCGCCGGCCATCGGCACATCACGTGCCCGCGCGCCCGCCGCTCGGGATGCCCCCCCCAGCCCAGAGCGCTGACGGCCCGCGCCCGCCGACCTGGCCTCTCCTGCGTGCGCGCTGTCGCATCCGCAGGTCCGAGTTCGACGGCTACGACCCGGACGAGCTCGTGGTGGTGACCCTGACTGGCGCCCAGGCGCCCGTGCGCACGCAGATCACCGAGGAGGCCATGGAGCGCGGCGCCACCGAGCTGGGCGACATGCTCACCGCGGCGTACAAGGACGCGCACGCCAAGTCGCTGCTGGCCACCAAGGAGCGCATGCAGGACCTCGCGAAGCAGCTCGGGCTGCCGCCCGGCATGGCGGACAAACTCGGCCAGCCAGGCGGCCTGTGAGCGCGCGGGCGCGGGCGCAGGGGTGGCGACGTAGGCGGGAAATAAGCTCTCTAGCGTTCGCCACGCACGTGGTCGTGCGCGCCCTCGCGCCCTCTGAGCATTCGGCGAGCGCACGCACCATGCATGTCGGTACCACAACCACTAGCCTTTACCGGACCTACCTAGCTAGCATATGACGTCGATCGCTCCCGGCAGGCACTCGTACAGCGCGGGCAGCGCCCCCACCATTTCACCGTCGGCCTCAACGTCGATGGGCGCCGGTGGCACGTCCTCACCCCACAGCGATGCGTCGCCCTCGTCGCCGTCCAAAGGCGAGCGCAGCGAGCACGGCCCCCCGGGGCGCTCCACGGCATGTCCGGGCTCATCGGCGACGGAAACGAGGAGTGAGGTGGCTCTACGATTGGATACCCCTGGAATGTCCATGTGCTCTCCCGCTCGCAGCTTGCCTCCCAACAGGGCGAAGCCCGACAGCCCGAAGCCTTCGAGGCCCACTGCGTCCAGGGCGCCATCGCGCGGGTCCGCATCGGGCGCCACCCTAGCGCGCGTGTGCGTGCGCGCGTCACCCTCGCGCGTCAGCCTCCTCGCGATGCGCCGGGCGAGCGACCAGGCACGCGCGCAGCAAGCGCGCGCGCACGCGCACACGGGTCACAGCCGCCAAACTCCGAGCGCGCGCCCGCACCTGAATCCCCCTCCAAAGTACTCGCAGTTGGCCACGCACAACGCCGCCACTCGCTCCATGCGCTCCACACGCGTCTCCTCCGCCTCCCCTCTGCGGCTGCCGGCGTCTCCCGACTGCAGCTCGAGGTCGAGCGCAGGTGGGGAGTATCGGACAAACGCCAGCGCGGTCGCGGCGCCGTAGGCCACCCGCGCGCCGAGCGCCTTCAGTCCCCCCACGTGCCTGCCCGAGCTCGCTGACACGCCGACGCTCGAGATGTTGGCAAAGTGATGCGCGCGCGCGCCGCGACAGCTCACGCGGCCAACGTCGAGCGGCTGCGCGCGCCACTCGCAAAGCGTGCGCAGGGCTGACTCCCACTCGCGCTCCCAGCCCTGGCCGTTGCCGCCCTTGCTGCCGTCCTCGCCGCCGGCCAGCAGCGTTCGCGCGAGATCGCTGCCCGTGCCGCAGGGCAGCACACCAAGCGCCGCCGTGCCCACTCGCACCGCTCGGCGCTGCGCGGGCGGCCAGGCGGAGCCTTCATCCGGCGTGCGCTCGCGCTCAAAGAGGCCGTTGAGCACCTCATGCACGGTCCCGTCGCCGCCGACGGCGACGACGGCCGCCGCGCCGCCGCTCGCCGCGGCACGCGCAAGGCGCTCGGCGTCCCCTGCTCTCCCAGTATACAGCGCGTACGCACGTAGGCCCGTCGCTGCCTCGACCGCCGCGATCGCCGCCGCGCCGCGCGCGGCCCACTCTGCGCCGCAGCGGCCAGCGCCGCTGGACGGGTTCACGACGAAGACCACCGCCTGCGCGAGCGCCCGTGGCCATCGATGAGGGCGAGGGCGCACACAGAGTTAGCAACTCGAATCCGTGCAAGGACGCGCGGGCACGGGCACCCCATCGCCGAAGCGATGGGCTGAGCGCGCGCCAACGCACGTTGTCAACGGCCGCAAGCCCGTCGCCGCCAACATCACCGTCGGCAGCCACACGCGCCACCACTCGCCGCGAGCGCACGCGGGCGCGGGCGCGAGCGCGAGTGCGCGTCTGCGCGCCCACGTCGCGCGGAGGTCTCTCCGCGCCCGGCCGTCGCCGCACGCTCGCTGAGCCTTCGATGACACGCCCGCCGCCGCTGCCATGGGGCAGCGCGTCGCGCTCGGCGGCGCAGTGGCGCCCGCAACCACCGCCTCCTCCGCCGCCGGCGGCGCCTCGAAAAAACGGATAAGGTTAACCCTAAGACATCAACCCTAAAATCGACCCTAACCCCATCGCGGATAAGGCGGCGGGGCGCGCCGCGGGGAATTGGGACTCGAGTGACCGCCGGCGGCGAGCGCTGTGGGGGCGACGCCACACGCGGCGTCGCGGCGCGCGGCGCGAGGCGCGAGCGCGCTGCCGCCGCCTCGGCGAGCTCGCGCGCGAGGACGTGGCGCTGCGCACGCGCACGGGTACGCTCGGCCTGCTGGAGCTCCGTGGCGGCGGCGGGCCCGCCGACGCGCAGTCAATGGAGCAGGGCAGTGTCGAGGTGCAGCTCTGGCGGGGCGACGCGAATGTGGCGGCGCTTCCCGTTGCGGGCGGCGGCGCCGCGGCTCCGGATCGCGCCAGCGTCCCCGTGTGCGTGCGTCGCTACCGCGGCGCCGAAGCCATCCAACTCGCACGCGCGGAGGAGCGAGCGCACCGCCGCGTGGAGCTGCGACGAGCGCAGGCGGCGTTTACAAGCGCGTACGCGCCCGAGGGAGATCCAACGACACCCCCAGTCGCCGACGCTTCCACGGCCGCGCTCAAGGCGCGCGTCCGGGCCCTGCGCGCACAGCTGATCGACCTGGCGCGCGCCAGCGGCACCGGCGGGGGCGAGGGCGCCTCCGGTGAGGTCGCCGCGCTCGTGGGTGCCTTCGATGCGGGCAGCGACGCGGCCGGGGCCGCGGCCTCCTCTGAGCGGTGGGTCGTGCTGCGAGAGGATGGCTGCGTGTGCACGGCGAGCGACTACGTACGCCTCGCGGCTGAGGTTGGCACGCGCGCGCCGCTGGGATTCGACGGTGGGCTGCTCGACAAGATTGACCCGCGGCGCGCGCTGAGGCGGCGCGCGGCGTACGTACGCGAGGCGATGAGGTTGGCTGCAGACGCGCTGTGCGAGCTGCACGCGGCGGAGCTCGCGCACGGCGCGCTCGGACCGACGAGCGTCGCACTCGGACCAGCGGGTGCCACGGCGCCCGTCGACGAGCGCGCTGCGACTCCCTGGGGCGTGCCGCTGCGCGTGCGCCTCCGCGACTTGGCGCTCTCCGTTGACGTGAGCGACGCCGCACTGCTCGGAGGCGCGACGCTCGGCGAGGTGCAGCGAGGGGCATCCGGCGCGGACCTCTACCGGAGCGAGGAGCTTGCAAGCGCCGGCGTGGCACCTGCGGGCGACGGCCCTGCGGGCGACGCGGCACGAGACATGTGGGGACGCGCCTCAGCGGCGGGCGCGCGTAGCGCGGCTGAGCGGCGCGCGTTTGCGCTCTCCGAGGACGTGGCCGCGCTTGGCGTGACATTCATGATGCTGGCGCTCGGACCGCTCGCGCGGCCAAATGAAGTCGACGTGCCAACACTCGAACGCACGTTACGCGCGGTCGTAGGCACGGGCGAGGGCGCGGCTCCAAGCGCAGCGGACGAGGCGCTAGACGAGGCGCGGGGTGTGGAGGACGTCGCGCAGGCGCTGCGCGACTACGTGCTGGCCGACCCGAAGGTCGGTGCCGGCGCCCGCGCGCGCGCGCCCTGCGTGCGTGTGACGCTGCTGACTCGCGCCCTGCCCCCCCCCTCCCCCCCCCCTTAAGTTTGCGGAGGCTGGCGCGGTCCTGGACGGCGCGGCGGGCGCTTCGGCCGACGATGGTGGCTGGGGTCTCATCGCAGCGGTGCGTGCGCGAGCGCCGATGGAGCGCGCCGGTGCGCCGTGGACTGGCGCTGGGCTGACAGGACGCCGCGAGCCGTTCGCGTCCCCCGCGCAGATGTCACAGAGCGACTGGCGCCGCCGGCCGGCCGCGCGGTCGCTGTGCGCGCACCCCTACCTCGCGCGCGAGGCGAGCGCGGGCTGGGTGCTGCTGCGTTGACCGTGTAATGTTGATGACCATAGGCATGGAAATGGTATAGTACACCCTCATTCAGCGATGGTAGGTAGGGGGATGCCGCGCCCCCTCGCTGCCGACGCGGGCACACAGGTGGCCTCTCGACGGCCAGCGCGGGGGTGGCTAAATAAATACTAGCGATGGGATCGCGTGTTGGTCGGTTGCGCCGCGCCTCTCAGCGCCGCGCACGCTGGTAGATGCGCTTCCGTCCTGTCACGGAGGCGGCAGCACTTGGCCGCGGTAAAGAGTCCCGACGATGGTCGCGATGGGGTACACTGTTGTATGGTAGGAATTCTGCGCGTGGCATGTGAAAGACTCGAAGGTGGGGTGTCGTTCCACGGGCACACGCGAGCTGTTGATGGGTAATCTCTTGAATGGCGATGAAAGTAGGTGGTGCGCGGAGGCGCGGCTGGCCATCGATGGTCTTGAGCCAGCCGCCGCCCTGCGTTACTGGACGAGGGAAGCCGGCAGGCGTCTGGAGGAGTGGCGCCGGCCGGTCGTCACTGTTGGTGGGCGCGTCAGCCAGAGACGGCGCGCGCTCCTACCGGAAGGAGGGTTGCGGGCAGGCCTAGCACCACTTGGCCCTGCAGGCCTTGCGCCTGCAATTGTTGCAGCGCTTGGCGGAGTAGGCGGGAGATTTGTTGTTCTTGCCGCCGCCGCCGCCGCCGCTGCTGCCGCCGCCGCTGCTGCCACAGTACTTCTTCTTGCACTTCGATCCCTTGCACTGCGAGCACTTCTTGTTCGAGGAGCCACCCGAGGAGCTGCCGCACCACTTCTTCTTGCACGCGATGCCTTTGCACTGCGCGCACTTCGAGGATGAGCCGGAGCTGCCGCCTCCTTTCGGCGGGGGGGGCGGGGGCTTGCTAGGCGGGGGCTTGGTATCCTTCGTCGGCGGCGGTTGTTTGCTCCCGCCGCCGCCACTGCAGCTCTTCTTGACGCACGACCCCTTCTGGGCGCCGGCGGCGAGCTTGGCCGCAGTCGATTTGCACGCGGTCTTGCCGCCGCCGCCCGTGGGGCCCATGAAGTCGCCGCAGCTGGTGTGGCCAGAGCCGAACACGTGGCCGACCTCGTGGCCGGCGATCTTGGACAGGCCGGTCGCGAGACCGTTGACCACCGCGGCCGCGCTGCCGCCGCACACGGTGCCAACGTAGGCCTTACCAGCGGCACCGCCGCCCTTGTTGCCGGAGGCAAGCACGAAGGCTGCGGCACCGCCGCCCTTCACCTTGGCTCCGTTCCTGAAGAGCACGATCAGATTCCCGCCGACGGTGCCCGGATAGTTCGAGCCCGAGACGACGACCTTGCCGGCGACGTGACGGATGCCGCTCGGGGTATACATGCCGTTCATGCCGGCGGTCGCGCCAAGCATGGCACCAACGGTGCCGCCACCGCGCGCCTTCTGCATGGCGTTGTCGGCCTCCCAGTTGACGGTCGACTGGTAGCAGCCCGCAGCGCGCGCGAGCGTTGCGAGCGGCGGGATCGGCACGATCGTCGTCACCTTCTGGACGCTCGGGGCAGGGCCGGGCGAGGCGGCCGCGAAGACCATATCGTTCGTCAGTGCGTCGTCGGCCTCCAGAGCGCCGTCCTCGTAGAGCATGCGCAGCTTGCGCGAGTGCTGGGCGTGAGCCGCCTCCGCGGACGCGCCCGCCATTGCCGTCAACCCCGGCAGCAGGCGCGAGCCGCCGCCGAGGAGGCCGACCGCGGCGTCAAGAATGCTGTGGACGAGGTCGCGGTCGTCCGCGTCGCGAGGGCCGTCGGCGCCTGCGATCGCGTCCTCCTCGTCGTGGTCGTCGTCGTCGTCGTCGTGATCATGGTCGTGGCGGTCGTGGCGCTCCTCCGGGTCCTCGCGGTGGCTGAAGTCGCGCGGCCCGATGGCGCCGTCCAGGTAGATGATGTGCTCGTGCTCGCCCGGCGGGCAGAAGCCCGGCGTGAGCTCGCTCTCCATGACGGGCTCCACCACGAGCTCCAGGCGGCGGGCGCCCGGCACGAGGCGCTCCAGGGCGGGGTGCTCGTAGCCCAGCCAGCCGTGCAGGTGGTCCACCTCCATGTGGTCGGTCAGCACGAAGACGCCGCCCCAGCCCTCGCCCTCGGCGGTCTCCAGCGTGAAGTGGCGCACGGGCGGCGTTGCGTTGCGGTGCACCACCTCGCCCTCGGCGTCCAGGTACACCACCTCGAAGTCCTCGTGCACGTGCGAGTAGGCGTCGTCCTGCTGCATGCCCGAGATGAGCAGCGAGTGGCCGGCGAAGAAGTCCGAGTCGTCGGCGTCCTCGTCCGGCGACTCGATGGTGGCCGCGGCGTGCGCCGCCGGACGCGGCAGCTCCACGTGCAGCGCGCGGCCCTCGTCGAGCGTCCACGCGCCCGAGCACAGCCTCGCGGCCACGCCGCGCTCCTCGGCGGCGTCGATCACGGCGCGCGTGCCCACCTGCCCGCCCGCTCGCGCCCCGCGTAAAAACCACCTAATTATTGGCTCCGCCTTCACCTGGCCACCCGGGCAGCGCTCTCGCCCGCGCGCCCCGCTCGGAGCGCCGCGCCTTGGCAGGAGGAGGAGCCGAAGGGGGCGGGGAGTGGAAAGGGCAACCACCACGTGCCACCCGCCGCCGCGCCCCTCCCCCGACTCACACGCACCACCCGCGCCCCCGCCCCCGCCGCCGTCGCGCCTGCTTCTCGCTCTCGCGCGCGCCGGNGGGGGGGGGGGGGGGGGGGGGGGGGGGGGGGTCGTTTTTTTTTTTTTTTTTTTTTCCGAGGCCGATCGATCGATCGATCGATCGACGCGTTTCCGTTTCCGTTTCCGTTTCCGTTGCGTCGTCGTTTCGCGCGCGGCGATCGATTTTTTTTTCGGCGCGAAGCCACCCCACCGGCCGCCACGGGCGGGCGCGCCGGGCGGAGGGCGGGCGGGGCGCGACACGCCCATCAGGAACGCATCCGCTGCCGTCGAAGGGCAACCGAAGGGGCACCGAAGGGACCCCTTCGCAACAAGAAAAAACGCCAGCGCGGCGCGGCGGTCGCGCGGCGGGCCGGAGTTCGAATTTCGAACGCGGGCGCGCGCCGCGCGGGGCGTGGAGGAACGAAGGGGGCGCTGAGGCGCCGTCGGGTGGGGTGACTGGCGCGAGCGGGGCGTGCGCAGGGGTGGCGGAGGGGATAGAGTATCTACCGACGGACGGACGACGCGCGCCCGCGGGCGCGCGCGCGGCGCGTGCCGGCGCGCGTGCCGCGAAAACGGGCGGTTTTTGGCGGGAGAATCTGCCGTGCCGCACGCCGCCGTCGTTACGCCGCGTGGTCCCACTAGGAGCCCCCATTAGGCGTCTTCGCGAGCGAGGCGAGCGATGGGTGATCCGGGCGGGCGCATTCCATCGATGGACGGCGGATATCGAGAGCACACGCCCAGCACCTCGTATCGGGACGATGCGAAGTGCGTCGCTGGGACGCGGGGCGGCGCAATCGACGGTGGAGACGTGGCGCGCCTCGGCCGGCCACCTGCTCGATGAGCGCGCCTGCCCGCCAGCAGCGCAGGTCGTGCCCGTGCCCCACGTGCGCGCGGTGGCGTCAACATTGACCTTGGTCGCCTGGCGAACAGCCACAGCGAGAGGGGCCGAGACCCGGGTGTCCCCCTACGTGGTCTCTGCGGAGGCACGCACGCCGCCGTGGTGGCAGACACCTCCAGCGACGGCGCGAGCGCGCCCACGTGCCCTGGCGTGGACGTGCACGCTGCGTGGCGAGCCAAGGGCGACGCGAGTGTACGCTGACGCATGCCCTGCTACAGCGCGCGCCATGGCAACCTGCGTAGCGGGCGAGGCCTTGGTGAAGGAAGGGCGAGAGAGGCGCGCGCATCCGCCGAGACAAGCTCCTCCGAGGCTGTGTCGAGGGCGGAGAGCGCGATCGTGCCGATCCTCGCGCAAACGGCGCCGCCGGCCCGCAGGCCCGCGCAGCACGCCGCCGGTGAGAACACGCCGCGCGCGCACGCACGCACGCACGGCGGCACGCGTCCGCTCGGCGGGACAGGGAACGCGCGGGCCCACGCGCGTACGCGTCGCGTGCGCTGGTGCCCCCACGTGGGGCCGGCCTCACGCACCACGTGCACGCCGCCTCCCCCCTCCACGCCACGCGCGGGCATGCAGCTTGCCACAGGGGGGGAGCGGGCCGCGCCGCCGACACACCCACCAACCTCGACCGCACTACGCTCGCCCCCCCGAGGACCGCTCATCCGCGCAGGCACTCATTGATTCCATCATCAATTTCATCGAGCACCGCCGACGTAAGGGGCCGCCAATGGCCCAATCGGGGCCGCCGAGTCGCTTCCAGCCTTCGAAACACACCCGACGACAGACCCGTTGACTCCGAACAACCTGAAGGGGACAAACCCAACCACCCGAGAGTCTGCTAGTAATATCAACGCGCGCAATGGTGCCGGCCTCCAGTCTTCGAAACGCCGCTCCATGCACGATTGAATATAGAGGGCGACCCGTTGACGCAAGCTTTCGCGACAAGGTATCACAAGACGTGTGAGGTCGTCGCAGCTCGCCCCACGTGCGGCCACGACATCGGACGTCATATCGCATTCGGAGCGTGTGCTCGGCACGACACGGCCTCGCAAACGGCCGGCGGCCACCCTCGTGGCGCATCGATTGGGGCTGTGGGTGGGCATCGCGCGATCACGTCCGCTTCACGTGGGGAGGAGCGTGTGGCTCCGAAGGCCCCGTCGTGGGCGTCGGGGGTGCGTTCGTGGCTGCGAGTGGGCCGCCGAATCGGAGGTCGTGGCCCATGGGGGCCCACGCGCGCGCGCGCGCATCCGAGGCGCGCGCGCGGGCCACACACGGCACGAATGCGCGCGCTGAGAATGAGAATGCGATTAGAGCCCTCCATCGAAACGCATGCGAAGCGCTGCGTCGGATGCGACATGCGCGCATTTCCGCCATCAAGGGCGCATGCGGCGTGCGCGATCGGTTCCGTCGCCCAAAAAATGCCGCGATCGGCGGCGGCCGCGAGCCAAACCGGCTCCGCGTTTTGGCCCCCGAGGGCGCCGCGCGGGCACGCGGCATGCGCGGGCGACCTGCGCCGCCGGCGAGCGCGGCGGCTCGGAGGGCGCGAATCAGCGGGACGCGCCGCGCGGAATCGAGCGGTCGCCGGGAAACGCGCGGATGTCCGAGCGCGCACTTCACCTCTTCGCGCGCGCGCAGGACGGTACGCGTGCTGCGCGCAGGTGGTGCCACACCGCACTAGCTCCCCACCCCTTTCGAAGTCGCTCGATCCCGCGACTTGCCGACTCGTTCAGCGCCCCCACCGGCGGCGCTCCCTCGCGTGCGAGGCAGCTCCGACGACCGGGCGCTCGACCACCTCGCGTCGACCTCGCGTCGCGATGCCCAGCCCAGCGCGCCGCGCGGCGACGGCCGCNGGGCGAGGTGGTGCACCGCAACGCAACGCCGCCCGTGCGCCACTTCACGCTGGAGACCGCCGAGGGCGAGGGCTGGGGCGGCGTCTTCGTGCTGACCGACCACATGGAGGTGGACCACCTGCACGGCTGGCTGGGCTACGAGCACCCCGCCCTGGAGCGCCTCGTGCCGGGCGCCCGCCGCCTGGAGCTCGTGGTGGAGCCCGTCATGGAGAGCGAGCTCACGCCGGGCTTCTGCCCGCCGGGCGAGCACGAGCACATCATCTACCTGGACGGCGCCATCGGGCCGCGCGACTTCAGCCACCGCGAGGACCCGGAGGAGCGCCTCGACCACGACGACCACGACCACGACGACGACGACCACGACGACGACCACGACGAGGAGGACGCGATCGCAGGCGCCGACGGCCCCCGCGACGCGGACGACCGCGACCTCGTCCACAGCATTCTTGACGCCGCGGTCGGCCTCCTCGGCGGCGGCTCGCCCCTGCTGCCGGGGCTGACGGCAATGGCGGGCGCGTCCGCAGAGGCGGCTCATGCGCTCGAGCACTCGCGCAAGCTGCGCATGCTCGTCGAGAATGCTCTGGATGCCGACGACGAAGTCAGCTCAAACGACATGCTCTTCGCGGCCGCCTCGCCCGGCCCCGCCCCGAGCGGCCAGAAGGTGACGACGATCGTGCCGATCCCGCCGCTCGCAACGCTCGCGCGCGCTGCGGGCTGCTACCAGTCGACCGTCAACTGGGAGGCCGACAACGCCATGCAGAAGGCGCGCGGTGGCGGCACCGTTGGTGCCATGCTTGGCGCGACCGCCGGCATGAACGGCATGTATACCCCGAGCGGCATCCGTCACGTCGCCGGCAAGGTCGTCGTCTCGGGCTCGAACTATCCGGGCACCGTCGGCGGGAACCTGCTCGTGCTCTTCAGGAACGGAGCCAAGGTGAAGGGCGGCGGAGCCGCAGCCTTCGTGCTTGCCTCCGGCAACAAGGGCGGCGGTGCCGCTGGCAAGGCCTACGTGGGCTCCGTGTGCGGCGGCAGCGCGGCCGCGGTGGTCAACGGTCTCGCGACCGGCCTGTCCAAGATCGCCGGCCACGAGGTCGGCCACGTGTTCGGCTCTGGCCACACCAGCTGCGGCGACTTCATGGGCCCCACGGGCGGCGGCGGCAAGTCCGCGTGCGGCTCGACCGCGTCAAAGCTCGCCGCCGGCGCCCAGAGGGGGTCGTGCGTCAAGAAGAGCTGCAGTGGCGGCGGCGGTGCCCCCAAGGCTTCGTCGAGCCCAGCCAAGTCCTCGGGCTCTAACTCCAAGCCCTCCTCGGGCTCTACTAGTGCTGACGCCAAGAAGTGCGCAAAGTGCAAGCGCCAGTCGTGCAAGAACAAGTACTGCAAGAAGCCCAGCGGCGGCGGCAAGAAGCCCAGCGGCGGCGGCAACAAGAAGCCTGGCGCCAACGCCGCCCAGCGCTGCAAGAAGTGCAGGCGCAAAGCGTGCAGGGCGAAGTGGTGCTAAGCCTCGCCAAAACCAACCTACCCACAGTACCGCCAAGAAAAAACTCAAAAACAACCTCACGAGCGCACATTGCGCGATCCCCCTTCCTTCAAAAGACTACCGAACCGACGGACCAACCCCCGCAACCATCGACCAACGACCAACGACCGACGGCCATCGACCTCTGGCGATGCTGCGGCTCCCCAAACCTGGCCAGCCGCTGTTCCGACCCGCCCTTCTTCCAGCGGGCAGACTGCTGGGCCCCGGCCGGGCGTCGGCGACGCCGCCGTTACTCGCAAGGCCAACAACCTGACAAACCTTTGGAGCCTTCCCATGCTACACGAGCGCCTCTCTCGAATTCTTTTGCGCGACACTCCACAAACGGCGCCCACCACACCACCATCGCGCGCCGCCGTGGCGTCTCGCGCGCCCACCCGCAAGGACTTCACCGTTAAGGACATCGCCCACTCGCGGCTGTTCTCTACCAGCGTCTCGAGCGGACGAGCGCGCCGCGCCGCGCCCGCACGACCCTCGCGCCGCGCAGTTCGCACCGCCGCAGAAAAAAAAAAAAAAAAAGAACAGAGATATCGCTTTAGTACAGTGGTGCTGAGCTGCGCTGCTGCTCCTGCGTGTGTGCTACCGTTCAGTCCACGGGGTCGGTCCATTTGCGCGCATCGTCCTCCAGCTTCTTCAGCTTCTTCGCCTTGTGCTCCGCCGCCAGAAGAGTGTTCTGCATGAGCGCCGCTATGGTCATGGGCCCGACGCCGCCGGGCACTGGCGTGATGGCCGCCGCCACCCCGGACACCTCATCGAATGCGACGTCGCCAACCACCCGGAAGGGGCGCCCGTCGTGGTCCACCTCGTCGTGCCGCAACGGCACGGTGTTGATGCCGACGTCGAGCACCACCGCGCCCGGGCGCACCCAGTCGGCGTGCACCAGCCCCGCCTTGCCGGCCGCGGCGACGACGATGTCCGCCGAGCGGCTCACGCCGCGCACCGTGCCGTGGGGGCAGTCGGCGACCACCTGCGCGGTGTCGCACACTGTCACGGCGGCCGCGCCGCGCTTGAGCAGCATGGCGCTCAGCGGAATGCCGACGGTGTTGCTCGAACCGATGACGCAGGCGTGCTTGCCCTCGACGGCGATGTCGTTGCGGTCGAGCAGCTCGAGGATGCCCTTGGGCGTGCAAGGAAGGAAGGCGGGCTCACGCCCGCGCATGGCGAGGCGGCCGGCGTTGACGGGATTGAAGGCGTCGACGTCCTTGCACGTCGGCACGGCGTTGAGGATCTCCTGCTCGTCCAGGTGGACCGGCAGCGGCAGCTGCACGAGGATGCCGTGGATGTCCGGGTCGGCGGCGAGCGAGCGCACCTTCTCGAGGAGTTCGGCCTGCGAGATGGCCGGCGGTAGGTCCAGCGAGACGTCCCGAATGCCCACGTGCGCGCACGCCTCTCGCTTGCGCTCCACGTACAGCGCCGAGTCCGCGCGGTGCGCCACGTGCACGACGGCGAGCGACGGCTTCGGCGCCGACGCGGGCAGCGTGCGTATTGTCTCGGCGATGTCGTCGAGCCACGCCGCCGCCGCCGCGCGGCCGTCGAGCACGCGCGCGGCGTGGCCGCTCTGTTGCCTTTGCGGCTCCTCCCACGCCAAGCCCGCCTCCAGCCGCGCCGCCGGCCCCGCGCGGGCGTCGGTGCCCCCATCGCACCGCGCTTGATTATTACCCAGCGCTCGTGCGGCCACTCGTCGCCGCCGCCGCCGCCGCCGTTGTTGAGCAGCGCGATCGCCGCCGCACGGTTGTCCCCTGCGATCCCCGTCACGTCGGCGGCCTCCTCTTCGGTCAGCAGGAGCACGTCCGCGCCCGCTAGCAGCGCGCGCGTGGCCATGGTCTCGTCGCGCGTCACGTCGTCCGAGCCCGTCACGCCGTCGCAGCTCCCGTCGCTGACGTCGCCTAGGTCGCCATCGCTTTGCCCCCCCCCGCCGCGCTTCGCCGCCAGCGCGAGCAGGTGAGACGCGCGCGGCCCCGGGTCGAACAGCAGCGCGCATCCTTCCGAGCGCGCGGCCTCGGTGGCTGCCAGCAGCGCCAGTCCGGGGAGCTCGTCGAACGCGTACCCGTTGAGGAAGAGAGCGCGGCTGCCCGCCAGCTGCGCGCGGAGCGCGTTGACAGGCAGCGCCTCTGCTCCGCCTGCCGCGTGGATGGCAGCCGTGTTGAAGTCGAAGCGAGANGCCCAGTCAAACCGCATCCGCACGCACGCCGCGGCGCGCCGGCGGGTCCCCTTCGCGCGCGCGCGCGCCGCTCCCGTCCGCGCACCCGCACGCTTTTCGACATCTCAAAAAATGTTTTTCAGTGTGCGACGACGAAGCGTCGCCCATCGCTCCCGCAGACACCCCCCTCCCACCCCATTCCCGCCGCGCCGCGCCGCACTCCGCACTTCGCGTCCGTCCGCTGGTGTGGGCGTCGACTGAAAGAGGCGTCCCGCCTCCATCCAGCGCGCGCGTCCGACCGCCGCCCAGAAATGTTTTTGAGCGTCTCGAGCTCTCGCCCCCCCCCCCCCCCCCCCCCCCCCCCCCCCCCCCCCACGCACGCCTCGCGGCTGGCCAGTTCTGAGGCGGGCATAGACATGTCGGGCGGCGCGGATGAAACCCGAACCTCTCTCTCCTTCTTTGAGGTTTTCCAGCCGGGACCCTGCGAGGACGATCCGGGGCGGCAGGCGGCGCCCGGCGCCGCGAAGAGAGGATCGCGGCGCCGCGGCCGCCGAACGCAAACCCTCTCCTCGACAGCGACACCTCAAAGATGTGAGTGGGTTGGGGTAGGGTTGCGTATCAGGGTCCACGATGGCACGCGTCCCGAGTCAAAATGCGCGCGAAGGATGCCGCCGGGACGGGCGGTTCGAACGCACACGCTTTGGGTTCGCGCGACATTCGCGTTCATGCGCATGAAACGCGCGCCGAACGGGCGCGCGCGCGCGCGCGCGCGCGCGCCCGTTCGGCGCGCGTTTCATGCGCATGAACGCGAATGTCGCGCGAACCCAAAGCGTGTGCGTTCGAACCGCCCGTCCCGGCGGCATCCTTCGCGCGCATTTTGACTCGGGACGCGTGCCATCGTGGACCCTGATACGCAACCCTACCCCAACCCACTCACATCTTTGAGGTGTCGCTGTCGAGGAGAGGGTTTGCGTTCGGCGGCCGCGGCGCCGCGATCCTCTCTTCGCGGCGCCGGGCGCCGCCTGCCGCCCCGGATCGTCCTCGCAGGGTCCCGGCTGGAAAACCTCAAAGAAGGAGAGAGAGGTTCGGGTTTCATCCGCGCCGCCCGACATGTCTATGCCCGCCTCAGAACTGGCCAGCCGCGAGGCGTGCGTGGGGGGGGGGGGGGGGGGGGGGGGGGGGGGGGGGGGGGGGGGGGGGGGGGGGGGGGGGGGGGGGGGGGGGGGGGG
>RQSC01000482.1:21631-35110 GCA_013416795.1 Prasinococcaceae sp. CCMP 1430
GCCGCACTCGTCGCGGCGGCGGGCGGCAGCGGGGGTGGGGAAGCGGCGCGGGTCGAAGAGGCGCAGGAGCTGATGCCGGCGGAGCCGCGGCTCCCGCCCGAGGAGGAGGCGCGCGTGCTCGCCGAGTGCGAGGCGGCGGTGGGCGGCGTGCGCACGGACGGGCCGCCGCTGGCGATCGCCTTCGACGCGCCGCCCGCCCGCGGGGGAAAAATCAGCGTGCAGGCATCGAGCCAGTACGTGCCCATCGGCCACAACATGTCGGCGGCCGCCGCGGCGGCCGCGGCGGTGGCCGCCGCAGCCGTGGGCTCGCGCCGCACACCGCAGCGCGCGGCCGCCAGCCGCGCGGCTGCCGCTTCGAGGGGCCAGCGCAAGCGAACGGCCGACGAGATCGCCCTCGAGCGCCAGCAGAAAATGCTCGACAAGGAAGAGAGCAAGCGGCGGCGCCTGGAGGAGAAAGCGGCGCTGCGCGCGGCGAGCGTGCGCGACAAGCAGGCGGCCAGGGTGGCGGCCAAGGCGCAAGCCACGGCAGCCAAGGAGCAGGCGAGGCTGCTCAAAGAGCTCAACGCCGCGCGGCGCGCGGAGGAGACGCGCGCGCGGCAACAAGCAAAGGAGGCGGAGAAGCGAGCGCGAGCGGAAGCGAGGGAGGCAGAGGCTCGCGCGCGCGCGGAGGCCAAGGAGGCCGAGAAGCTGCAGAAGGAACGCGCGCGCCAGCAGCTGGCGGCGGATCGCGAGCGCGCGCGCGAGGAGAAAGCGGCCGAGAAGGAGCGCCTCAAGCTGGAGCGCGAGCGCCAGCGCGAGCAGGAGCGCCTCGCGCGCGAGGCCGAAAAGGCAATCTCCAAGGTAGCCATCGAGCTGCCTCGCGACGAGGACCTCGAGCGCGCCAAGGCGGTGGTGGCCGCCGCGGAGGAGGCCGGCGTGGAGCCTCTCGTGGAGCGCCCACCGATGTCGACCGAGCTGGCGGCGTACGCGGCGGCGCTCCAGTCGGATGTGCTCGCGCGCCTTCTCGACAGTGCCGGTGGTAGCGCAGAGGGAGGCAGCGAGGCAGGCGACGACGAGGACGCGGTACCTTTTCCGCTGCTGGTGGACCTAGAGGCCCGCCTCGACGCCGCGCAGGGCGAGGGTACCGCGCGTGCAGCGGTCGCGCGCGCATGCGCCGTTGCGTGTCCTCCCGCCAGCTGTCGGCCGCGCGACCCGCTGCCCGAGCTCCCTGCTCATCTCGCACCGGTCGTGCTGTCGATGTGGGCGTTCTGCTCAGACTTCGGCCGCGACCTCGGGCTCTGGCCTTTCACCGCGGCTGAGCTCGTCTCGGCGCTGCGCGCCGGCCGCGGGCGGCTTCTGACCGAGCTGCACCTCGTGCTCCTTCGCTTTGTTCTGTCGGACGTGGATGACGCGATCGATCAGGAGTCTGGCGAGCTCGTGTTGATGGGCACGCTCGCAGCGGCGCAGGCGGCCGTCACCTCGGCTCCGCGCCACCGCATGGACCCGCGCCACTGGTTGACGTTCCTCAACGAGCTCACGTGGCCCGAGGTGATGCGCCAGCTGGCTGTGTGCGCTGCATGGGAGGGAAGGGGGCCGAAGGCCGCCCAGGGGACGTGGGTGGAGGCGTTCGCCACCAAGGAGTACATCGAGGTCGGCATCGAGGCACGCGTGGAGGCACTGAGCGCGCTCCTGAGCAACGCGATGTCCAGTGGGCCCGTGCGCGAGGTGGTTGAGAGGCGTGAGACCATTGGCGCAACGGGCAAGCGGCTGATGTACCTGGAAAACCAGGTGTATCGCAAGCGCGACCGCGAGGAGGCATCGGCGGGGCGCGCGGCGGCCGCCGTGAGCGCGGAGGCCAAGGCGGCACACGACGCGCTGTTGCGTGTGCGCCGGCGCCAACGCGCGGCACGCAACGATGCGGTAGCAGCTATCGTGCGGGAGTTTGCCACGCGCGTGCACCAGCTGGGCGTCGACCGGAGGCACAATTCGTACTTTGTCGCGGCTTCGCCTCATGGCCAGGGGAGCAGCCTGTACGTGGCACTGCAAGCGGCCCCGGCGGTCGACGAGGGTGCGGAGCGCGTGCTTGAGATTGCTGATGAGGCGGGCCTCGACGCGCTGCTCGAGGCGCTCGAGCCGCGCGGCGTGCACGAGGGAGAGCTCAGGGAGGCGCTGCTGAAGGAGGCGGAGACCCTGCGGCCTGCTATGCGCGCGTCGGCGTATGCGCTTGCAAGCGCGGAGCGCACGCGCGTGCTCGTTTCGGGGGTCATCGACGACGGGGAGGCCGATACGCTTGCTGTTGGCCGCGCAATGACTCGCGCTTCCGAGACGAACGACAGCCCATGCGCTCTACCGGCGGGCACCGAGATCCCGTTGGAATACGTCCGGGCTGCTGCGCTCGACATGCAGCGCGCGCTCCCGCCAGAGGGGCTGCGAGAGGGCTGGGACGTTGAGGGCTGGCGCGCGGCCGTCAGCGCGGCACGCACCGGCGGTGACGTGCTCGAAGCCCTCAGCGTGCTCGAGGGCGAATTCGTCACCGGCTGGGTGAGCCTGCGGCTGCTGCCGGCGCCGGGCGCGCCGCGTGTCGACTTTGTGGTGCAGGTCCCGCCCGAGGGCGAGGTGGTCGATGATGGCGCGGGTGGCGCCGACGGTAGCGCCTCGGGAGGAGATAGTGCGGCCGAGGCCGAGGCCGACGCCGTCGAGCCCGAACGTGTGGAGATCGCGGCCGACTGGCCCGCGACGACGTCGGCGGCAGCAGCGCTACGCCTCTTCCTGTTGGACTACGCGGTGAGCTATAGCTCGGACGAGCTGTCGGCGCTTGACAGCGACGAGCGCTTTGCCACCAACCAGCCGTGCACCAAACCCACGGAGGGGGCGGGCATCGAGGGTGCTGTGCTTTCCCCCGAGGAGATGGCGGCGGCGCAGGCCGCCGAGGAAGAGGAGGCCGCGCGCGCCGCCGAGGAGGCAGCTGAGCGCGCGAGAGAGCGCAAGCTTTCCAAACGCGGCGTGTCGCTCAAGCGTGGCCTCAAATGGCCGCAATTCCCGGAGAAGATCGCGAAGGGCCCGCGCGTCGAGTTCGCGCTGCCGAGCGAGCAGTTTCGTAGGCTGCTCCGCGGGTGAGCGCGGCCCTCAAATTAATTCATGCGCGTCCACCACACACGATGTGCCGCGCGGCGTTCGCAGCGTCATCGTCGAGCACCTGCGCTTGCGAAGGGCACTCTTTTGACCACCCACCCCACAGTGCGTCACCCGTCCAAATCCCCCCCTTCGTTCGGCAGGTCATGTATGCATGTGTACATTTGCTTAGTTTACAGGACGCGTGTCCGCGCTCCGCACTCACTCCTGTGCGACGTGCGGCCTCATGCGTTTCTTCTTCTGCGCGCCGCCGCTGCCCTTGTCGCCCTTGCGCTTGCCCCCCTTTTCGCCTTTGCCACCTTTGCCGCCCTTGCCGCCGCCGCCCGAGCCGCCCTTGCGCCCGACGGCCGCGGGCGGCTCACGCAGGCCGAACGCCTTCGCTACGTGCCCCAAGTGCAGCTTCTTGACGTGGAAGATTGCCTTGAGCGACTTGGCGTGCGCAGCATACGCTCGGATGTGGGACACGAAGGCGTCGCGTGCGGCGGCAGCGCACGATGCTCTTCGCGACACCTGCTGCTCCAGCGCGCGGCTTACCGCGCTCACAAGCGGGTGGAACGCCAGCGCCTCAACCTCGGGGTCGGGCCCCGGCAGCTGCGAGGCCGCCTTGGGGAAAAACTTTCTGCCCGCCGTGCCGTTCAGCTGCGCGGCCTCGATGGTGGCGGAGAACTGCGAGGGTGACAGCTCCGCACCTGCATCCCGCAGCACGTCCACGTACTGCACCTCCGTCGGCAGTAGGAAGAGCGTGGCTACGCCGGAGCGGCCGGCGCGCGCCGCGCGGCCAATGCGGTGCACATACTCGCTCGCCTCGCCGGGCGCGTCGAACTGTACAATCTCCGTGAGACCGGGAAAGTCGAGCCCGCGGGCGGCGACGTCCGTGCACAGCAATGCGGCGCTGGTAGCCTGCGAGAAGGCGCGCGTCTGCGCGGCGCGCTCCGCCTGCGGCATGCTCCCATGCAGGCGGTACAACGGCAGAGGGATGAAGGCGCCGCCTTCGTCGCCCGCGTCGCCGCCCACCCCGCCGCCGCTGCCGCCGACGCTCACGCCGCGGAGCCCCGAGAGCGCCATGTGGTGAAAGTCCACCGTCTGGCACGTGGAGAGGAACACCACCAGCTTGGCACTCCCCGAGTCGGCCAAGGCGGCAGCGCGCAGGTGCAGCGCTAGCGCAGCCATGCGCGCGCGGCAGGGCAGCAGCGCGTAGCGCTGCTTGAGCGTTCGCGGCACTGCCGCGAATGCGCCGGTCGCCGCGGCGCCACTTTCGGCCCCGCCGTCCGCCTCGCCGTCCGCGGCGCCCCCCTTGAAGCCCACACGCGCGGGTCGGCGCAGCGAGACCTTCGCCAGGCGCTCCACGTCCGCTGTGAGCGTCGCGGAGAGCAGCGCGCTCTGCCAGCGTTCGCGCATGAGGCGCTCGCCCAAGAGCTCCAGGATGGCGTTGAGGTCCCTCTCGAAGCCGAGGTCCAGCAGCCTGTCGGCTTCGTCAAGGACGAGCCACCGCAGCGCCTCCGTCTTGAACGCCTGCGTCTTTTGCAGGTGGTCCAGCAGCCTGCCCGGGGTGGCCACGAGCACGGTGATGCCCTTGCGCAGGCGCGCCTTCTCCCGGTCGCGGCTCTCGCCGCCGGTGACCGCGCCCGGCACGAGCCAGATGTAGCGCTTGGTGAGAGCCTCCAGAAGCGCGAGCACCTGGGCGGCAAGCTCGCGCGTCGGCACGATGACGAGCGCGGCGGCGCCGTCCGCGCGCGACAGCCGCGGTTCGGCTGCGCCGAGCGAGTGCACGATGGGCGCGGCGTACGCGAGCGTCTTGCCGCTGCCTGTCGCGGCGTTCACCAGCGCGTCGCGGCCCGACAGCAGCACGGGGATGGCTTGGCGCTGCACGCCCGTCGGCCGCGCGAAGCCCACCTTTGGCCCCTCGATGTGCGCGGCGAGCGCCGGCGCGAGGCCGAGCTCGCCGAACGTGCCGCCCGTGCGTGTCGCAGCGTCGGCGGCCTCGCCACCCGCGGCACCGGCCGCCACCCGCTCCGCCGACGGCCGCGGCAACGGCAGCCCGTCGGCGGCGCCCCTGGGGAGCGACATCGAGGTGGACGTTCGTGGCACGCGCCTCGCCACGCGCCTCCTATGGCGCCCCCTCCCTCCCTCGCCCGCCTCAACCCCGCACCGCCGTCCCTCCCCCCCACACACACACACCCTTGGCCCAGCGCTCGGCGCGCCGCCGCCCGCCGCCAGCCGCCGCGCTGCGGGCGCGGCCCTCGCGCTTTGGACCCTCTCAAGGTCCTTCAAAAACCCTAAATACCCAATTCAAACCTAAACCTCGCCCGCGGCGTGCCCGTTCCCGGGGTCTTCCGGAGGAGCGAGCGCCAAGCGCGCCGCGGCGCCACACACCCCACCCCGCCCACCCATCCCTGCCTGCGCTGCAGGCGGGGAGTGGGGGTAAGGGGATGGCGGCGGCGTACGTGTGGGGGGTGGCGGTGCCGGGCTCGGCGGAGGCGTGCGACGAGGAGGGCTCGGCCGCGCCGGTGCGCGCGGGTGGCGGCGAGGCGTTCGCGCGCGCGGAGGCGGCGCTGCTGCGGGCCGACAGCGGGGCGCCCGCGCTCTAGGGGGCGTCAGACCGCGGGCAGCTCGGCGTGGGCGGTGGTGTGGCGCGCGCAGAGGCCGCGGCGCCGCAGAGGCTGGAAGCGCTCGAGACGCGCGGCGCAGTGGTGGCGGTCGCGCTGGGCGAGGAACACGCTGCCGCCGTCACCGCCGACGGCGCGGCGTACTGCTGGGGGGCGGGCGAGTACGGCCAGCTTGCCAACAACGTGTCGGCGCAGCGCACGAAGGCGCTCAACGCGGGCGAGAGCCGCTACGACCTGTCGGATCGCGGCGCGCCGCGGCCGGTGCGCGAGCTCGCGCAGAAGCGCGTGCGCGTGGTGGGCGTGGCGTGCGGCGAGCGCCACACGGCGTTCCTGGGCGACGCGTGCGACGTGTGGGGAGCGGGCGATGCCAGCTGCGGCGCGCTCGGCGTCGGCGCGGGCGGCGCGCGAGCAGCCCCAGTTCCAACGCGCTGCGAGGCGCTGTGGGGGCTGCCAGTGACGCGCATCGCGGCGGGCGACGCGCACACCCTCTGCATCACCGCGGGCGGCGCGCTGTGGGGATGGGGTCGGAACAACAAAGGCCAACTCGGCATCGGCGTCGTGTCTCCCCAGGAGCCGCTCCCCCGCCGAGCGGCGCTGCCCGAAGGCGCCGCGGCGACAGCAGCGGCCGGCGGCGGCTCGTTCTCGGTGGTGGTATCGGCGTGCGGCGCGTGCTACGCGATGGGCGACAATCGCATGGGGCAACTGGGGCGATCGCTGCACGAACCCATGCAAGTGCGGCCGACGCGCGTGAGCGCCGTCGAGGCGCTCACACACGGCGCGTGCGCGCGTGCGTGTGCGGCAGGAACCGCCCACGCACTGCTGCTGTGCTCGGGCGGGCGCGTGATCGCTTGGGGTGCCAACGAGGTGGGGCAGTGCGGCACAGGA
Organism: Prasinococcaceae sp. CCMP 1430; assembly: GCA_013416795.1. NCBI lineage: Eukaryota > Viridiplantae > Prasinodermophyta > Palmophyllophyceae > Prasinococcales > Prasinococcaceae > Prasinococcaceae sp. CCMP 1430. The sequence continues at coordinate 28,234 of RQSC01000482.1, forward strand.
GCGCGTGAGGCGATGTCGGCACCGGCAGTAGTGCGCGGGCTTCCGACGGCTGCGGTTTGCGTCGCGGCGGGGGCAGACACATCGGTGGCGCTGTGCAGTGAGAGCGCGGCGGCGGTGGAACCGCGCGCGCCTTCATTTTGGACAGCAGAGGGCATACAGCGAGCGATCGACGTGGCGCAGGCGAGCGGTGACGTCGTACCTCTCCTTCGGCGCCTCGAAGGTTCGCTTGGCAAACTCGAGATATTCAATGGCTCGTTCCGCGGCGGTAGCGCCGATCCGACGCGGGGTACACCGGCTGAACGCGAGGCTGCGGTGCAGTGGGCGATTGACGCGCGAGGCGCCGAGCGCGCGTACAACGCTCTTTGCCGCGCGCACGCGGGAGGCGCGACGGTGCTCGCACAGTGCGCGCAGAAGGCGCTCGCGTCTCTGCGGCGTGGCGCACAGGCGCGCGGCGCGCAGGCGCAGGCGACTGCGTGGAGCGCTGAGCGCGTGCGCTTCCTCCCGCTGGTGCTCCAGTCTCCTGCTGTGCGCCAGACGACGCTAGAGGCGCGCGTGCTCTTTGCGGATGTCACCAATGCCGTGCGCCTACTGCCGCGAGGCTTGAAGGAGGATCTCGTGCGCGTGTGGAGGTCCTACCCGACGGAGCTGCTGGTGTCAAGGTTAATTCGCCCGGTGGTACGCCACATCGCCTTCGGAATACAGAACGCGGCTGCCAAGGGCAAGATGCGGTCACCCATCACCGGCGCGCCCCTTGCCGCCCCCGACGCATGGGGGCCGAGCAGCGTGGGCGACGGGGTGCCGCAGGCGGCCGAGTTGCTCAAGACTATGTGGCGCGCTGCCTGCGTAGACGCAAAGGTCAGGAGCGTGGGTGACGCGGGCAATGCCTGCGACGGCCGCCTTAATGCAGCTGAGGCCGACTGTGCTGGAGACAGGCTCATTCACGCGCGAGAGTTTGCCATCGGCGAGATCGCACGCAGCGTGGACCTCCACCTTGACTTCTTGGAGCTCATCAAGCCTACGCCGACGCGCGCGCAGCTGCCCCCTTTCTGCTTCTGCTCCATGCCCTTCCTGCTCGACGCCGAGGCCAAGCGGCAGGTGGTCTGCTTCGCAGCCATGCTCAAGATGGGGCAGGAGCTCAACAGCGATGCGGGTGACGGGGAGCCACCGAACTTCTTTGAAATTAGCGTACGACGCACGAGCCTGGTGGCTGATGGTGCGGCGGCAGTGCTCTCCGCTTCGCGCGACGAGCTCGCACGACCACTCCGAATACATTTCGTAGGAGAAGATGGTGTCGACCACGGTGGACCCCTACGCGAGTTCTTCCAGCTCGCGCTGGCGGCACTCACTACCAATTCACGTGTGTGCACGTACAGCGAGGCCAGCCGCACGCAGTGGCTGACTCATGGCTTGGAACAGCCGTCCACGCGAGCGATGCGCATCGATGATACTGTCGATGCGGTGGCCGGTGTCGATCGGTGCGGCGGAGGCGGTGGCAGCAGCGGCCTCGACTCGTCGTACGCCCGCTTCGATCAGCTCGACCGCCAATTGCGTCGCGTGGAGGACCTGGGCAACGGCGCGTGGGTGCAAATGGAACAAGACGCGGCCGAAGGAACAGAACAGGGCGCAGATGCCCACGCGCGCACGAGCGGCGGCGACGGCGCAAGCGAGCACACTGACATGGGTGCAGTTAGTGACGCTGGCACCGTGCGCTCGCTGGGCATGGACGCCTTCCGGCTGATGGGCCTGCTCATTGGGCTCGCTGTGCACAACGGCGTCACGTGCGCGCTGCGTTTCCCACCGGTGCTATGGCGCAGGCTCCTCCTCGCATGCCGCGAGGCCAGCGGTGGTGCCGCCATGCGCACGCAGTCGCGCCTCTGGGCTGCCAGCGCCGACACTTTCGACCTCGCCGACGTATCTTACACCCTCGATGAGCTCGCGGGCGTCGACAGTGCGCTGGCAGAGACACTCGGCCGCGTCCTGCACTACGACGGTGACGTCGGGGCCGACATGGGGTTGTTCTTCACGACCGCGGAGGGACACGAGCTCTACCCAGGCTCGGCTGACGAGGCAGTCACCAACGACAACAGAGAGGAGTTTGTGAAGCGCTACATCAAGTGGGTGTTGCGTGACTCAGTGAAGGCGCAGCTGGCGGCTCTGTGCGGCGGTTTTGCCCAGCTCGTGGCGGGTCCTGCTGCGGCCATCCTGACGCCGGATGATCTCGAGCAGATCGTGTGTGGGCTACCTCACCTCGACTTCAAGGCGTTGGAGGCGTCGACTCGCTACGAGGGCGGCTACAGCAAGGACACTCCCGTGGTGCGCTGGTTCTGGAAAGTGGTGCACTCGCGGCCGCTCGCGTGGCAGCGGCGCCTGCTGACGTTCGTCACGGCATCGGCGCGCGCACCGCTCGGTGGCCTGGGCAAGCTCGGCCTGACGCTGCAGCGAGCCGGCCCTGATACGAACAGGCTGCCCACGGCCAGCACGTGCTTCCACGTGCTGCTGATGCCCGAGTACGCCGACGAGGCGAAGGTCGCCTCCAAGCTGGACGCGGCTCTCAGGCACGCGCACGGCTTTGGCAACGAGTGAGTCATGCGCGCACCGGCCAGCGAATTCGCGTGGCTCTGAGCTCCGATGTCGGCACAGCGAGCGCGCGAGCGCGCGAGCAGCGTGGGCACGCGTGCGCGACCAGGCTGGGCGGTGGCGCCACAGCTTCGAGAGAGCCAGCACTGTGTGTATGATAGAGCGATGTCTGTAATAAGAGCGTGTGCGCGACGTGTGAGGTTTGCATTGCGCGCAGTGGACGTTGACATTCATCGTTCGATCCGAAGTCCGGTTCCCGACCGAGGGTTTGAACCAGAAACCCAATCGTCTGCCCGACCCCTGGAGGGCCATGGCCCGATGCGAAAGAAGGAAAATCGGGTCAAAGTCCGCCAACGCTCACAGCGACGCACGCGCACTCGCGCCGTACCGCATCGCGCCTCGGCGGCGCCGCGCCACAGCGCGCGTGCAGGCCTTCGCGCGGCCTGTCCCGCGTGGCGGGGGGCGGGAGGGGGCGACGAGGCGGGGGGCGGAGATGGCCGGCGAGGGAGGGGACGAGGAGATGGCGGGGGTGCCGCCGGCGCCCGCCGCCATGTACGGCCGCTCCGGCAGCGTTTTTGTTGATGCCGAGCCTGATGGGACGGGCAACGCCTCACCCGGCGCGGCGGGCATGTGGGGCTTGGACGCGGCGCGCTCCGCACCCGACAACGTGCGGCGGGCGGTCGTGTCATCGCACCGCTCGCTCAAGTCGCGCGTGTCGCACGACGTCGACGCGTGCCTGGCGCTCAGATGCTGCCCGGGCTCGGCGCGTCTGACCACTAAGTGGCTCCTTATTTTTTGGGTGGCCGTCTTCTTCTGCGTCGAACTTGCGCTTGCCACCGTGCTCTTCGTGCTGGATGTCTTCGGCGTCGGCCAGACCTTCGCCGACAACTGTTCCAGCTGGATAGCGGATCAACTGGGCAACTGGACGACCTGGGATGGCTCCAGTTGCGACGCGAGCTCGTCCGACTATTGCCCGTGCAACGTGGCTTGTGCAATAGCCGACGGGGAGGTGCGGGGGCCAAGCGATGAAGGCGTCGAGCACTTGGACGTCGCGAGTTACGTGCTCACGATCAGCATTGTAGCAATTGAGCTCGGTTGTCTCTTGATCATCACGCTCAAGATCACCAAGCCTCTATTCAAACTGGAGAAGAGCGTCTCGCAGATAGTCGCCGCCGCGGAGGCGACCGAAGCAGAGGACGCGATGCGACACGCTGCCATAGGGGTGGACTCGGAGGATGTCGAGAATGGCGTGTCCCAGCCAGAAGAAACGAACGATAGCACCCCCCGCCAAGTTCGAGGTCCGTCTGACTTTTCCTACGAGCTGGACGCGCTAGGAGCGAAGGACCGCAAAAAGGCAGAGGTGCGCCGCCGAGTGCGCACAGGGGGGGAGCAGCTCACCGCGTCGGGGCAGCAAGTCGATGAGGACGAAATGGTCATTGAGGAGGAGCTCTGGATCGAGACCGAGACTATGCCCGGTGATCTGGCTCGGCTTCACGTATCCCTGAACTTGTTGCTTCGACGGATGCAGGCACTGCAGCGGCAGCGCGCCATGCTCCGCGCGCAGCTCATCGCATCTCTGCGAAGCGAGTGCCATGCCCGCCGGGAGCTGCACGAACTCAAGTGCCAAGTTGCCGCGACTGAGAGCGCAGCACGGCAGGGAGGCAACGCGTCCGCTTCACCGGAGGCAAACCCGGAGCATCGTGCTGTGGGGCGCCTGCTCCCTCCTCTCCGTGCGAAGCCCAAAGACGCTCCCATCTCGCTCTTTTGCGCAACTTGGAATGTAGGCGAGGCGAGACCGCCTGACGTGCTGCCGAGCCTGCTGCACCATGCGCTCGAGGCGCGAGCGGACGTGGTTGCGATCGCCGTGCAGGAGTGCACATTCAAGCACGGCCTGACCCGCAACAAGAAAAGAGCCCTGGGTGGCGGGGGGAGTGGCGGGGCAGGCGTGGTCAGCGTGCAGGAGCACATGGCGGATGTGATCCAGACGACCCTCGGGCACGCGTACGGCCTCGTTGACGCGGCCAACATCCTCGACGGCAGCGACAGCGTTCGCAGCAACGTTGTGGGCACCGTGCTTGGCTCCCCGGACGCAGCGGGCATCCGCATATTTGTGTTCGCACACGCGTGCCACCACGCCTTCGTCGCGCCCATGGGCGTCAGCAGCGTGACGACCGGCGTCGGGGGCATCGGATACAACAAAGGCGCAGTAGCAGTGTCCGTGAAGGTGCGCAACACCCGCATTCTCTTTGTCGGCTCGCATCTGGCAGCACACCAGGGCGAGGCACGGCAACGAGACAGCGACTTCCAGAAGATTTCGAGACTAGTGCGCGCCCCTATTTGGCGCGAGGCGGCGTGGGGCGGCTGCCACATGCCCTGGGAGCAGGATGCCACCTCGGCTAGCGCCTCACATAGCGGGAGTGCTGGCGAGGACACGGGCAAGGCCGCCATACGCGGCGCGGCGAATGCCCTCAGGGGCGCCATGCAGGGGATCCTCGCAGGTGGCGCGTCAAAGTGGGAAGGGGCACACGACGCCACAGTGCCCGGCGAGGTCGCGAGCACAGCGGCCAACAAAGGCATGGATGGCAAGAGCGTGACGAGGAACGTAGCGCTGCCGCAACCCGAAGCTGCTGTGTCCCATCACCATACCGTCTGGATGGGCGACCTCAATTATCGCATCGAGCTTGAACGAGACCAAGTGCTTGAGCTCGCTCGCAAAGGCAACTTCGACGAGCTCTACGCCGCCGATCAGCTCCGCGCGAGTCGCGAGGCCGGCACTGCTTTCGCTGGCTACAACGAGGCCCCCATTTCGTTTGCACCGACGTTCAAATTCACACCCGGCACTGGGGAATACGAGAGCAAGAAAATGCGCGTGCCCTCATACTGCGACAGGGTCCTCTGGCGCTCCGCTGCAGGTCACCACTGCAGCTGCTCCACGTATGGCTCTGATCCTACCATCAAAACGAGCGATCACAAGCCGGTCTTTGCGGTCCTCAACGCCAGCCTCGGTCCTCGGCAGCTCGGTGGGCGTCCAGCAACGTTCGTACTCAAGCTCCACATCTTTGACGCTCGCGCGGTGCTCAGCGCTGGTGGTCCCGAATCTCTGGATGCTTCCCCCGGCCGAACTGCCGACTCTTTCAGCAGATACGATGTGCCGTCCGTGGGAGCTGAAGACACCACGCGCCAGGAGAGGTTGTCCGGGGAGGAGGCGTCGCTGGCGACGCCGCCTTTCGGCTATCGCATCCTCCTGAGCTGCGGCCACATGCGACGGACGCCTGCCGTGCTGAACGTCGCAGGTGTCGGTCATGACCCCTCCGTGATGGCACCTTCCGCGGGCGGCACGCTCCTTCTCTACATTGAGGAAGACAACGTCGAAGCCCTCTTAGCAGACCCCTTCGTGATCGTCGTGCACAGCTCTGGGGCGGAGGCGTCCTTCATCGAAGCTACTCCCGCGACCGTGACATCTGCGGAAGCCGAGCGTCGACAGGCACTTGCCAGGCAAAGCACCACCACCGCCGCCGACGGGAGGAACGCTCCAGGCGCCAACCACGACAGCGGCGAGGGGAAGCACCAAGAAACGCTGCAGCGCCCGGGATCGACGATGGGGCGGATGGGCTCCGGCAGCTTCGCCATCCCGCGAGAGGCCATTGTGAGCGCGGGCCTCCTTCCTGACGACCGCCCCAGCGACGAGCACCGGAGGGTGCACGCGCCGACGCGCGACACGGCCCTTCCTGTCTCGGCCGACCTGTACTCGTCGGGCGTCCGGGCCGGCCGGCTGACATGTCGGCTCGCGCTGTCTCTCCACGCGCCTCAGTAAGAGACAAAAAACCACGGGCGACACCCAACTTTGACGTCTTTTTTCTTTGTTTCCTCTCGTTCACGGCTGTTGTTCCCCCCTCGCACGTTGATGACGACAAAGCAAGTGAAACCATATTTAGGGTCAACACACACAACCCGAACACAACGCCCCGCCTTGGTCAGTCGCGACAACAATTCGCACTTAGATCGGACGACGCTTCTTTCACACAGACCCTCTTTCCCCTTCTTTTCCCTCACCTCGGTGCACACCACCCTCGCACGCCATTGGGGACGATCGAAAGGTATTTCAGTCCGCTTCGGGCCGTGTTGGGTGTTCGATCGAACTGACCTGTTTGTTGGTTGATTCGGTTTTCCGACCGTTGCCGTCGCGCTGCGGGGGCGGGGGGCACGCGCGCAATGCGATTTGACGTACGTTTGGCGTGGGGTGCGGGCCGCGGGCGCCGCGCGAAGCGGGGGGCGGGTCGTCGGCGGGGGGAGGCGCGGC
>RQSC01000482.1:40542-52098 GCA_013416795.1 Prasinococcaceae sp. CCMP 1430
CCGCGCGGGGCTCGGCCGTTTCGCCATACGCGGCAGGGCGCGCGCGCGCGCGCGCGGATCGGCGCGGCGGCGCGCGCGAACCAGGAAACTGATGGGCCCTGCGTGGCCCATCCGCAGATATCAAACCCTAAAAGGTAAAACCTGAAATGTGCTCATAGGGTTCGGGTTGGGGCCTGCAGCTGTCCCGTCGGTGGAACGGGCTGTTACCGGGAGGGCGGCGCGGCGGCGGCGGCGCGAGAAAAAGTGCGCCTGCGAGAGAGGGTCGCATCACATCGCGGGCGGGCGGCGGTACCCCCCCCCCCCACACACACACACACACTCCCCGCTCTATCGCGCGCCACCACGCGCACCTCATTCCCGCAAGGCCGCTGCCGCTCGGCCGGTCACCCTGGCTGCCGGCCGCGCGCGAGCGCGCGCCGGCCGGCCGAGCGCCGGCGCTGCGGCGGGCGGGGGGCTCGAAACGCCCGCGGGAGGGATGGACGCGCGACTCGAGGGCCTCATGGCGGGGCTGAGCCTGCCGGGGCTGGCGCCGTTCGAGGGCATGTCGGCGGTGGGGCGCCTAGCGGCGGCGGCAGGCGAGGGCGATGCCGCGCAGCTGCGCGAGCTCCTCGAGGCGGGCGCCGATGTGAACGCGGCCGCACAGACCGGCCGCACGGCATCGCTCGCCGCTGCAGCTCGCGGCCACGACGAGTGCCTCGCGCTGCTCATCGAAGCAGGCGCGGACATCAACAGGGCCGACAGCGAAGGCTCCACGCCCGCGTTGGCCGCATGCGAAGGAGGCCACCCGGCGTGCCTGAAGTTGCTCATCGATGCGAACTGCGAGCTCGGCGCGCGTCGGAAGGACGGCGCGTCCACCGCATACCTCGCAGCGCGCAGCGGCAGCGCCGAGTGCATTCTCGCAGTGGTGAACGCGGGGGCGGACGTGCGCAGCGCGACGCTCTCCGGCGAGACGCCAACATATGCCGCGGCGGAGCAGGGTAATGTGGTCGGCCTCTGTCTGCTCGTCGGCTTGGCCGTCGACGTAAACGAGGCGCGCCGCTCGGACGGAGCCACCCCCGCGTTCGCCGCCGCGCGTGGCGGGCACCTCGGCTGCCTGCGGCTTTTGCTGAAGGCGGGGGCTGATGCGCATCGGGCGACGAACGACAACAGGACCACGGTTTACGCGGCGGCGTACAAAGGCCAGGCGCGCTGCCTCGAGCTGCTCATATCGGAGGGCGTCGACGTGAATCGCGCGGCGACCAGCGATGGCGCAGCGCCCGTCCACGTGGCGGCCAAGGAGGGCCACGCCGGCTGTCTGCGGCAGTTGATTGCTGCGGGCGCGGACCCCTGCAAAAAGACCAACGACGGGAAGAGCGCACTGGACATCATCCTGGCCATCGCGCGCAAGCGCGGCGACGAGGAGACTGTGCGAATCTTCGAGCAGCACGTTGCGACCAATGCCGCCGTCAACGCCGTCGCACAGCGCGCGCGCGCCCAAGCAGCGGTGTGTCTGTCGTGCCACAAAGAGGGCGTGCCTCCCGGAGCGACAGGGCAGGGCGGCGATGCGCAGGTCACCCTACTTCAGTGCGAGGGGTGTGGTGACGCTCTCTACTGCAGCAAGGAGGTGCGTAAAGATGAGGAGGCGCGAGGATGAGGCTCGCCTCATCGCTCGCTCGCTCGCCCACGTGAGAGTGCGTGAGTCATGCGGGGGCTGACGCGGCGCCCGCTCCGCCGCGCATCGTGCCGCGCAGTGCCAGCAAGCGCACTGGAAGCAACACAAGGCCGCCTGCAAACGCGCGCAAAAGAAGAGAAAGAAGAAGACTGCAGGCGTAGTCTGAACGCGCTCAATTATAAGCACTGGCAAGTGGCAGGGCGAGAGGAAGTTAGCGCGCACAAAGGGACGCACGGGCGCACACAGTGTGCTCCGCCCTCCGCCCGCGGCGGCGTGCGTCTGACGTTTCGGTGCATGCACTCACGCCTTGCTGCGACCAAGCAGGAACGCGAACACCGACACGGCGGCGAGCTTGACTGCCTCCACGATCGCGCCCTGCTGCCGCCTCTGCACCTCGACGAGCTTCTGGGGCTGCCCGTTGACCACGTAGGTATCGGCGGCGGCCTTCACCTGCATCTGGTTGTAGCCAGTGTGGAACCAGCGCACGCACCACGGCGTGCCCTGCGCGTCCAGAAGCAGCTGCTGCGTCTTGCGGAAGAGCGTCTCGGCGGCGTCGATCTCCTCCTTGAAGATGGAGACCGACTCCACGGACACGCCAAGCGGCACACCGCATCCCGCGGCATCGGCGAGAATCGTGCGCAGCAGGCCGCACAGGATCTCCACCGACGTGGCCACGGGCGAGTCTGCTTCGAGGATGGCTTTCTTGGTGTCCTCGGGGACCAGCACGCCCAGCCACTCGATGAAGGTCATGGTCTTGGCGCGGCCGCAGGGTGCGAAGGTGAGGATGACCTTCTTGGGCGTGGTGCCACGCGCGCGGCAGAGACGGCCGTAATCCTGAAGCAGCTTCACGGTCGCCGAGGCGTCGTAGATGGCCTGCGATATGAACCACTGAAAGCCCATGTCCACCTTGCGCTGCATGTTGAGGTGCTCACCGGGCTTGCCGGCGGCGATGCGCGTGAGGTGGCGCTCGGCGATGGTCACGCCTCCGATCGCCACGCCACGCGCGCAGCACATCTCTGACGCGGTTGGAACGGTCACACCGCCATAGTCCTTCGAGGACGTCGCGCCGCCCACCACGTTGATAGCCGAGTGGCCGTGCTTGCCCGGGCCCTTGCCGACGCACTGCCAAGGCACGCGCAGCAGCGCGAGCGGGTGCGTCGCGATCCGTGCCCGGACGGTCGCGCGCGAGCAGGCGCCTCGTGTCAGCGCTTGCAGCAACGGGCCGTACGCGCGGCGCGCACTTGCTCTCTCTCTCACACACGCGCTCACGCGGATGCGTGCGAGCATGTGCGTGTGAACACGCTCTCTCTTTGCGCGCGCGCTCGCGCGCTCGCTGGCTCGCTCGCTCGCTCGCTCGCTCGGTGGCTCGCCCCCTCACGCACCGTGTCCAGCCACTCGCTGTACTCCTGACGGCTCTGCCCGACCGCGCACTTGTAGATGATGGCCTGCTTGCCCGAGGCGCGCGAGAGCATAGCTCCGTACGCGGACGGGTCGAGCGTGCGGCGGAACGGGAACGGCCGCGGCAACTCCGTGCGGCCGTCCTCCTCCTGGATGTCGTACACGATGTAGCCGTCGGTCGCGAGGTTGCGCGCGCGCGCGACGAACTTCTCGGCGATTTCCATCGCCTTGACCTCGTCCGTGCCCTCGCGCGGCGGCGTGGCGCCGAACAGGAAGCACGGCCGCGTGGGATCCGCCAGCGCCATCGGCAGCGGGTCGGTCGGCCCCGCAAGGCTGCCCTGCGTTGCCATGTGCACCTTGCTGAACACGCGCTTCATCGCTGCGATCGGCGCGCCCCGCCTCCCGCGCCGCCCGCGCCCCGAGTGGCCCCTCCCCCCCCCCCTCCCCCTCCCCACCTCGCACCTCCCCTCTCCCGCGCACGCCGCGCGCGCACAACCGCCCCATCCCCCCCCCCCCCATCTTCTCCCGTAGCCCCCCTCCCCCCACCCCTACTCCGAGGCGCTCGTCTGGCACCCACACCCACCACCGCCCTGCCGCCCTCGCCCGACGACGCCGACGCATCCCAGCCGAGTTCAGGTTACGAATTTGAGGTTCGTACGCTTTTAGGGTTCATATTCTGCTCAGCTGCAGCTGAGCAGAACCCTGGGTCGGCCCCACTTCCTTCAAGCCTCATCACCAGGGAGCGCACCCGAACCACACTGGCCTGCGCCGGGCCGCCGAGTTGGGGTGGCGTATTTTGGGTGTAGTGCATGAAGGGTTTGTGATGGTATCGGCATCGGATGCGGTGGAAATGGCGGGAACGCGCGCGGGCGCGCGCGCGCGCGCGCGCGCGCGCCGCTCGCGTGCGGCTGCCCTCGGGCGGATGGAGGATGCGCTGCGCCCCCCCGGGCAGGCCGCTCGCGCCGCGAAAAGTGCGCCCGAGGGAGGGAGCGTCGGCGCGGGGGCGGGGTGGGCGGGGTGGGCGTGGCTGCACGGGGGCACGTGGCGGTGTGAGTGCGCGCGTGCGCGCGCGTGCGTGTGCTGGGTTGCCCTTGCGTGAGCTCCAGGACTACCGGTACTGTGTGTGCATGCGTGTGTGCGCATTGGGTGCGCGGCAGGTCGCGGCGGGAGCACAGGGCGCGCGGTCAGCGCAGCGGCAGTCCTTCCTTCCCACACCGCCCCACTTCCCGATCAGCGCCGGTTCGCAACCGAGGCGCCGGGCGAAGCCGGCGAGGATGCAGAGCGCGCTGTACCCCAACGTGCACAGCCTCGCCGGCGGCCGCGCCGTCGTGACGGGCGCGTCGAGCGGCATCGGCGAGGCCGTCGCGAGGCGGCTCGCCGAGGCGGGCTGCGGTGTCGCGCTCGTCGCGCGCCGCGAGGAGCGGCTCGCCAAGCTCGCGGCGGAGCTCAAGGCGGAGTACAATGTGCCCGTGGAGGCCTTCAAGTGCGACTGCTCCGACCTCGAGGCGATCGCCGCGCTGCCCGAACGCGTGCAGGCGACGGAGCTCAAGGATCCCACCATCCTCATCGCCAATGCGGGGCTGGCGCTCGGCAAGACCGGCGCCGACGACAACAACATGGAGGACTCGAAGATCATGATCGACACCAACGTGACGGGCGTCGTCGCGCTCTGCCGCGCCTTTCTGCCGGGCATGAAGGAGCGCAACGACGGCCACGTCCTCACGACGGGCTCGGTGGCGGGGCTGCACGCGTACGCCGGCGGCAGCGTGTACTGCGCCAGCAAGTTCGCCGTGAACGCCTTCACGCAGGCCATGAGGCACGACCTGCAGGACACCGCCCTGCGCATCGCGCACATCGCCCCAGGCTGGGTGGAGACGGAGTTCAGCAACGGTGCGCGCGTGCGCCCGCCCGCGAGTGTGTGCGCTGCGCCAGCGATGCGATCCTCGCCCGCCGTGAGGAGCGCTGGCCGACGCGCGACGTACCCGTTGCTGTCCCGTCTGCATGCGCATGTCACGCGCGCCCCGCCCTTCGTGCCCACGACTGACGCGCGCCCGCCCGTGCGCCCGCGCCGCTGCCCGCTCCCGGCAGTCCGCTTCAAGGGCGACGACGCCAAGGCGGACGCGCTCTACAAGGGCTTTACGCCGCTCTACGCGCACGACGTCGCAGACAGCATGATGTATGTCCTCACGCGCCCCAAGCACGTGCAGGTGGCCGACGTCGTCGTGTATTGCACCGCGCAGGCGCACCCGACGACCGTCGCGCGCAACTCCAAGGCGCCGTGAGCGGGGCGCCGAGGCGCGGCGTCGTAAAAACGTCGTCAAAAATCAGCGGTATGGTACATGTTCGGCGCGCTCCGAGTGGCAGCCGCGCGCGCCGCGCACTCGAGGCCTATGAGCCCACGTCCATCACTACGTCTGTGAAGCGCTCCAGCGGGACAGTCGGCCTCTGCCCGGCGGGATGCGGCGCCTCGCCCAGGCCCTGGCACGCCATCTCGACGAGCAGGAGCAGGCGTTTGATGGCAACGGCGTCGCCGAGCACCGCGGACGCGCCCTGGGCGTCGGCCGGCGTGAAGGCGCCCGTGGCGGTCAGGACGGACGTCACCTCCGCCGGCTGCAGCAGTGGCACGTTGAGAGTCACGTTGAAAGCCGCGGCGAGCTCCATGGTCTCGAGCACCGGAAGCTGGCTGGTGGTGCCAAGTACAAGCAGGCGGTGGCCCTTGGGCGGCTGGCGCTTGGCGAGCACCAGCAGCGTCTGCAGCACGTGGTTGCTGAAGCGCGGGCCGATGGACACGTACTCGAGGAGGCGTTCAATGTCATCGAGCACGATGCAGCTCACAGGCGACTGTGGGCGCACACGCGCGCGTCAGCTTTCTTTGCTGCCCAGCCACCGACAAGCGCCGCGCGAGCGCACCAACGAGACACGCACGCAAATCCGCTCACCTTGTACGCGTCCTCGAAGACTTTGGCGATCGCCGAGCACTTGGCACTCTCTGAGTAGCCGACCATGGTCTCTGCCGAAATGAATTTGACGAACGGGAAGCCGCTCTCGAGCGCCAGCGTGGCCGCCAGCGCCGTCTTGCCGGCGCCAGGGGCGCCCTCGAGCAGGCAGCTGAGGATGGGCGACCGCTCCGAGGTCTCGACCTGCGCCGCAAGCGCCTTGCACGTCGCCATGATGTGCTCGAACTTTTCGCCGGTGGGAATTATGCCCTGCGGCCTGTAGCTGTCCATCGTGTCCGCGCTCACGCCGAACGCGGGCTTGACCTCCTTGAGCGCCTCCTCAAAGTCCGACATGGAGACAACGATCTTCGACTCGTCGATCGCCGCACTGAGGTCGTCAACGTTGACCTGTCTGTTGAGCGCGAATGAGGTGGCGCTCTTCACGAGGCCCTCGATTTCCGCGCCGGAGAAGTTCTTGGTGCGCGCGGCGAGGTCCGCGAGGTCGACGTCGGGCGCGAGGAAGCCCGCAGCCTTGGACTTGGCGGTGTGGATGGTGAGGATCTGCTGACGGCCAGCCTCGTCGGGCAGGCCGATCTCCACCTTGACTTCCAGACGGCCGGGGCGCGTGAGCGCCTCGTCGAGCATGTCGATCCGGTTGGTCATGCCGATGAGCAGGATGTTGTTGAGCGCGTCCACGCCATCGATTTTCGTGAGGAGCTGGTTGACGATGGAGTCGTGCACGCCCGTGCCATCGCGGACGGAGCCACGGCTCTTGCAGATGGCGTCGATCTCGTCGAAGATGATGATGTGCAGGTCCGAATCGTCGCCGTTTGCGGTCTGGTCGGCCTCGGCATCCTTGAAGAGGTTCCTGATGTTCTCCTCGGCCTGGCCGACGTACTTGGAGAGGATTTCGGGGCCGTTGACGATTTTGGGCTCCTTGCCGTTGAGCATCTTGCCGATCTGGCGCGCGATGAGCGTCTTGCCCGTGCCGGGCGGGCCGTGCAGCAGCATGCCCTTCACGTGCGAGATGCCCAGCTGCGACACCACCGACGCGGGGAACACGCGCGAGGCGAACGCACGCCTGAAAATGTCGCCGAACTGCTTGTCGAGGCCGCCGATGCCGAGCTTGTTGAAGTTGAACTCCTTGCGCTTAAACAGATTGCTGCTCATGCCGGCCTTCTGGCCGGTGAGCTTGATGCCAGTCTCCTTGGCCGCCTCGAAGACGACCGCGGTCGCGTCCGTGAGGACGCCGCGCGTGGCGCCGTCGTCGCCGCCCGCGCGCGCGATGCCGCCCACCGCGAACAGGTAGTTCGTGCCCACGAACTCGAACGTCACCTTTTGGCCGACGGTCAGGACCTGCGTCGCGAAGCGCATCTTGACGACCTGCTCGAGCTTCTTTGCATCCAGCGTCTCCTGGCGCGCGCCACGCCGCGAGACGAAGTCGAGCTCGAGAGTGAGCACCGCTATTTCAAAGCCCTGAGCCGGAGGCGCGAACGGGCGCACCTCCACCGGCATGCCGCTGCGCGATGGCGCAAGTGTCAGTGGCGTGGCAGGGCCGCGCTCCAAAGCGCGGGCGCCGCGCGAGACGCGGCGCGCGCGCGCGCGCCGCGCCCCCCCCCATGCTCACCTCGAAGCTTGCGCATTCCTGCGCTGCACTGCGTTGAGCGCGACACATCCCGGCTCGATGGCGTCATTCGCGCGCACGGAGAGCACCGCGGCGCCGAGCTCAACGTAGGCGCCCAACCGCGGCGCGTCGGCGGGCGCGACGAACGCGCAGTTCGTCAGCGCGAGCTCCTGCGCCGGGCAGTTGACCACCTTCAGCTGCGCCATCGCCGTCGGCGCGAGCGTGCAGACGACGATCGAAGGACCGAATCCGCGGGCGCGTCCGCGCGTGGTCCGGGGCGAAAGGCGCGCGCGCGCGTGCAACAGGCAGGGGAGGGGAGGGGGAGGAGCAGCGCAGCGCTGCGCCGCGCGCGCGCGCTGTGGCCCGGGCGCTTCCTTCCGCTTGAAAAGGACAAGCGCGTTCCCCATCATTTCGAATCGGAAAACAGCGGCGCGCCATCATTTCGAAAGGCGCGATACAAAAAAACCAGGGTGGCTCCCTCGCATGCTCCGCAAGGGACGTATTGGATGCGTTGTGATATGGGTTCTTACGGCGCGGCGTCTCCAGCACACCGCGCGCGCGTCGGCGCGGGCGCCTGCGCCGGCCGGTCGCGCCACAGGGGAGCGGCTGCAGGCATCGCTGCTCCCTCGCGTGCCCGTGTGGTGGAAGCCGGAGGCGGAGCCCGCCGCTGCTGCCGACTGCGCGGCCGCCTGCGGCGGCGGGGTGCGCTCGCTGCGCGGGGCGAACGCAGGGCGAGAGTGGGGCGAGCGAGGTCGCCGGCTGGCGGCTGGCGGCTCGCAAGCGCGGGCCGTGCCTCCACATGGCGCCGAAGATTGCCACGAAGCGGCTGCAGAAGGAGCTGAAGTCGCTCGCGCTGGACGCTCCACCTGGCATCGCCGCGCGCCCTTCGGAGACCGACATCCTCGAGTGGCACTACATACTGGACGGCCCGTCCGAGACGCCGTATGCGGGCGGCGTGTACCATGGCAAGCTCGTCTTTCCGCCCGAGTACCCGAACAGGCCGCCCGCAATCTCCATGCTCACGCCCTCGGGGCGCTTCAAGACTGGCACCTCGCTGTGCTTCTCGATGAGCGAGTATCATCCTGAGAGCTGGCAGCCGTCGTGGAAGGTCGAGACGATTCTACTCGGCCTGCAGTCGTTCATGTGCGAGGAGGCCGTCACGCAGGGGTCCATCGCGAGCTCGGAGGCCGAGCGGAAGGACCTCGCGCGCAAGGCTGCCACGCACTGCCTGCAGAGCGCGTCATTCAAGCGCCACTTCCCAGACATGCTCGACACCATGCGGGAGCGCGAGGCGGCGTGGGAGGATGGTGGACTCGAGGCCGCACGTGCGGTACAGATCGGGATGCCCGCGCCCGAAGGCCAGGAGCCCGCACGCGCGCAGGACCAACGGCAACAGGCGCAGGAGAAGGGGCAGGCGCAGCCCGATGCGCAGCAACAGGCTGAGCCCGAGCCCGGGCCGCGCCCCGGCGCGCAGCAGAGCATCGAGCAAGGCGAGGAGGCGCAAGCAACGAGTGCTCACGAGGAGAGGTGCGCGAAGCGAGCGCTTGCGCCCCATGATGCGCCCCACCCCCACCACCACACACATGCACACCCTGCGGCGTTTTCTTGTCTCTCGCCGCTGCACGCTGGCGCACGGGCAGCGCACTGACGCCCCCTCGCCCCCATCCCACTCACCCACAGTGGCGCGGACGGCGGTGTGGACCCGTCGTGGTCAGTGAAGAAGCTCAGGAAATACATCGAGAAGAAAGGCGGTTCGGTGAAGGGATGCCGAGAGAAGGCAGACCTCCTCGCGCGCGCGCTGGAGTGCGCCTCTCTCGAGTGACCGGCGAGAGGCAAGGCGCCGCATCGCTTTCGAATGGCCCCCAGCGGAGCACTTTCACGCCTGTAATATTGCCCCGACTCGGCAGACTCCCGCAGCTCGCCCCAGGAGCTGCGCGCGGCGCACGACGCTCTCGCGCAGGTGCAAGCTCGTATGTACTAAACTGATGGACGTATTATATGTGTAGAGCGCGCAGGTCGAGCCTCAGTCGTGCGCGCGCGCGGGGGAGGGAAGGGGGGCTGGAAGCCACGCAGCGCCTGCGCCTGCCGCAGGGCCGCCTCATGCACCAGGTGCCATTCCCCCCATCGCAGCCGCGTGCGCGTGCGCGCTCGCCCCGAGCGCTGCGCGCAGCTCCTCCACCTCCTTGCGTACGGCTTCAATCTCGTGCATGTTGGAGTTGTTCACCACGTACCCCTGTGGCGTGCCGTCCGCCATCACCGCCACGCTCAGCGACCCCGGGTGCGCGAAAACGCGCTCCAGCATGGACGACATGCGCTTGGGGCGGTCGCCCTGGTCGGCGGGCGCGTGCGTGCCGCTGTCGGCCGATTGCTCCTCGTGCGCGCCCTCCGCTCCGGTGGCGACGGCAGCGGCTGCTGCTGCCGTGGCCGCGGCGGACGCCGAGTACTTGCGCCCTCGCCGGCGCTTGCTGCCCGCGCCGGCGGCGGCGCCGCCGCGCTTGCGCGCCTGCGCGCTGCTGCTCACGTCCGACGACNCCGTCCAACCCGGCCGCGCCACCAGCCGCCGCCAGCAGCGCGCCGCTGCCTGCAGCAAAGGCGGCCAGCGCGGGCGGCGTTCCCGCCGCCCCAAGCGCGCGCGCTGAGGAGAGCACGCCGACGACCTCGTCGTCTTTCCTGTCTTGGTGCGCGTACACCGTGTCGTAGTATAGCGTCCACAGCGCCGAGCCCGCGTAGAGCGGCAGCACCACCGAGGCGTCGAGCTCGCCGTGGACCGCTGCCCAGCCCAGCAGCGCGCCCCAGTTGATCGTCAGCCCAAGGAACGCCTGTGGCCAGTCAATGACCCGCTTCATGAGCGGGTAGGTGCCCACCAGCAGCAGGCTGCTCGCGCCCAGTAGCTTTGAGAAGTCGTTCAGCTGCAGCAACACCTGCAGCCCCGCAGCCGCAGCAGCGCGCGTGGGTTGGCGATGGTGGGTGGGGGGTGTCGAGCGCCCGCCGCCCCGGGGGCGCTCCGTCCGCCCCGCCGCCATATCCACCCATCGCGCGATCCGTACGGCGCCGCGTTTTTTTTTTTTTTTTCGGAGCGCAAATTGAGCGCCAAACTCTTTTTTTCCTTTTCGTCTGTCGCGGTGGCGCTGCCTGGCGCTGAGGTGGCGCAGAGTGCGCTGGCTGACGCCCCCCCCCCCCCCACACACACACAAACAGGTGAACGAGGCGGCTTACCAGGAGGACGTCGAGCGGGCGGAGGCCAAGGCGGTCCGCGCGGACAAGTTCGCCAAGGTGCTGCGCGAGCAGCTCTCGCTGCCCGACCCCGCGGCCGAGGGCGCGGACGGAGGTGATGAGTAAGAGAGCGGGGGTGCCCGGCCGCGGCCGCTGTTTGTCCAGCTGCGCCGCCAGGCTCTTGTGCGAGCGGGCGCGCCGCCCGATGACACGCGGATCTGGCTTGAGGAGGGGCGAGCGCGCTGTCCTGGCGCAGCGCGAGTGCGCGGCGTTCGCGGCCAGAAGAGCAGGGCGGCGTCGACGCGTCTGGGCCGTCAGTGTACAAAACTGTCGCCGCCTCAGAATCGGCTCGGGGTTGACTTGGCTGCCTGCGCCCGCAGCACCCACGCGGGTGGCAGATGCTGCCACGCGACGGCTCCGAGTGCCGTCTCGGCACGTGCGCGAAGCATTTTCCCAGCCCTCACCCCCCCCCGCGAGCTACTGCGCGCGCTGCGCACGCTCGAGCGTCGCCTGCGCCTTGGCCTGCCCCGCGGCCTGCCCCTTGGGCGCAATCACCAGGGCCGCCAGCGACGCCACGGCGAGCCCCGCGCCGATGCCGGCGTAGATGGCCGGCGGGCCCGACAGCAGCGTGATCTTGCGAACGAGCATCACCATGGCCGCCGCGACGAGGGCGGCCACGGCAGGGGCCAGGCGCGCCGCGCCTCGCGCGCCGTGTGGCCGCCCCGCCCGCGCCG
>RQSC01000482.1:64784-78770 GCA_013416795.1 Prasinococcaceae sp. CCMP 1430
CCCCTTCCCCCTTTCCCTCTGTCGCCGCCGCCGCCGCTGCCCGCGTGCGCGCGCCCTCGGAGCGGCGGGCGGGCCCCGCTTCGACGGTGGGCGTGCGCGGAGTGCGGAGCGAGCCGCGGCGAGCGGGTGGCGTGCGGCAGAGGGAAGGGCAGGCGGATGGATGGGGGATGGGGTGCGGGTCGAGCGCGCGCGCGCTGTGGCGGCAACCGCAAGCGAGCCATCGAGGAACACGGCGGCCCGGGGGGAACCACCAACTTCTGATCCATAAACCCTATACCCTAACAATCTCCCGCGTTCTGTTCATGCAGGGTGTAACCTTTATGGCCCTGACGATGCGCGCGCTGCCCAGGTCGAAACGCATGCGCGCGGGGACGGATGGCAGGCGGCGGCCGCGGCGGTGGTGGCGGCAGCGGCGCGAGTGCGGGCGGAGGCGGCGCGGTCGACATTGTCGCGCAGCTCGCCCGACGCGGCGTGCAGCTGTCCCCGTCGCACCGCACGGGCGAGTGGACGCGTGCGGTGTGCCCCGCGTGCGAGGGCGGCTCGACGGGAGAGCGCTCCCTCGCGGTCTACGTCGACGACGGCGGCGCGCACTACCACTGCTTCCGCGCGAGCTGCGGGCACAAGGGCACCATCGGCGCGCCCTCGGCGTCGGGCGAAAGGAGTGGGAGCGACGGCGGGGCACAGTCGAGCGGCACTGAGGTCGATGTGGACGCTGCCGAGCGGCGGCGCGCCGAGGCTGCGCGGCCGCAACCGTCCCTCCTGCCCCTCAACGAGAAGGCGCTCGCGTTCTTCGCGTCGCGACACATCTCGGAGGCGACGCTTCGCGAGGCGGGCGTGGCGATGGAGCGCGTGTACTCGCCGCCGGCGGGCGAGCACGTGAGGGCCATAGCCTTTCCGTACTACTACGACGGCGAGATCGTCAATATCAAGTACCGCGGTCCTCAGAAGACCTTTTGGCAAGTCAAGGGCGCGCTCAAGGTTCTCTACGGCATGGAGGGCGTCAATCCCGAGGACGACTCGGAGCCCTTGGTCATCGTGGAGGGCGAGATGGACCGACTGGCGCTCATCGAGGCGGGCGTGCGCGGCGCGGTGAGCGTGCCCGACGGCGCGCCGCCGAAAGCGAAGGGAGGCGCGCTGCCGCCGCGCGAGCGCGACACCAAGTACGAGTACCTTTGGAATTGCCGGCAGGTGCTCGACACGCGCAAGCGCATCGTGCTGGCGACGGACGCGGACGGCCCGGGGCGCGCGCTCGCCGAGGAGCTCGAACGGCGCGTGGGGCGCGAGCGATGCTCACGCGTGCGCTGGCCGGAGGGGTGCAAGGACGCGAATGACGTGCTGGTGGCGCACGGGCCCGACGCGCTCCGCTCTCTTATCGACGAGGCGAAGCCCACTCCCATACGCGGGCTTTTCGATTTCAGCGCATTTTCGGACGAGATTGACGACTACTACAACCTCGAGGTGGGCGAGGAGGAGCGAGGCATTTCGACGGGCTGGAGTGCGTTGGATGATATATACAAGGTGGTACCCGGTGAGCTCACTGTTATCACAGGCGTGCCCAACTCTGGCAAGAGCGAGTGGCTTGACGCGCTCTGCGTCAATCTGTGCCTGTCGCAAGGGTGGAGCGTTGCCATGTGCTCAATGGAGAACCGCGTGCCCGACCACGCGCGGAAATTGCTTGAAAAGGCGGTCGGGCGCACGTTCTTCGAGCCGGCGCGGCCCCGTCCTGGTGGCGGGCCTGGGCGCATGTCGGCCGGGGAGCTTGAGCTCGGAAAGCAATGGCTCAACGAGCACATATACCTGATCAGATGTGAGGATGATGTGCTGCCTTCAGTTGATTGGGTGCTGCAGCTCGCGCGCGCAGCGGTGTTCAGGCACGCCGTGCGCGGGCTCGTGATAGACCCGTACAACGAGCTCAGCCACCAGCGCCCCTCGTCGATGACCGAGACTGAGTACGTGAGCCAGATGCTCACTAAGGTCAAGCGCTTCGCGCAGCACAACAAAGTGCACGTATGGTTCGTGGCGCACCCGCGACAGATGCACAACTACGCTGGAGAGCCGCCTTCGATGTACGACATCGCTGGCTCGGCACACTTCATCAACAAGGCCGACAACGGCCTGGTGGTGCACCGCGTTCCAGACTCCAATGAGGTGCAGATACTCGTGCGCAAAGTGCGCAACAAGAACGCCGGCACGCAGGGCGAGGCGTCGCTGTACTATTCGCACGCCACAGGCACGTACTCGGACAACCCGGACATGTCCAAATCCATCGATCAGATCCTCGGAGCCGAGGGCAACGTCGGTGCAGGGGTCGAGGGGCTTGGCGGTGGGCGCAGGCGCGCCAATGGCGGCCGAGTGAACGGGGACGGCAGTGACAGCGGCGGCGGCGGCGGCGCGCCGGAGCAAGTGCCGCCGCTACCAGCCGAATTCTTGCCACCCTCCTAGCTAGGAGAAGTACTTGTACAATACACTCTCTTCAATCAGCTTCGCGCGGGCGCGAGGGCTCGCGCGATTCACACAGAGGCGGCCACGATGTCTGCGTACGCCTGCCGCCAGAGCGTTGCTGCTGCAGCGAGCGCCGGTATCGTCGCCGCTGGCTCACCCTCAGCGTCCGCCGCCTCGGCGGCGCGCGCCAGCTCCGCGCGAATGGCGGGCAGCGCTCCTTTGTGCGCGCGCACCATCTGTTCGAGCTCGCGCTGGGCGCGCCTCTGGCGCAGCGCGCACTCCGTCACGAGCAGCGCCCCCGCGCAAGGCGCCCCACCAGCGCCCCGCCTTTCCGCGGGCCGAGCTGCTGCCCACTTCTCCGCCGCCACCTGCGCCCGCGCATGTGCATGCCGTGCATCATCAGCCGTCCGACCGAGTGCGAGCGCTTGCCCGCGCGTCCTGTACCATCGCTTGACGTGTTCATGAGCCTCTTTGGTAGCTGCAGGCACGCCGTCGCTGTTGGACCCACTTGCCAACATCGCGTTGGCGGCTACGAGCAAGCTGCTGAGCGCCGCAGGCGGGGGCATGGACGCGGGACGCGGCGGCTCGGGTGGCAGCGCCAGAGCCAGCAGCATTTTCCATCTGTGCGCGCTGAGCTGTGTCTCGGCGTACTGCCGTCGCTCAAGCTCCGCCTCGGGAGACGATTCGGGCACCGGCGGCCGCGCCGGCGTCGGCGCCGATCCGGGTTGTCTGCCGCCTGGAGCGTGGACGGCCTTCGCCAGCGTTGGCGATCCCTCAGCAGGCGCAAGCGATCGCACATGCTGCACGGGCGCTTGCGCAGCAGGCTCTTGATCGCGCTCTTCCCGCTCGCCCTCCTCCATCGGCTGTTGTTGTTGTTGTTGTTGCTGCTGCTGTTCGTTCAACTGCTGCAGCGGCGGCTGTCGCGGCTGGTGCTGTGATGTGGGCCTCTGCGAGAAAGCGAGCACGCGCTCGGTGCGCTGGCGCTTGGGGTCGCGCTCGTCGGTGGTTGGTTCCGACGTGGGCGCCATGCCCGGCAGCACCACTGGCACACCGTCCGGCGCCGCGTTGCCGCTCTTCCCGCCGCTGCCAGTTCCACTTCCGCCGCTGTTGTCTACGCGACCTCGCGCAGTGCTCGTACTGGTCACGCCCGGGATGACGATGGAGGGGCACGCCGCCATCGCCGGCGTGCGCTCGCACTGCGAGCTGCTGCGGCCGCGAGCAAACGCGTTCAGCGGCGGTGCGGGCGTATCGCTGATATTTGCGCGCCCGCGTCCGCCCACGTAGTCGCCCGAGGCGCCCATCGCTCCGCGCGACGCGAGCAAAGGGCTCATGAGCGTGCGCTCGAGCTCGCGAACATCGCCGGCGGCCTGCCGCGCATACGCCTCCTGTCCGATGAGCGCGGCCTGCAGCGCGACAAGCTCCTCAAGCGGCATCGCCGCGCCACCATCGGCCGCCGCTAGAGCCCCGCACCCACGGCCACGAGCGACGCCGAGCGCCTCTCTTGCTCGCCAGCCGAGCGCGGTGGGCGCGCCGCAGCGGTTGCACGGCGCGTGCGAGGGAAAGCCCTCCTCATCGGCCGCACACTCGCCGAAGTAGGCGACCGCCGCACCGCCGCAGCCACTCACGTCGCACGCTGCCGCTGCGGCACGCCAACCGCAATTGCCGCACGCGACGCGCGCGAGAAGCGGCGTGCACGCCGGGGGCTCGCGCAGCGCAGCGGAAGCCTGCGGCGCGGCCGCCGCCGCCGATGCGCATGCGCCGGCGGCCGCGCCGGTGGCGGCCTTCGGTGCGTCGGCGTCGGCGTCGGCCGTCCCGCGTCCGCCCGCCACCCAGCCGCACCTAGGGCACCTCATCCGCGCGCGCGCGCGCGTGACCTTGCGGTTGACTCGATCGCCGCGCCTCCCCCCGGTCCTCCCACCTCCCCCCCACCCCGCCTGCGCTGGGCGCGCACTGTGCCTCGGCGGATACTGGGCTTTTGAATTGGCGTTCGCGACGATGGTTAAGGGTCATGAATTGAGGTTAATAAGTCAGGGTACAAAAACTTCGAACATCCCGAACCTCAACCTGAGCAAAAATGAAAAATCGCACCATCACTCGCGTGCGTGGTAAGGCATGGCGGACGGTGCGGACACACTTTAACCCTAAACAAGGCGCGTATGTCGGCCCTGAAAAGTTGCGTGTTGACCTTCGATTCGGCCAAATTCAAACCCTACTGACAGGAGCGCCGTGGCGGCGCCTCCGCCACACACACGTCCTCCGCCGGTCCAAATTGACTGGGGCCGCGTGCGGTCAGCGCGCGCCGAGCGGTGCGCCACTGCGCGCGGCCGGCGTGCACCCGCCCGCCCGCCGCTCCACCCCTTCGCTCCTCCCGCATCTCGTCCCACCAGCTCGCCACCGCGCGTGGGGGCGCGCGCACCGCCGCACGCTGGGCGCGCGCGCGCGCGCGCGGCCGATTCGGACCAGCCATGGCGGATGCTGTGGCGGACGCCAAGGTGTACACCTATGCGGAGGTGGCGGAGCACAACACGCACGAGGACTGTTGGATGGTCATCGAAAACAAGGTGATGGACATCACCAAGTTCCTCGACGAGCACCCAGGCGGCGATGAGGTCATGATGAGCGTCGCCGGGCAGGACGGGACCGACGAGTTCGAGGATGGTGAGTGGGCGCTGATGTGCTTGACGCATGCGCCGATTGCCGGCGTGCGCGTGTGCGCGCCGGCGGCGGTTGCGGTCGCAATGGCGGCGGCAGTCTCCGTGCTGGGTTGCGCCACTATGAGGCTAGCGCTGCGAGAGGCACGCTGGCGCTGCGCAAGGCGTGTATGCGCGCAGCCGCGTGAAAGCCGGGCGTACGTGCGCTCTGTTGTTTACCACGGCTGTTCGCGCGCCACGTCGCGACAAGCAGCGAATGATCGCGGGCGCCGCAGCTCGCTGGCCGCTAGCTGCTGCTGTCGAGAGCCACCGGTGAGGTGTTTCTGGCCATTGAAAACACGCTGACAGGCACGCGCGCACGCGTCACTCAGTGGGCCACTCGTCGTCGGCTCGCAGACAGCTGGATGACTTTGTGATCGGTGAGATCTCGGCCGAGGAGAAGCGCCCGGAGAAGGTGAGGAAGACGGCGGGCGGCGACGACGGTGGCTCGGCCATGTCAGTCATAATCTCGCTGCTCATCGTCGCCTTGGCTATCTACTTCGCGGTGACGCTCAAGAGCGAGTGAGGTCTCGGCCACGCCCCTCACGCGCGCTAGCAGACCACACACACATTATTTCTGCCTGCCTGCTACTGCGCGCGCAGCCCTAGCGTTGCCTTGGACCTGTAATATGCATCCCCCTTTGCTGCTGCCTCGCCCGACCGAGGCTAGGCTCTCCGCAACCGCGGCGGGGACGCCTGCTCTTGTGGCTTTCGTCCCGCGCTCGGTGTGCACACTGCCACGCACGCTCTCGCCGGCCTCCTCTGAGGCGAGCACGCGGCATCGGCAAACAGCGACACACGCGCCTCATATGGGCGTTGCCGGCCGAGCGCTTGGCTGGCGCCCTGCAGGGCTGCTCGCGTGGCGGGTGCGGCGCGCCCTCCGCCTCGAGCTGGAGGCGCTCAGCCTCGGAGCTGCAGATGCGTTAACGCGAGATCGACACGTCAAACCCTGCTGGCCCAGCGAATTCGAATTCGTTCGTGGGGTTGTACCATCAGGGGGGGTACACTGTACATCTTGCCACACTGGTGATTTGAGGTGAGTATCAGTGGACTAGTATGTGTAGATGGGCGAGGGGGGCCCGCAACGCCCCTCGGCGGCGGCTGGATCGCAGCGAGCTGGATGTAGTCGCCGCCCCAAAAGTGACACACGTCACATTTTGACCCGGACACTACTGTACGTAGACCCCAAACATGCCGCGTCCATTGTCGAGCTCGGGTTGGTGCAAAGTTCTTGCACCGCACACGTCCACGCGTACCGCGATCATGGTACCGTCGTATCACCCGATACACTGATACCATGGGCGCTCGTCGAGCTCCCGGTCGCCTTTTTTGGAGCCCTTTTTGGGCCAGCGGGGCGCCGAGGGGTTCTTACGCCGGGGAGTGCGCTCCGGGCCTGCGCGCGCCTCGGGGAACTTTGCGGGAAAACGGCCCTCGAAATGTGCGCGGTGTGTATGCGAACGAACCTCGTATCGCGGGACGGCCGGACGCCCCGCCCCGCGCGGGCGCGCCCGGGCGCGGCGAGCCCCGCGGCGGGCAGCGCGCGCTTCGGGACGCGCGCAAGCGGCGCGCGCCATGGGCGCTGGCGGCAACGGGGACGGCGGTGGCGAGAGCGGGAAGGATGTGGCGCGCGTTGGGACGAATTGGTCTCCGCCGCACCACGGCCATGCACGCCGCGAAGACTGGGCAAGCGACGACACCGACGGCCAGAAAGGCCCCGAGAAGATACGCGCGCTCGGCGCTACGCAGGCGCCGGGCAGCAGAAACGGCAACGGCGGCGGCGGCGACGACGCGGCCGGTGCGACGTCCTACCAGCGAATCCGGAGCGTCGAGCGCAAGGTCCCCGCCGACACGCCGTCGCGAGGCGTGGCGCCTGCGGCTGCCGTGGACGGCGCCCACGCCCACGACGATGACCACAACCACGCTGTGCACCTCCCCGGCGAGGCCAACCTGCGCAAGGAGCGAGCACTCAGGATGGTGCGCGCGCGCCCTGCATCAGCGCGCATGCCGCCGCACCCAAAAATACATTGACCCGGAGCACGCCGGGCGCGCGCGCGCGCTCGTTCGGGGAACTGAAGCGCCCTTTCTGAATCATTGACCTGGGAACGAAACATCTGACCCTAAACCTCAAACCTCAACACTCAACGCTCAAACACTCAAACACTACCCCCCCCCCCCAGGCGAGCGTGACCATCCTCGCCGCGCTGGGCTTCGGTCTCTTGGTGCTGGTCGACAAAGACGCTTTCCTCCCGGACTCGCCGGCGTTTGCCACGCTCGTCGTATGGGCCACAGCGCACGCGGCGGGCTCGCTCGTCGGCGCGTGCGGGCTGCCGCCGCTTCTCGGTATGCTCATGTCTGGCATCGCACTCAAAAACATCGGCGGCGTGGTCGACGGCTTGACGGAGGGCTGGAGCGCGGCCATACGCGCGATGGGGCTGAGCGTGATCCTGATGCGCTCCGGGCTGGAGCTCGACTTCGCGGCCTTCAAGCGCGTTGGTCCCGCGGCCGCGCGGCTGACGGCCATGCCGGGCATCACCGAGGCAGTGTCAATCGGGCTGTTCTCCATGCTGCTCTTCAACATGACGGGGAAGGCCATCTGGCTTGGCCTCACGATGGGCTTCATTTTGGCGGCTGTCTCCCCCGCTGTGGTGGTGATTGGCATGTTCGAGCTCCAGCGCAAGGGCTACGGCGTGGCCAAGGGCATTCCGTCGCTAGTGGTAGCGGCTGCGAGCTTCGACGACGTGCTGGCCATCTCGGGCTTCAGCATCTGCATGGGCCTCGCGGTTCCGCACGGCTCGCTGGCGTGGACCATCGCGCACGGCCCGCTCAACCTGGTGTTTGGGATGCTGGGTGGCCTGCTGGGCGGCGCGCTGCTGTCGGTGACGACGTTGTGGAACTCGCGATGGAAGCGTAGCGCGTCGACCTTTGTGGTGGGGATGATTATCATGTTCATGGGCAAGAAGTACCACTTCACAGGCGCAGGGGCGATGGGCTCGCTCATCACGGGAATCTTCGCGGCCATGGGCTGGCAGAATGGCTGGGGCGAGAAAAGGGGCCTGTCGAATGGCCCCATGGAGGTCTACAGCCACGACGTGGAGCATGACCTGGCAGTCTTCTGGAAGGTGGTTGCGCAGCCGCTGCTCTTTGGCGTGATTGGCGCCGCGATCGACTTCGACACGCTCAACGCCAACACCCTGCCGCGAGCAGTAGGCATCGTGCTCATCGGGCTGTGTGGGCGCTTGCCCGCCGCGTATGCCGCCGTGGGGCGCGCGGGGCTCAATCACATCGAGAGATTGTACATTGCGCTGTCGTGGGTGCCGAAAGCCACCGTGCAGGCAGCGCTCGGCAGCGTGCCCTTGGACATCGTGCGCGAGTACATGTACCCCGACGGCGGCAGTTCGTGCACGGAACACGAAGATGCGGCCGATTCGGCCGAGTGCGACCAGTACGAGCGCTGGGGAAACGAGATTCTCACCACGGCCGTGCTCTCGATCATCATGACGGCGCCCGTGGGTCTCCTGCTTATCAACGGACTGGGGCCGCGCTGGCTGGAGCGCGAAGAGACCCACAGCGAGAGCGCCTCACTCAAGGGCTCATGCGACAACCTCGAGACGCTTGACCAGCATCAGGGGGCGGGCCGCAAAGACAGGACGGGAAACGGCGGCTTCCCCAGTGCGGGCGGTGGCGCCAATGTCGAAATGGGCGAGATCTGCGTCGAAATCAGCGACGGCAATGACCGGATCGAGAGGGCACCCGGCGAGGACGAGTCGATGCGGGGCTTCGCGCCACTCACACGATCGGTCATGCGACGCGTGCCGCGGCGCCACCGCCGGTCGTCCATCAAGGCCATCCAGTTGGCACGCCAGCTGCAGCGCGAGCAGCACCAGCACGGACACACGGTACACGCAGGGCAGATGGCCAGGGCGTTCAATCGCAGCAAGAGCAGCGGGGATGAAAGCGACGATGGCGAGGGGGGAGGCAGGACAGGGCTGGGTGGGCGGCGCGGTGGCGGGGGCGGCAGGCGGCGGTCGAGCCTCACGCCGCTCATGCGCGACATGACGACGCAGCTGAGTGAGCTGCAGATGATTGCAGCTTTCATGGAGCTGCAGCCGGGCGTGCCTGACTCGCAGGTCGAGCGAATGAAGTCGAACATCGAAGACATCAAGCAGAACCTGCGCACAATGTCGCAGCGCCCCACCGTGCACGACGAGATGAGCACGCGGCAGTTCTTCAAGCTCGCACACCCCGTGGGCGGCATGCCGCGCCGACGCGCGGGCGACGGCGCCCGCATGCGCGTCTCGCTGACAATGCACGCTGGCAGCGATGCGGAGCGCTCAGACGCCACGGAGAATGTCAACACTACGCGGCTGCGTCGCGCCTCGAGCAGTGGCGGAGATAGGGCAGCCGCGGCAGCGCGTATGAGGCAATCGATTGACGTGGACCCGCGCCTATCTACTAGCTCGGCAATCTCGGAGTTGTCCGACGAAATGCAGACCGAGTCGGACCACGAAGGGTCGGGGCGCTTCAGCCGAGCGGGCGGCTGGCGGCCGCTGGCGCGTAGCGGGCGCAGCCCGTCGTTCCTGGCTCTCGAGCATCGGCTCGAGCGCGCTGCGGAGATCGCGCGCGCCGAGGCCGAGGAGGCTGAGGCCGCCGTCGCGCAGGCGCAGGCTGCCAGTGCCGCCGAGGAGCGCCTCAAAACGCGCCGGTGACGCTTGTAGCACCAGCACACACCTGGGCGCGCCAACGCCATCGGTAACAAAGTCATTCTTTGCGCACGCGGTGTCAGAGCATGCGCCCTGACTCTGAGCGCGTCCTTCTCGAGTTTGTCCCAGCCGATCGGCGAGACGTAATGGAGCGCGTGCGTGCGTGCGCTCAGACGGTGCACGCGCAGGCCTCTGGAGTTGGTGGTGTTTTTGAAACACCAGTTTGTGTGGTAGGGGCGTCCCCGGAGGCGAGGCCTGTGTGCGTGCTCGCGACGGAGCGAGGCGCTTACTTGTCACCCTTCTTCTTGGGCAGGAGCACCGAGTGGATGTTGGGCAGCACGCCGCCGGACGCGATGGTCACGCACGGCTCGTCGAACCTCTCGAGGAGCAGCAACGCCTACCGCTCGACCTACACCGCGGGCACAATGCGCGACTTCTTGTTGTCGCGGCTGGCGTTGCCCGCGAGCTCGAGCACCTCGGCGGCGAGGTACTCCAGCACGGCCGCCATGTAGACGGGCGCGCCCGCGCCGAGGCGCGAGGCGTACTTGCCGTTCTTGAGGTAGGCGCGTTACGCCGGGTGGCCCTTGACCTCCGGGCGGAACCGCCTCGCCCTGTGGCACTTGGACTTGGTCTTGCCACGGCCAGCCATGATGAGAGTGGGGTGGGGGATGTGTGGGTGTTGGGCGTGTGCGGTGTGGCTCACCAGAGCGCTGCATCGCTTTCGTATCGATCTGCGCGCGGCAATTCGCGCGCGCCTCTTGCCGCGCTCTGATTGGCCAGCGACGCACGCGTGCCCTGATCTCTGAGCCGCCGGGGGGGAGCCCGCCCTTCCCACCGTGCGCAAATCAATTTTTGTATCAAAACGCGCACTTCGAAAGGCGGGCGTCGCGGCCATGCCAGCGTCGGCGCGGAGGGGGGAGCCCCCGACTACCGTGCGCAAAGGGATACGTATATCAACACGGTCGCCCGCTCGCTAGCTACCCGCGAGGCGCCTTGAAAATGACCTTACTCGAGAATTCGGATGTATAGTGATATGGATTGCTGAGGGTGCTGCGAAAATCGGCGTGAAAACGCGCGCTGCGGCGCGCGCGTGAGCGCCGCGGGCGTCGGGTGCTGCATGCGCGTCGCGGGCACCACTCTGCGCACACTCCGCACACAGTGTGGGTTGTGAGTGGTACCGAGGGTTCTTCCGACTGTTCTTCGGGCGGTTCTTGACCGTCAAGGGCGGCGCCAAGAAGGCGAAGAAGCCGACGGAGTCGTACAAGATCTACATCTACAAGGTGCTCAAGCAGGTGCACCCCGACACCGGCATCTCGTCCAAGGCCATGTCGATCATGAACTCGTTCATCAACGACATCTTCGAGAAGATCGCCACCGAGGCGTCCAAGCTCGCGGTCTACAACAAGAAGCCCACCATCACCTCGCGCGAGATCCAGACCGCCGTGCGCCTCATCCTCCCGGGTGAGCTGCGCGTGCGCGTGGGCGCTCGCGCGCGCGGCGCGCGCGGCGCTGGCGGCGCTCGCGTAGGAGGAAGGCCAAGAAGGCGAAGAAGCCGACGGAGTCGTACAAGATCTACATCTACAAGGTGCTCAAGCAGGTGCACCCCGACACCGGCATCTCGTCCAAGGCCATGTCGATCATGAACTCGTTCATCAACGACATCTTCGAGAAGATCGCCACCGAGGCGTCCAAGCTCGCGGTCTACAACAAGAAGCCCACCATCACCTCGCGCGAGATCCAGACCGCCGTGCGCCTCATCCTCCCGGGTGAGCTCGCCAAGCTGCGGCACAGCCTCCCGTGGTTCCGGCAGTGGTTCAAGTGGAGCCGGATTCGCGGGCGAGGCCGAGCAGCTGCACCACAGCCTCCTCTGCTACGCGCAAAGGACGGTGGCAGCGCCACCACCATCACCAAAACTGGTGTTTCAAAAACACCACCACACCCAGAGACGCGTCGGCTGTGCCAGCGAGCTGCTCGCGCGAGACACACCTGGAACGAGGCAAAGGAGCAATCGTATGTACATGCGCGCACGCGCGCGCCATGAGCGCGCCTCATGTGTCGGGCTGCTCGAGCATCCATTGGGAGAGTATGCCCCACACCGCCGCGCCCGTGGCGGCCCCCTCGCCACTGTCACCGCCACCGCCAACACCTTTGCCACCGGCGAGCCACTCGTCCCAGTCGGCATCAGTGCCCCCACTGGGGGGCTCGCCGCCTCCTCCGAGCCGCCTGAGTGCGTCTTCAAGCGCATGCGGGTACTCATTCACCCTCCTCTGCGCCAGCTCGGTACCCGCCTGTCGCAATTCGGCGTCGCGACCGCCCTCCAGCAACTGCACGGCCGCCTCGGCGAACGCGCCCGCATCGCCCGCGTCAGCGAACGCAATCGCGCCGCACTCCTCGTACTCGGCGTCCAGCGCAGCATCGGACGAGCGCTCGGAGAGCACTGCTCGTCCAGCCGCTAGCAGCGGATTGATGCTGTGTACCTCGAGCGGCGCACGCTCATAGAAGTGCACATTTGCGATCAGCCGCGCTGACGCGACGGCTGACGCCTGTTCCAGCGCGTCGTCGAAGTGCTGCAACCGCACGCGCAGCCCACGAGCTGAGCAGCCAAAGAAGACAGATGCGGCCGGGTCAGCGGGGGGCTCTGGCTCTCATCCATCGCCCGGGCAAAGTTGGGCGGCAACGACAGTGGAGGAGGGGGGGGGGGGGGGGGGGGGGGGGGGGGGGGGGGGGGGGGAAAGGGGGGGGGAACCGCCGTGCGCCTCATCCTCCCGGGTGAGCTCGCCAAGCACGCCGTGTCGGAGGGCACCAAGGCCGTCACCAAGTTCACCTCGGCCTAAGCGCCTCGAGGTCGAGCAGCTGCATCGTCTCCCTCTCTGCTAAGCGCAGGAGATGGCGGCAGCGTCACCACCACCACAAACTGGTGTTTCAAAAACACCACCACACCAGACCCGCACCAGCTGCGCTGGGCAGCGCCGGATGCCTGCTGCCGCGCACGACGACAGCCAGAAAGCCTCCAACAGCCCGGTTGCGCCGCATCGCTACGCACTCAAGCTCGCGCGCGTGACCGTGGCGACGATGCACGAGCGCGCCAGGCGTGCGAGGCGCCTAGGTCCGATTTGGGGGAATCGTACTGTACAGTGTACATGCGCATGCACGCGTGCACGCTTTCGAGCTCCGCATGCACGTGCGGCCGACTCTCCTACTCGTCACTGTCGAGGACGCCAGCCGCGCGCAGCGCTTCCCTGACGGCGCCGAAGTCGCCGCCGTACGCCCGCGCCTGGAGGCCACGCGGGGCGCCGTGGCCATCGTCGTCGCCGTCGGCACCCCACCCGTTGGCTGCGCTCGGCCGCTGCTCGGGCGGGATGGTCAGGCAGAGCTCGAGGCGTCGCACCGGCGGCTCGCCCATGCGGTCGGGCCATTCCACGAGAGACACGGCACCCGCGAAAGCCTCGTCAAGCTGCACGCGACCCAGACCCTTGCCCTGCGTGGCGTGGCGTGAAAAAGAAGAGGGCGCGGCGTCAGCATGGTGTCACATGCCGCTGGCGGGCTCGCACCCGCTCGCCTGATGATGTGCACGCACCTCCGAGCCGTGACCACCCCCCTCGACGACGCTGCTGCCCACGCCGCCGGCGCCGCCGCTGTCGAGGCGGTACAGGTCGAAGTGTGCCAGCGCGCGGCCGTCGGCGGCGTCGTAGTCGTTGCGCAGCGTGTAGGTCGGCGACGGCACGTGCATGGCGGCATCGGCGCACGCACGCCGGAGCAGCGCGCGCGCAAACGTGCTCTGGTGTTGCGCGAGAGAGCGAATGGGCGTAGAGTGAGCGATCGAGACATGTGTGTGGGGGGTGGGGGGTAAGTCACGGATGCATGCAACGGCAAGGGCCACCAGCTCCTGCGCGAGAGCGTGCCCGCACGCGCAGCACCCGACCGTGCTCACCTTGCCTGCACCGACGTCGCCGCGCAAGAATATGACGTCACCAGGAAGTGCGACGTCCGCGAGGGCCTTCGCCACGCGTTCTGTGTCCTCCAGCGCCTCCAGCCGCCCGCCCGCCTCCCACACCGCCGCCGCACCAGCAGCGCTGGTCACGCAGCGCGCCACCCCACCGCAGCCGCCGCTGACGGCCCCGTGGCGGCCGCGCCGCGCCGTCGCGGCCGCCACG
>RQSC01000486.1:0-12014 GCA_013416795.1 Prasinococcaceae sp. CCMP 1430
GCCGATGCGCGGCGGCGGTGACGTTGCGCCCGGGCGCGGACTCGAGGCGGCGCTCGCCCGCGAGCGGCGCCAGCACCGGGCGTTCGACCGGTCGCTCGCAGACCTGCTCGAACGTGGGCAGCCGCACCTGCGCGCGCCGCAGCGCAGCGGGAGGTGGTTCACCGCGCGCCGAGGCAGGCTCACGGCGTCGCACTTCGGCGCCGCGGCGGGACTGTGCAACGTGGCGAGCCCGCGAGACCTGCACAGGCACCTGGAGGCCGCGCTGTGCGACGACGTCGCGTACGACAGCGACGCCGGTGAAGCAGGCGGACCCGACGCAGACTGGGACGACGGTGCGCACGAGAACGAAAACCTGTCTCGCGGCGTGCGCCTGGAGCCGCTTGCGCGCGACGCGTACAGCGCGTCGCTGTGCTCGGACGTCGAGGAGACGGGCCTGTGGGTGTGCACGGAGCCCAGCTGGCTCGGAGCCTCGCCCGACGGGCTGGTCGGCGACGACGGGCTGATTGAGATCAAGGCCCCGCGCGTGCTGCGCGCGGACGCGGGGGTTGCGCGCGGCGCCCCCGTGGAGTACGTGCACCCTCGCGTGCTCGCGCAGATCCAGGGGCAGCTCTTCGTCACCGGGCGCGCGTGGTGCGACCTGGTCGAGGCCGTCGAGCTCGACGGCGGCAAGGCGGTCTCCATCCGCGTGACGCGCGTGCCATTCGACGAGGCGTATTGGGCGTGGCTGCGCTCGCGCCTCGAGGACTTCTGGGGCGGGCTTGTCGCCGGCATCGAGCCCGACGCGTGCGCGCCGCGCGCGCAGCCGCCCCGCGTCGCCGGCATGCGGCGGGTGGGCACATTCAGCCACCGACTGCCCGCGTAGCCCCGCCGCCCCGCTGTTGTACCGAGCATTGTACGTGCGCACGCGCACTCCACAAGCCCGCGCAGGCGGCGTGCGCGCCACGCGTGCCTATCTGCCCGCCTGCCTGCCTGCCTGCCTGCCTGCCTGCGCGTGTGTGCCTGCGTGTGGGAGCTCGCGCACGAATTCGTATTGGATTAGGGTTGCAATCGGTATTGGGTAAATAATAGGGTTAACTAATCCGAAAACATCCCACGTGGATTGTGACGTGGAATCGGATGTGTGTATGTGTGTGTGTGTGTGTGTGTGTGAGCGAGGTGGCGGCGAAGGAGGAGGAGGAGGACCTGTCACACCTGTCGCTGGAGGAGTGGCGGAGGGGACGCGGGCGGTGGCGGCATGAGCGCCAACAGCGGCGACAGCGAGGGCGGCGGCGGGCAGGCTGGTGCCCTGGGAGCGCTCTCGCTGTCCGCGAGGTCGCTGTTCAAGGACGAATGTTTTGGGATCACCGTGAAGGCCGCCGCGGTGGCGCTCGCGTGGCTCGCGCTCGTTAAGTCCTCCAAGGCGCTCAAGGTGCTCCCCAGCACGGACGCGCGCAAGCTCCTCCACGTGGGCATCGGTCTGCTCTTTTGCCTCACGTGGGCGTGGTACCCCGCCGCGGCGCCCGCGGCGCGCCTGTGGGCGTCAGCGATCCCCGCGAGCATCACCGCGGCAGTGGGCGCCGCAGGCGCAGGGCTCTACTCGGACAGGCACCTCGTCGAGGCGATGAGCCGCAGCGGCGACCCCGCCGAGCTGCTCACGGGCCCGCTCGTGTACGGTGCGGTGCACTGGCTCGCGGCTGCGGCGTTCTGGCTCGACTCGCCGGTGGGCGTCGTCGCCATCGCGGCGCTCTGCGCAGGGGACGGCTTCGCTGACATCGTCGGGCGCAGGCTCGGGAGGAGCGCCAGCGCCAAGCTGCCGTGGAATGCGGACAAGAGCTACGCGGGGACGGCCGCGTTCGTGCTCTTCTCGTTCGTTGCGGCGAGTGGGCTGCTGGCGTGGCACGGCATGCTCGCCGCCGTGCCGGCACCCGCGCTGCTCGCGGTGTGCGCGGGCAGCGCGGCCGTGGAGAGCCTCCCCTACTTCGGAGAGTACGACAACGCCGCAGTCTTCGCCACGGCCGTCGCGCTCGGCTCAACGCTGCTCTGACGCGCGCCGAACGGAGTGGGCACCCTCAGTCCCCGCCAGGCCAGCAGTGCGTGTCTGCGCGCGCGCGCGCGAGCGCGCGCGCGCACACACTATGAGCGCGGGCCATACCGCACTGCTCATTCACGTATCTGTAAAGACGAGGTCCCCTACGTGTCGCGCACGTGCAGGGCAGCCAGAGTCGCGCCGGCTGCGCGGCGCGTGCTCCCGCGCACGCGGGGTCAGGCGCATCGGTGATCGACGCATTTACACCGCGTGGCGCACGCCGCCCAGGACGCGTATGCTGAGGGCCGAACCGCCCCCGATCGAGCGTGAGGCCCTCGCGCCCACTGTCCGGTCACGGCGCGCGCGGCACGCCGCGCGTCGACGCGATGCCAGCCACGTGCGCGCCACGCTCAAAAGGCAAACATCTGCTCCGCCTCGTAGCCCAGCTTCTCGAGGTTGGGCTCGCACGCGAACTTGATCATGGGCGGCGGGCCGCACATGAGGATGAGCGTGTCGGAGGACGGCGGGGGCATAGCCTCGCGCAGCATCGCCTCGTTGATGAAGCCCGTGTGCCCGGTCCAATCCTTGGGCGGCCTGTCCAGGGTGTAGCGCAGCGTCTTGAAGCCCGCGTTGTTGCGCTTGCAAGCCTCGAGCTCGTCGCGCAGGAGGATGTCCTCCTCGGTTTGATTGGCGAAGAGCAGCGAAACCTCCGTGGCATCGGCCGAGTCCTTGAACATGGCGCGCATGACCTGCAGCATGGGCGTGATGCCCGTGCCGCCGGCGATCATGCCCACCCGGCGGTACGTCTTGATGGACATGCCACCGCCCTTCGAGCGCGGCAGCTGCACCGCGAAGCGCCCGCGCCCCTTGTACTCGAGCCTGCCCTTGGGGCCGCGCGCTGCGATTGTGTCACCCAGCGTGAGCCCCTCGAGGTGCTGGCTCAGCTTGCCACCGTCTGGAAACTTCGGGTGCACGCCCTTGAAGTACACCTTCACGACGAAGTCGACGAAGCCCACGTCGTCGTCCGAGCTCACCGGCGTGTAGCTGCGCGAGACTATCTTGCCCGCGGCATCGGTGTAGCTCAGCGAGATGTGCTGGCCGATCGGCAGGCCCAGGACGTGGTTGGGGCTCTGCAGCGCGAATCGGAAGCGCCGCGTGTCGTGAGAGATCTCCTCGCGCTCAACCAGCTTCAAATCGACCGTCTTCTCGGGGTTGAGCGCGCGCGGCGCGCGGCTGCGCGCCGACGAGAGCAGCCAGTGCAGCAGCAGGCCGAGCACGCCCGCGATCGCCGCAGCGAGCGCGCCCGGCGGGAGCCCCGCGGCGACGGCGGCCGCGTCCTCGGGAAGCTCATGCACCAGCTTCTCCTCCACGCGGCCCACCAACGCCGACACCTCGAACAGGGCGCTACGCACCGCGTCCATCACCTCGGCCATGCCCGCCACGCACTGCTCCCTGCACGGCGCGGCCGCGCGCGCGATCGACTTCCCGTTCGGCGGCGGCAAGGACGGCAAGGACGGCGGCGCCAAGAAGACGGCGCGGCGCTCGGGCGACGCGGGCGGCGGCGAGGGCAACCTCTTCGAGCAGATCACCGAGGGCATGAAGGCGTCGCTCGAGGGCGCCGCCGAGGTGGAGCGCGTGCTCGCGACGCGCCGCGTGAACCGCGAGACCGAGTACCTCATCAAGTGGATGGACGGCGGGGAGGACACGTGGGAGCCCGCGGCCAACGTCTCCGAGGACGTGCGGCGCGAGTTCGAGGGCAAGTGGTGGGACGCCTGCAGGGAGGGCGACGAGGACGGTGCGTGTGGGAGCGCGCGCGTGTGCGCGCGCGTGTGTGTGTGTGCGTGTGCGTGCGCGCGCGCGCGAAGAGGGACGTGCGGCGCCGCGCCTTTGGGCGTTCGGCGCGCTGAGGGCGCGTCCGGGGGTACGAGGGGTAAGGGGGGAATAAAGGGACGAAGAGGAGCCGCGGGGCGCGCTGGCGCGCTCGAGCACCGCTCTGACGCCGGCTGCGCCCTTCGCGCCACACACACACACGCCCGTGCTCACACACACACACGCGCGCGACGCACACGCACACGCTCGCACACGCAAACGCAAAACGCACACGCAAAACGCACAGCCGTCCTGCAGATGCTCGCCGAGGAGCAGCGCAACCCCCGCAAGCGCGACAAGGACGGCCGCACGGGCCTGCACTACGTGTGCGGCCGCGGCAAGGCCCGCGCGATCAACGGCCTCATCAACTACGGCGCGCGCATCAACGCGCAGGACGCCGACGGCTACACGCCGCTGCACATCGCCGCGGGCTACCAGTACGTCGAGACGGTGGCGCAGCTGCTCGAGGCGGGCGCCGACCCGGACCTCGAGGACGGCAGCGGGCGCACGCCGCTGCAGCTCATCCAGGTGCGCGCGCGCGCGACGGCGCGCGTGCGGTAGCGTGTTGGTGCGATGTGTGTGTGTGTGGTTGCTGTTGTGATGGACGGAGGAGGCCTCCTCGTGCGTGTGTGGCGCGCGCGTGCGTGTCTGCGTGCGGAAGTGCGCGCGTGCCTTCGAGGCGCCTGCCGTGCGCCCGACACGCGCGCGCGCGCGCGCGCCCGGGAGCGCGCGTGCCGCACGTGTGCGCGCGCATCGGTCCCTCCTCGACCTCGCGGTCGCGCGCGCGCGCTGACGCGCGCGCCCGCGCCCGCGCCCGCGCACCTCTCGGCCCTCCCGCAGTACCTCAAGGACGCCCAGCCGCAGGACATGACGGGCCTGGCCAACCGCATGTCGCTGGTGGAGATCGAGCGCTCGATGAACCGCTACATGTGGGAGGACGTGCCCGTGACGAGCGTGGTGGACGAGCGCATGGACGGCGAGCGCGTGCTGTACCAGGTGGAGTGGGCGGACGGCGGCGAGATGCAGTGGCTCCCCGCCGACCAGCTGCACCCGGGCTTGATCGAGGACTTCGAGGCGGGCCTCGAGAGCGCCGAGTTCGAGGCCATCGTCGACGCGCGCGAGAACGTGGACGGCGCCGAGTACCTCGTGAAGTGGGCCGACGGCGAGACCAGCTGGGAGCCCGCGGGCAACCTCGACGAGGAGGACATCGCGGAGTTCCTCGCCAAGGCCGAGGGCGCGGACGCCGAGGGCGCCGAGGGCGCCGAGGAGGCCGAGGAGGCAGGCGCCGAGGGCGAGGGTGCCAAGGCGGAGGGCGAGGCCGCGAGCGCGGAGGCCGTGGCGTCCAAGTAAGGCAGGGCGGCGGCCCCGCTGCAAACGTTTTTTGCGCGCGCTGAGAGAGACGAGAGCGTCCGCGCGCGGGCGCGCGGGCGTGCGACGAGTGCGCGCGAGAGAGAGGGAGAGAGCAAGAGCGCGCGAGCGCACGCACGCACGGAGGCGCGCGCGCTCCTGCACGCGCGCATGGCCGGCCGCGCGACCGTGCACGCGCACGCACCCTGCGCGCCAGTGCGGCCGAGGCGAGCCCCTCTTGCGCGCCGCGCGCTCCCTCCGGCCTCGGCTCTCGCCGAGCGCGCGCCACAGAGCGCGCGCTGCACGCCGCCTCACCCCTTCCCCCACCCCACCGCACGACGCGGCGAGCGACGCGGCGGGCGCGGGCGCGCCGGCGCGCCCGTGAGGGAGCACGCCGGGCACCGCCTGCGTGCGGCGCTTCACCATGGCGCGCACCGCGTGGTGCCACAGCTTGGCCACCTGGAACGTCTGCAGCGGGCGCGTGAGCACCTGCGCGGCGCCGAGCTTGATGCCCTTCACCACGAAGGTGTCGTCGTCGGGCTCGCCGATGAGCACCACGGGGATCTGTTTCGCGCGCGCCGCGTCCATCACCTTCTGCCCCTGCGACGTGTCGGCGCCCTTGCCCGAGATGAGCGCCACGTCGAAGTCGTCCACCGACGACGCGCGCAGCACGCGCAGCGCGTCGGCGCGCGACGTCGCCGTGCGCACGTCGTAGTGGCACTCGTCCAGCAGCGCCTTGTTGCGGTCCAGCAGCTCGCGGTCCTCCTCCATCAGCAGCACCTGAGGGGTCGTCGGGTGGGGTGTTGGTGGGTGGGTGGGTGGGGCATTGGCGATCGGTTCGGTCCGGCGCTCTCGGGGGTCAGCTGCAAGCTGGGGCGACGCGGCGGCCGACGGCGGCGACGGCTCGGGCGCGACCATCCACGCGCGCACGACGTTCTACCGCGCGGCGTCGGCGCTGAGCGTGTCGCTCATCCCGCCGACGCTCGACACGCGCGTGAGCGTGGAGACGGGCGCGCCGTACCGCGTGGTGACGCGGCTGGGCACGGTGCTGCTGGAGATGGCGCCCGCCGAGGGCGACGCGCAGGGCGGGGACTTCGGGCGGCTGGCGAGCGTGGGCGGCGGGGCGCCCGACGGCGCGCGGCGGTACGACTGGCAGAACCGCCGCGTCACCTTCGCGCTGTCGGCGCTCGAGGTGGGCACGCTCCTCGCACGCTCCGAGCCCGCCGTCGCCGCGGCGTACGAGGCGGGCGCCGAGCTGGGCAGGTTCTACCACCAGACGGGCGGGCCCGAGCGCCGCGGCGAGCTCCCCTCCAAGTCGCTGGACGTCACCGCGCTCGCGGGCGGCGGCGCGAGGCTGTCGCTGTACGTGCGCGACCCCGACGGCGAGCGGGGCACCTCGGTTTCCATCTCGCTCGCCGACGGCGACCTCGCCGTGCTCAGGGAGCTCTGCCGCTGGGCGCTGCCGCGCCTCACGGGCGCGGCGCAGGCCTTCGAGTCCAGGGCGGGCAGGGACGTGCCCTAGCCAGGAAGGCGGGGCGTACGGGCGTGCGGCTCGCACGCACGCAAGGGCGCGCGCGCACACACGCGCACGCACACAGTCACAGACGGTCGTACTGCTCGCGACGGTGCGACGCTGCGACCTGCGCCCGTGGGGAGCGAAGCACACACAAAAATGAATACCGAACAGCACCGACCTGGCGGCCCTCTCCGCCCGCGCCGCTCATGGCGCCCGCCCGCTGCTCGCACCCGCCCGCCGCCCTACCTGGCCGCGCGCTTGCGCTTGGACGGGTCGAGCAGGCGCTTGCGCAGCCGCACCGCGCCGGCCGCGCACTCGATGAGCTCGTCCGCCGCGACGTACCCCATGGCGTCCTCGAGCGTCAGCCGGCGCGGGGGCTGGAGGCGCACCTTTTCGTCCTTGCTCTGCGTCCGCATGTTGTCGAGCTTCTTGGCGCG
This sequence comes from Prasinococcaceae sp. CCMP 1430, assembly GCA_013416795.1. Taxonomy (NCBI): domain Eukaryota; kingdom Viridiplantae; phylum Prasinodermophyta; class Palmophyllophyceae; order Prasinococcales; family Prasinococcaceae; species Prasinococcaceae sp. CCMP 1430. The sequence continues at coordinate 7,175 of RQSC01000486.1, forward strand.
GACGGGGTTGACGTCGAGGTCGCCCTCGCGCGCGTTCTCGCCGATGATCATCCCGGCGTAGCAGGCGTCCCCGGGCTCGATGAAGAGCGTGCCGCGCTGCTCGAGCGCCCCGAGCGCGTGCAGCGTGGCCGCGCCGTCCGCCATGGACACCATCACGCCGCTCCGCAGCCCGCCCAGCGCGCCGCGCTTGCGCTCGTAGCCCAGCACTCGGCGCGTGGCCACGCCCGTGCCGCGCGTGATGCCCACGAACTGCGCGCGGAAGCCCACCAGGCCCCGCGTGGGCGCGCGGAAGGACAGCCGCGTGCGGCCGCCAGGGAGGCCGCTGGACATGTCCTGCAACTCGCCGAGGCGCTGGGTGAGCGCCTCGATGATCGCCCCGGCGTGCTCGTCCGCGACGTCGGCCATCACCTCCTCCACGGGCTCCGCGAGCTCGCCGTCCTCGCCCTCGCGGTAGAGCACGGCGGGCGGCGACACGCTCAGCTCGTAGCCCTCGCGCGTGAGCGTCTCCAGCAGCACGCCCAGGTGGAGCTCGCCGCGCCCCTGCACCTCGAAGGCCTCGCCCGCGCCCTCGGCGGGGCGCACGCGCAGGCTGACGTTGGTCTCGGCCTCGGCCGCCAGGCGCTCGCCCAACTTGGCCGCGGTGAGCACGGCGCCGCCCTTGCGCGGGCTGCCGTCGGCCTCCTTGCCCGCCAGCGGCGAGTCGTTCACGGAGAACGTCATGGCGAGCGTCGGCGCGTCGATGGGCGTCGCCGGCAGTGCCTCGCCGACCTCCGGGGCACACACCGTGTCGGTGACCGACGCGCCGCCCACGCCCGCCAGGCTGACGATGTCGCCGGCCACCGCGCGCTCGATCTCCACCGACTCGGTGCCGCGCCGCTTGAGCACCTTGGCGACGCGCGCCAGGCCGTCCGCCGAGGCGCCCACGCCCGCGGGCTTGGGCTCGCCGCCCGCGCCCAGCGCCTTGAGCCTGTCGCCCACGCCCGCACTGCCCGCCATCACGCGGCCCGTCACGATCCTGCCGAGGTAGGGGTCCCGGCTCACCATCGACACCAGCATGGCGAAGGGCGCCTCCGGCGCGACCGCGGGCGCCGGCATGGCCTCCAGCAGCGCGTCGAGCAGCGGCGCCATCGCCGCCGACTCCTCGCCGGGCGGCGTGCCGCCGCCGCGCAGCGCGCGTGCGGCGCGCGGGAGGCCGGCGAGCGAGCGCGTGCGCGCGCGCACGGCGCGAGAACGCTGCCATCGCCACGCACCTGGCGTACACGGTGGTGAACTCGAGCTGCTCGTCGGAGGCACCCATGGCGGCGAGCAGGTCGAAGACGTCCGACTCGGCGGCGGCGCAGCGCTCCTCGGTGGCGCCGTCGCGGTCGACCTTGTTGAGGCACAGCAGGATCGGCAAGCCCTTGGCCACGGCCTTCTGCACGACGAACTTGGTCTGCGCCATCGGCCCCTCGGAGGCGTCCACCACCAGCACGGCGGCGTCCACCATGTCGAGGACGCGCTCCACCTCGCCTCCGAAGTCGGCGTGGCCGGGCGTGTCCACAGCGCTCACCGCGACGCCGCGCCACGACAGGCTCGTCACCTTGGACGCGATCGTGATGCCGCGCTCGCGCTCCAGCGACAGCGCGTCCATCACGCGCTCGGCTCCCCCGCTGCCGCCCAGCGCATCGGCGGCGCCCAGCAGCGCGTCCATCAGCGTCGTCTTGCCGTGGTCGACGTGCGCGATCACCGCCGCGGAGCGCGGCGGCGCGGCGCGCGACGACGACGACGCGAAGGCGGCCAGAGCGTGCGGCAACGCCGCGCCCAGCGGCGCCGACCTGCGCGCAGCACCAGGCGGCGTAGTGTGGTCGAGAGCGTCGCCGCGGCTCACCACCACCGCTCGGTGAGCACGGCAGTTGGCGTTGGGCGCAGCTCGGCAAGCGCGCGCGCCCAGGCGTCTGTGGCAGCCGGCGGTCCGCACGCTACGGTCGTGGGACCCTCCCCCTCGGTCGTGTTCCCGCGCCTTTGCAGCCGCGCCGCGAGCTCATCGAACGCCTCTTGGAGTGCCTGCGGCGTCACCCTGCCGCTGCGGACCTCCCATCGCCTCGAGAGAGAGGGCTCGCCACCGTCACCGCCTCGGTCGCCAGTGACGTGCGCGACGAGTCGCAGGCGTCCGCCGGCGGCCTCGGCGGCCTCGGCGGCATTTTCCAGTCTGTCGACGAGCGCGAAGTCCGCCGCGCGGCGGCATGAATACAGAAGCGTGAGTGCGGGCGCCGGGGCGCGCGGAAGAGCTTGGTCGCCGCCTGCGGCAGTCGTAGTAGCGCACTCGGCTGCGTTGNGCCTGGGCGTCGTCGTGAACGCCGCGCGCGCGGGCAACGAGGCGCGCTTCGTCAACGACTACCGCGGGACCGGGCGGCCGCGCAACGCGGCCATCGGCGAGTACCTGCAGGGGGGCGACCCCGCCAGGCCGCGCGTGGCCTTCGTGGCGGCCGCGCCCATCGCGCGCGGCGACGAGATATTGGTGAGCTATGGGAAGGGCTTCTGGCAGCAGCGCGAGGCCGAGGCGGAGGAGGCGGAGGCGCGGGACGGGCCTGCGAGCGCAGTGGATGGCGTGTTGTAACATATGTTCGCGTGCACGAGCGTGGCACGCATCTGATGCCGAGCCTCCGCGCGTGCGCGCGCGTATCATTCGTGTATGTGTGGCGCGCTCGCGTACCCGTCGCCGTGACAGGCATGTGCGTGGCGTCAGGTGTGGACTGATGAACCCCAGCACGTAGCATCTAGCGTCGACCGACGATGGGCGCGGTAAGCCGTTCGGACGCTCGCTTCGGCGCGCGCGGCATGGCTGTGGGCGCCGGGGCGGCTTGAAGGGCGTCGACATTCGTGGCGTCCGCCAGTGCCACGTGGTGCTGTGGCACGTTGCCGTCCGCGGCGCTTCCGTCGCCACAGCTTTCGTCCGGATCCTCGCGGCCGGGCGCCGGCTCCGCCGACTCGTACGTCGGGCCCCCGCCACTGCAGCCGTGCGAGTCCGAGGGCGCATTGGCGGGCGTCGAGGCGCCGGACGAAGATTCACGCTCGCTGCTCCCGCCCTTGCTGCTTCCAGAGGCGGGCACCACGTCGCCCACGTCGTCGGTGCCACCACTGGCACTGGCAGAAGCGCTTGCAGCGACAGCGACGGTAGCGTCGACGCCAGCCCTGGTGGGCGCATCGAAGCGAGACGCAGCGGCAGTCAGGGAGGCCGGCGCGTCGCATCCCTCACCGCCATAGCTCATGCCTGTGGTGACACCAGCAGTCTCAGCGGCGGCGGGGCTCGTGACGGTTTGCGCCCCGCTGTCTTGCGTGGCGAGTATCTGCATGAGCGCGCCTTGGGTGGCCTCGAGTGCTTGCAGATGCGCGACCTCCATGACCGCCCAGGCCTGTGTGGACTCGCACCGACGCGCGAAAGGGGGCACGCAGTAAGCGGCGCGGCCCGGCCCTGTCAGCGGTGCGCATGACGTCACGCGAACTGTCGATGCACGAAACGGGCGCGCGACCGCCAAAACAGCACGCCGCGCCGCAGGCACGCGAGGACACGCCGAAGCCCTGACAGGTCGGTCGACGTGGCCGCAGCAGGGATGCGCGTGATTGGGGCGAACAGGGCGAGGCGCTTGCGGCGGAGCGGCGCGAATGACGCACCTCGTTGGAGCGCCGCAGGCCGTCGCTGAGCAGCTTGAGCTCGGACCGAAGGTTGCCGACGTGGTCGCAGAGCACGTCGAGCTCCGCGCGATGGGTGGAGATCTCGGCGACGAGCTGGGCGTAGTCCGAGGTCGGTAGGCGGATCGCATCCTCCTCGACGTCCTTCGCGCTGACGTTGGCGCCAGCCTGAGACTTGGTAAGGGGCGGGGCGCGCGCTGGCACGTCCTCGTCTTCGGTCTCCGCGAGTCTGTCTCCAGTGGCGGTGTCGATGGCGCCCACGGCGGCGTTGAAGCGCTCGACGATCCTCGCGACTTTGGTCGGCGTCGGCCTGCGAAGGCTGCCGCGACGACGACGCTCGGATGCCGCAGGCGCAGCACCGGTGGGTGCCGCAAGCGCCTGACCCTCGCGGCCGCCGCCACTGGCATCGGCGGCGTCCGTTCGTTCGAAGGCCGCGCGCGCCTCGGCCGCGCGGGCCAGCGCCTTGGCGAGGGCGCCCTGCGCGCGCGTCTTCTCGGCGGACGGGGTCCTGGCGGGCGCGGCGGGCGCGACGTCCCCGACGCCACGACGGTCGCGGTCGACAGCGCGCCGTGCGCACGTGGTTGGAAAAATACGTACTGTCAGTCAGTGGCAGCGGCATGCCAAGGTTGTGCACGCGACAGAGCATGCACACGCACACGCGAGGGCGAGGGCGGACGCGCGCTGGCGCGCACACGCGGACGCGACGGAGCAGCGCACGCGCGCGCAGGCACGGCACACTCAAACGTTTCAAACACGTCAAGCGCACGCGACACACAATGCCTCGTCGACGGCGTCAGGTCCGTCGACCACGGACCTGTCCGCGCTGCCAACGCCTTGCGAGTCGCGCCCGCCGCCCGCCACCGTCGAGGACGTCGCCTCGGCAGCTGGCTCGAGCTTCGAAAGAGCGGCCGGCAGCGACTCCGCCTCGCCTTCGTCGACGTATGCCCCGCGCGCATCGCTATTGGCGCCTGCGCTAACAGGCACCTCGGACTCGGCGGTGTCGCCGACAGGCGCGACGGCAGCGGCGGCAGCGATGGAGACGAACGAGGAGCTCTCGCCCGCGTTGGGGTTGGTCGCCCGGGCCGCCGCGTCGGCCGCGGCGCGCCGGCGCCTCCTCGCGCGCCTCCCCGCGGTCCTCAGCCGGCGGCGCGCGAGGCCCAGGCCGAGCAGC
>RQSC01000486.1:12184-30643 GCA_013416795.1 Prasinococcaceae sp. CCMP 1430
GCCCCGGCGGGCGGCGGTGTGGCGCGGCGCCGACAGCGCCGCCGCGCAACGCCGCCCTCGCGTTTGAATTTCTGGCGCTGTGTGTGTGTGTGTGTGTGTCTGTGTGTGTCTGTGTGTGTGTGTGTGTCTGTGTGCGTGTGCGTGTGTGTGTCAGTGTGTGTGTGTGTTGTGCGTGTGTGTGTGTGTGTGTGTGCGTGTGTGTGTGTGAAGCTACACGCCTCGACGATCTGTGCAAGGGCCCAAAAAAAAAATACAGGACATGCGCGCAAATGCGCCAACCCCAACCTCGCGCTTAGGGCGTTTTGAATGCCAACTGATGTAGTCCATAGACCCGCGTCTGGATCAACCACATACAAATATATAGTACAAAGGTTCATAACCCCAAACTCGCGCCGCGGGCGTGTCGAATACATGGCGACTGACGAAGCACACAGACCCTCTGTTTGTATGAACCTTAATTAGTTCGTAACCTCAACCTCGCGCGGGCGAGAAAAGATCGGCGCTGAGCTGGCGCCGGCGCGCACGCGGGCGACGCCCGTTTCCGCGCCCGCCGAAATTCCATCCAAACTATTCACACACGGATGGAATAATTCGTACAAATCCGCGTTTTAGTAGGACATATGACATTAATAAACAGCGGGGAATGCGTATTATGTTTGCGTGAAAGCGTTCAATAACCGCGAAGGCGCGCGGCGAAATTGGGACCGTCTGCGGGTTTTCGTGGCGCCGCGCAGCGCCATCGCCCGCGGGGGGGTGGGGTGTGTGTGTGGGGGGGAAGGCCTCCCTCCCTCCCTCCCTCCCTCCCTCCTTGCCTCTCTTTCCGCGGCCCCGGCGCTCTCCCGCCCTTCCTCCTTCCCATCGCCCGCGTGTCCTCGCTCGCATCCTCCTTCCCCCCTGCTAGCAGCCCCTGCTGCTGCTCCTGCTCCGCCCGCGCGCTCCCGTCGGACGCGCGAGGCGGAGCGCGGCGGAGGGGGGATGCGGCGCGGCGCGGCGCCACAACGCGCGCGCGGCACTCGCTCACTCACTCGCACTCACTCACACGCCCGCCCGCCCGCCCGCTCGCACGCAGGCGCGCGCGCGTGCCCACACCGCCTTCCCCCCCCCTCGCCTTCCTCGCACGCTCTACGGGGATTCCCATGGCGTCTAAAGTCGCGGCGGCCCACGACCGCGACCCCGCGGACCTCGTGGGCCTCATCTCCGACCACGCCGGCGAGACGGGCGCCGAGGCGGCGCTCGCGCTCGCGTCGCTGACGGGATCCGACAGCGGCTGCGAGGCCGCAGAGGACGCCGGCGCCGTCCCCGCGCTGCTCGCGTACGGTCCGTGCATGCGCGCCCACGCGCGTGCGCGCGCGTGCAGGGAGCGTGCGTGTGTGCGTGCGCGTGAATGCACATGTGCTTGTGTGTGACGCGAGATGCGTGCGTGCGCGTGCGTTTCTATGTTGTGCGCGTGCGCGCCTGCGTGTAGGTGCGCGTTCATCGCGTGCGCATGTACGTGCGCGCGCGTCCTTGCGCCCCCGTGCCTGACAACGGACCGATCGGCACGTCACACATGCACACGACGCGCGCGCACTCGCACGCACACGCACACGCACACGCACCCGCACGCACGCGCAGTGAGCGACGCCTCCGGTGACGCCGAGGGCCGCCGCAACTGCGCGCGCGCCGTAGGCCACATCGCGCGCCACTCCGAGGGCGCGCGCGCCCGCCTGTGCGCCGCCGGTGCCATCGACGTGCTGGCGGCGTGCCTCGCCGACGCCGACGCGCCCATGGACACCCGCGCCGCCGCCGCCGAGGCGCTCGACAACCTCGCCCGCGGCGCCGCGCCGCAGGGCGACGAGGTGCGTGGTGTGCGCGCGTGTGTAGGCGTGGGAGCGCGTGGGTGGAGGTTCGGGTGCGCGCGCATTGCCTATGTGTCTCTGCGTCTGACAAAAGATCGATCGGCACATCACACACCCGCGCACACACACACACACACACACACAACAACACACGCGTGCGCACACACACTAACAAAAAAGTCGCGCATGCGCGCCATCGCCGCGACGGGCGTCGCCCTGCCCGCCCTCGTCGACCTCCTCGGCTCCGACTCGCGCCACGTGCGCGAGGTGGCCGCGGCGGCCACGTACGCGCTCACCCTCGCCGACGGCACCGAGCGCCGCGGATCGCTCTCCGCGGCAGGCGCAGTCGGGGCGCTCAAGGTGCGCGCAAGCGCGCGCGTTCGCGTCTGCGTGTGAGCGCGCGTGTGAGCGTGTGTGCGTGTTTCTCGCGCGAGTCTTCGTGGCGTCTTGCTCTCTGCTTGCCCCCTCTGACAAAGGATCCGTCGGCGCGGCGCACGCGCACAAGACGGTCGCCGGCAAGGGCGGCTCCGCCGCGTGGTGGTCCAGGCAGAGCCTCGAGCACATCGAGGGCGCGGGCGCCGCGCGCGCCGCGTGAGCGCGCTGCGCGAGGGCGTGTGCGCGCGCACACGCGCGTGTGTGGCACGACGAGGCGCCGCTGTGCGGCGCGAACGTAAGGTGGCATCATCCAAAAGATCCTACGGTATTGGGCTGTGCCACTCTGCTACCACGGCGCCCGCGTACGCGCGCACGCGTCTAGGTGTGTGTGTGTGTGTGTGTGTGCGTGCGTGCGCGCGCGCGGATGCGCGTGTGCCTGCATGCACGCGTGTGGTAAGTGTTGAAGTATGTGTGTGTGTGTGCGTGCAGGTTTTCTCCTCTCGGGAGGTTCACGCCGTGAGCGAGTCCCAGTCGAACTCGCGACTGGCCTCCGCCGCCTCAACGGCGGCGTTCATCGCGCGGCTCGGGTCGGCGCCTGGTCGTGTGCATGTTTGCGTGTGTATGCGTGTGTGAGGGCAAGGCGGCGCGCGCGCGAACGGGCGCGTGTAGTAAGGCTCCCGTCAGCGAAATACGCAAATGCGCCTCCATCCCGCAACAAAAGTCCATGCAGGATGCCAAACACACACACACACACACATCCACACGCACACACACAAATATGCACACACGCGCGCGCGCACAAACACGCCATACGCGCTCAACCGCACCCACACGCACGCTCGCACGCGCACACGCGTGCGCGCGCGCGCGCGCGTTCGCACCCGGCTGGCCCTTCTGCAGCATGGGCGGGACCAGCCACGCCGTCTCCGGCATGTCTCCGAGCGCCGCGCGCACGATGGCGGGGAGGGAGCGCTCGCTCTGCCCCTCGGTGTTCCCCTTCGCGTCGCCGTCGCCCTCCTGAGATGTGCGTGCGTGTGTGTGTGTGTGAGTGTGTGTGTGTGTGTGTGTGTGTGTGTGTGTGTGTGTGTGTGTGTGTGTGTTTGCATAAAGAGCTGTCAGCGCGCTGAGCGAATGCTCATGCGTCCTTCCTCACACGCACGTACGCACGCGCCGCGCACACAACACACACGCCCACGCCCACGCCCACACACGTGCTCACACGGGCCCACTCACACACGCGAGCGAGCGAGCGCCCGCGCGCGCGCCTGTGCCCGCACCTCCCCCTCCGGCGCCTCGTCCGCCAGCGCGGCGGCGCGCAGCTCGAGCGCCGACAGCCACACGGCGACGCCGTCCACCATCGCGCGCATGGAGTCGATGGCCGCGCGCACGCCTTCGACCTCCTCCTCGCCGCCGCGGTTGCCGTAGAGGGCGTCGTCGACGTCGATGCTCACAGCCCTGCGCGGCGCGGCGCGGATGAGCGTCGCTGTGTGGTCAGAGGGCGGCGCGCGTGGGCGCCGGAGGTCGCAATCGCACGCACACGTGCGGACTATACACACACACACACACACACACACACACACGTTTAGGCACACGCGCAAACGCACGCGCACATACACACACGGAGGGCGAACCCTCTCTCTCTCTCTCTCTCACGCACACACACACACACATGCAACACGCACGCAGACACACACACACACACGTGCGACACACACACGCACACACACGCACAGCGAAAGACAGAGACACTCACCTTCCGGACATGTTCATGAATCCCCTTGGCCCGAACTCGCCCAGCCTGCGCACGCGGCTGGAGAGCGCGTCCCTCTCGACGATGTCGTATACGCAAATCTGCGGGAAGGCGTGGTCAGCGCGCGGCGCATTGCGAGCACACGCATGCACGCACACACACACATACACACACACACACACACACACACATGCTGTGTGTGTGTGTGTGTGTGTGTGTGTGTGTGTGTGTGTGTGTGTGTGTGTGTGAGTACGTACAATCGGTTGCGTACGAGTGGTCGGAAGCGCCGCCCGTTGAAAATGATGGTGGGAATGCGTTGCATTTGTGCCGTGTGACTGCACGCGCGCGCGCGCGGGTGTTGAGCGGGCCCGACTCGGAGGGCGGCGCAAGGGGGGGAGGGGGCGGGAGGCGTGTCACACTGCGCATGCGCGGCGGTGGTGGCGGGGGGGGGGGAGGGCGCGGTCGCGGGGGGAGCTCGCGCGGCGCGCGCTCTCGCGCCTGCGACGGGACGGGGCGCGGGCAGGATCGCCGCGCTACGACATAGATAGTACTCCGTTCGTCGCTGTTGGCCATCGATCATGCCTCCGAAGTACTACCGCCCAGGCACCGACTCGGCGCCCCCGGCCTACTACGACGCTGGGAGGGAAGAGGAGGAGGCCGAGGAGCAGGCCCGCAAGGAAGAAAGCGGCAACCCGTTCGAAGAGGCAAGCTCCAGGGGGTGCGTGAGCGACGGCGCCGGGCGTGCGGCGTAAAAGTCATGCCGCGCACTGCCATTTTTGACGCGCTCGCGCGCTGACGCGGCAGGCGCACCCACCCATGACTGGCGCGACAAATCGACACGCTGCGCGCACGCCGTACTCGCGGCACGCGCACCGCGCGCTGCGAACCACCACACGCGTGCTTTGTGGACGGCAGGTATGCAAGCGGCTCGTCGTCTGCCCACGGCGGGGGCGGGGCGTACTACAGCGCCCGAGGCGCCACGTCCGTACGTGGCGTGACGTCGCGGATGGCCTCCGCGGGGCTTGCGGGGGACCGCGAAGAGGTGGCGGGCGCCGCGAGTGAAAGGTTCGCCGGGGTGACAGACGACGCTGCCGGGAGCCCGCCGCTCTTCGAGAGCGCGTCGGTGGGCGTCAGCGGCGGCCACGGCGGCGTGGGGGCGGCCGCGCAGCGCATGCGCGCGGCGTCAGCCGCGACGTCTGCGGCGGGGATGTCCTCCGCCCCCGCCGGCGACTACGCGCGCAACACTTCGCCAAGCGCCGCCGCCGCGTACGCGAGCTACGCCTCGGGTGCCTCGGGCAGTGGCAGCGGCGGCGGCGGCGGCGGCGGCCCCCCGGTGACGGCGGCCGAGCTGCCTCGCCCGGAGTCGTTCGAGGAGTGCTTCGCGCTGGCTGACGCCAACGGCGACGGCCGCGTGGACGGCGGCGAGGCGCGCGCCTTCTTCGCGCAGAGCCGCCTGCCGCAGGCGGCGCTCGCGCGCGTATGGGTAGCCGCGGACCAGTACAAGCAGGGATCGCTCGACCCCGCAGGCTTCGGACTCATGCTGTGGCTGGTGGGACTCGCGCAGGCGGGCGAGCCGCCCACGATGGATGCACTGGGCGAGGCATTGGCAAGTGGGCGCGGTCTGCCGTTACCCGACCTACCCGAGCTCGACTCCTGGCGCGAGCGCGGCAAGGCGCGCGTGGCGAAGGCGCGCAGCGCCGCAGCGGACAGGGAGAGTTCCGAGGGCGCCTTTAAGCCCAGCGGCAAGAAGAGCGGCTGGTTCGGCATGGGGCGCAAGCGCAGTGTGCCCAAGGCGAAGATCTCGGCCAAGAATGTCAACTCGATGGTCGAGGCGCTCAAGGTGCTCTACCGCACGAAGGTGCGCCCCCTGCTCCTCCTCTGGCCGAAGCGCGTGAAAATGAGCGGGCGGGAGTTCCTGCGGCTGAAGCTGCGGTTCGGGTGGCAGGACGACGATCCCCAGTACTCGGTGGGCAAGACCTCGTTCATAAGGTACATACTTGGACGCGACTACCCGACTGCGCAGATCGGACCAGAGCCCACCACCGACAGATTCGTGGCGGTGATGCACTCATACGATGAGGGCGTCACACCCGGCAACACGCTCGCAGTGCAGACAGACAAGCCCTTCACGGCCCTGCAAAAGTTTGGCACAGCGTTCCTGAACAAGTTCGTCGCCTCCAACTGCCCCGCGGAGCTGCTGGAGCACGTGACCCTCATCGACACGCCCGGCGTGCTCAGCGGCGAGAAGCAGCGCATCGAGCGCAGCTACGATTTCTCCGCAGCGGTTGAGTGGTTCGCAGAACGCTCCGATCTCATATTGTTGCTGTTCGACCCGCACAAGCTAGACATCTCTGATGAGTTCAAGCGGGCGATAGGCGCGGTGCGCATGGCGAGCGACGACAAGGTGCGCGTGGTGCTCAACAAGGCCGACCAGGTGAGCACGCAGCAGCTCATGAGAGTGTATGGGGCCCTCATGTGGTCCCTCTCTCGCGTGGTCCGCACGCCCGAAGTGCTCCGCGTATACATCGGCAACTTCAGGGACGCAGAGTACATGGTGAAGGACAACGCCGACTTACTCGATCGCGAGGTGCGTACGACGCCACGTTAGCTCTACCAGTGGCCGAGAGGCGAATGGCTCTATTTGCACGTGCGCCCCCGCCGCTGCGCGCAGCAACTTGTTGAACTTGAATATTGAACGCGCGCGCAAAAGGGCGGAAAGGCGCCGCGGGTCGTCTGTCACTCGACAGGCCTTTGCCGCTCGGCGGCTCTGCGGGGTGCCAGCCTCCGCCAGCCTCCGCCAGCCCGCTTTCGTGCGTGATTGCATGTGTGATGATTTGCATGCGTAAATATCTAACGCGCCGATCAAACGACGAAACTACGCACGGACGGGTGGCGCGGGCGTGCCCTCCGATCCAACTGATCCCATCGACCATCGGCGGCGCGCACTGGCACCGTCACAGCGCGATGACCTCCTGAACGATCTGTACGACCTTCCGCGTCGCAACGTCGCGCGCAAGATCAACGAATTCGTGAAACGCACTCGAGCGACGAAAATCCACGCATACATCATGGCGTACCTGCGGGCGAAGGTGCCAACGTTCGGCAAGGAAAAGTGGCACGCCCGCCAGCTGGAGAAAATGGAGGAGACGTTCCAAAAGGTGGCCGCGCAGCACGCGCTCGCCCCAGGGGACTTCCCACCGGTGGAGTATTTTCGCGAGAAGATGCAAGGCTTCAAGGTCCACAAGATCCCCAGCATCAGCAAGAGAGCCATAGAAAGACTCGACGAGGTCCTCTCGGAGGACCTGCCGCGCATGATGCAGCAGTACGGCAATCCGTTTGCCGAGGCGGCCTCGTACTGAACCTTCGCCACTTCCAGGAAGGACCGGAAGGCAGGGCCTGGAGCGCCTAGCAAGCCGGCGCGCATCCCCCCCCCCCCCTAGTGTGTTGTTCAATATTTCATTATCTTTACTGCTATGTTACATCCAGCGCTCTTTGTCTGCTGCGGTCTGGTACGAGTCATCCGAGCCAGCGGGGGTTTGGAAGGGCGCCGTGGCATCCTCGTCGCCCTGGCTGAGCCTCTCGGTCACCTCGGAGGAAGCCTCGTCGACGTCGGTGGCGCCCGTCTGCTGGGGCGCGCCAACCTCCTCGGGCGACTCCTCAATCTCGCTTTCCTCCTCCGTCTCATCGCTAGCCTTAGAGGATGATGACCAAGCCGAGGCTGGTCGCTCTGGCTGGGACGCTGCTGCGCCACCAGACGCCTCAATGGCGCTGCCGCCTGCCTGCGCGCGAACGATCATGCTCCTCACCATTCTGCGCGCCTTCCAGCCGCGCGCAAACGCTTGGATGGTAAGCGCCGCCGCCATGCGCACTGACTCGATCTGGTGCACGTTCTGCAAGACGGCGTGCTGTGCCTCGACGATGTTCTGCAGCGCCTCGATCTGCGCTTCGACGACCATCTCTTTCGAGGCGAGCCATTTCATCTCCTGGCGCTTTTCCTCCTCGTATTCGGGCACCTCCACGCCCACCCTGTCGAGCACCTTTTCAGCGATCAACTCGGCGAGCTCGCGCGGGGACATCGAGCCCAGCGGGGACTCGCGGGCGCCATGATCAAGCGCGCTATGGAGCGGATGGCTCGTGAACCCGCCACCCTCGTCCTCGCTCGAGTCGCCCGAACCGGACACGATCGCTCGCAGCTGCTGCGCCTGCAGCGTGCAGAGGCACGCGACAATCTCGCGGCGCGATACCCACGAGGAACCGTCACTCATGGGCATGCGCAAGTGCGCGTCGACGAAGGCGCGGCGCTCCGCCAGCTCCTCCTCGTCGTCCGAGTCGAGGCCCATTTGGTCCACCAGCCCGCTGAGCTCAGCCTGGACGCAGCCCATCACGGCGCCCACGGCGCGGTCGGCGACGCCGAGGCAGCCCCCGCGGTCGGCCTTGATCTCACCGCGAGCGATAGCGTCTGCCTTGGCCTGAGCGCGCTTGGAAGCCGTGCGCGAATTCTTCATCTTGTCCAGTCGCGCCTTGCGCTGCGCCAGGCGCTTGTGCAGCATCCCAAGATACACGAATGGGGGCACCTCGACGCCCGTGTCCTCTACCGCCATCTCGGCGTCCATCGTGGCGGCCTCATCCGAGGAGCTTTCGAGCAGCTTGCGCTTTGTCCTCTTCTTCGTATACCATTCACCAAGCAGGCCCATCGCCTCGCCGCCTACGCTCACCTTGTCGTCGGGGCGCGTGCTCGCATCGAACTCGGAGCGCACCTCGACGAACGCGTCTCCAAGCTCGGCGAGCAGGAAGTTGGCAACGATGAAAAGCTCCAGCACGGCGTAGACGACGACCATGATGAACCCCACCCAGTACTCGGTTGAAGTGACGGCGCCGTTGTTGGAAAGCCTCGTGAGCTCGTAAGCGACACTGATCTCTCCAAGAATGATGGTGAAGAAGTACATCACGCTGTCCTGGAAGGTGCGGAAGTAGATGATCTTGTCACCGAATACGATGACGGCGGTGGCGGCAAACATGGACATGACAAGCATCAATATTCCGACAACGTACGCCACGTCCGACGCGCTGCGAATGAGCGTGAGCGTCGTGCGCTTGAACTGCGGCTGGAAGTGCACGAGCATGAGCAGGCGGACCATCAATATTAGCAGCACGATTCCACACAACGTGAAGTACAACGTGAGCAGATTTGACATGGTGTCCAGCGTGCTGACCATCTTCTCGAACAGTATGAGGTCCTCGGCGTCGAGCGGCTTGTCCCACCTCGACTCGCCCCTCGGCGTGCCCTCGCGGTTGTGCAGCAGGTAGCGAGCGGCGGCAGCCAGGTCGTCGTACACGCTGTACCTGGGCTCAACTTCGAGGGGCAGGAGGTACGAGAACACGTACGACCACCACACGAGCAGCGACATTACCAGCAGGATGACGATCACGTCGTCCACGAGCGCCCTGCCGTTCAATAGGCGCCTCATGATGCCACCAGTGAGGGAACCTGCTTCCCTGATGTCCGCGAGGAGGGCGATCACTCGGCTCGCAGCTGCATACGCAATTATGAGGGCGACGATGCCCTCGAGGGCCGCGCGCACCCAGTTCTGCGTGGTGCTGTAAAGGTTGACCGGCAGCGCCTGCACGTTCTCATTCACAAGAATGTACCCACCGGGCACGAAGTCGAAGTCCACGCTGTAGGTGATGAACGTTGAGGCCTCGGCGTTGTAGAAGTAGAACGCCGTGGTCAGCGCGCGCGTGCTCGAGTCGATGAATCCGCCCTCGTCGAGGTAGAGCACCATCTCGAAGAAGCGCGTGCGAGTGAACGACGTATCGAACAGTACCCAGAAGCCGTCGCGGTAGCCCTTGAGCGGATGCGTCGCGAAGCCGAAGGGCGTCTGCGCCTTGCCGAAAGTCTCGCTACTGTTTGCGCTGAGGTCATAGAAGAGCTCCTTGAAAGACTGCAGCGAGGGCTCGTACAGCTGCGTGCCCTTGAGGAAGACGGGGTCCACACCGAACGTCTCACCTGAGAGAACAGAGCCATCGCGGCAGGTCACGCCCAGGTGGTCGAAGCGGCGGCTCCCACAAACCTCGACGCCAGATGCGGCGCGCGTCTGGTGCACCACCATGCCAGCGAGGAGGCGATTCGTTCGCCCGGCACTGCGTTTGAAGATGGGCTCCTCGGGACCGACGCCCAGGTTGATGTAGCCGGATTCTTCGAGCTCGCGCAGCTCCGCGATGGTGATATTGAAGCGCTTGCCGTCGGCGGTATTGACGCGCGCGAGCCCTCCGTCCTCCACGGTGCGGCCCGCGCCACCCGCGCCACCCGCACGCAGCAGTCTGCGGCGGCTCTCAGTCGCATTGCTCGCGGCAACGCCGCTGCTGGCATCGCTGACCGCGCCAGAAAGTGCCTCAACGAGGTCGTCCGCGTCGCTGGCGCCTTCCGCCGCGGCGTCAGTGGCCCCGCCGACGAGCTGCAGGTAGCGCTCGAGCAGGCTATCGGCGCCACTGTCGGTCGATGGGTCATACACGTAGTCCACAGTGACCACGTCGTAGTCGTACAGCTCGTACGAGCTCACGTTGAAGTCGATCGACAGGTCGGAAGCATCGTGCCGCGAACAGAAGAGCTCTTCCGCATCTTCGCCGACGAAGGATGCGGCGAGGGCCGCCGTGCGGACGGAGCGAAGCTCGTCCTGGAGGCGCACGCTCTCCTGCACGATCGCCGTGATGGCGCTTGCGTCGCTGGGGCCTGCAGCCAGCGTGACCAGGACCGCCTGCAGCTCGTCGAGCATATCGATGAGCTCATCGGCAGTCTTGATGTGCTCCGACGTAGTGTCAGTGGTACGCTTGAGGCTGTCAACGTACGAGTCCGACACTGCGCGCTGGAACTTGGGCGCGTTGAGCGATGCCGATCGGTACTCGAGCGTCGCCTTGCTCGCGCTGCGGGCGGTCTTCGTGTTGTCGAGCTGGGTCTGATACGAATTGTAGGCCACCATGAGCCCCTGCGACCACTTCACCAAGTCAAAGTCCACTTCCTGCACTTCGGTCTCAACCTCCACGTTTGGCGACACCTCAGGGATCTCCACGTCGAGGCCCTTCTCGCGCGCGAAGGCCGCCATGTTCTCCGTAAGGTTGCCCGAGCCGACAGAGGCCGCAATCGACGAGCCGAGGCCCGCCGCTTCGTCATCAAGCTCACCCCCCGTGTCGGCGCTACGGAGGGTGAGCTCGAAGTCGAAGTCGATGCTGAAGCCCGACTCGAGCAGCGCGCGCCCGCCGGCGCCGGTGGCACGTGCGTGACGCAGCGAGCGACCGCGGCTGCGGCGCCGGCGCGCAGACTGTCCCGCGGTCACTCCGGTCACGGCACATTCGGTGCCCGGCGGCGCCGTCTGAAGCATCGCATCGCATAAGAGCGTCAGGTAGTCGTCGTCCTGCGCAAGCCTCACCGCCTCGGCCTCGGCCTCCTCGACCATGGTCGCTGTCGACGCTGTCTCGATGGCGCCGCCAACGACCGCCTTCTTTACGATGGTGACCGTGCGAACCTCGCTGGTGGTAGTCAGACCCGCAGAGTCGGTGACGCGGTACGAGTATAGGTACGTGCCTGGCGGGCACGTCCCGGCGGTCGCCGTCTCGATAGGACATGCCTCCAGGCCTTCGTCATTCTTGGTGCCAGTCACCTCGACGAGCGCGCTCAGGTCGCCATCCACAGCGTCGACGGCCGAAACGCCACAGAAGATCACGGTCGCGTCTTCCGCGGGCGCCTCCCCATCCGAACAGAGGTCAAGGTACAGGCCCTCCTCGTCGGCATAGTTGCGCTGGTAGTCAAAGGTGTAGTTCATTGAGCCGTACAGGGTGATATTGGGAGGCACAGTGTCGCCGGCCTCGACGTCGTCATCGCCGCCGAGGGCGGCCGCCTGCTCGCGCACGGCGTCGCGCTCTGCGCACGTTGAGAAACCTGTCGAGCACTCGCCATCATCGCAGTACTCCTCGTTGAGCTCGGTGCAGGGGTTCGAGATGGTGATCGTGCGAGTCACCGTCGCCTGCTGCGGCGGCTGCGCCAGGTCGTACACGACGAAAGTCACAGCGAACTCCGTACCGAAAGGCGCGTCGGGATTGACGCAGCCGGTGACGCCCTTGTTGATATCGCCAGTCTTGGTGTAGTACTCGTGGCCGGAGCAACCGATGCCCTCATTAATGCACGAGTCCGGTGGGCACGACAATATGGTATTGGTCAGGTCGCCGTTCTCCTCGTCGCTTGCGTCGACGCCCAGCTCGCACAGCACCTCCTCTGATGGGACCGCGCCGTCGCACACACTGTAGCCCGCCTCGAGCTGTTTGACGCTCTTGTACAGTTTAGCGTACTCGCCAAGGACACCGTCGCTGCTGGTGCGAAGAGTGATGGTCGGAGGCTGGTCGACGACCACCTCCTCTTCTTCCTGCGGCGCGGACGCGGTGAGTTCGCTCTCGCAGATGAGCTCGAAGTCGGAGCAGGTGATGCCGTCGGCGCACTGACGCGTGCCCTCGGGGCATCCGCCCTTGGGTACCACTTTGACGTTGCGGTAGGTGCTCACGCACATCCCTGCCGAGTTGCACGCCTCGAAATCGATCACGTAAGGCTCCGTGCGAGGCTCTGGCGAGCGCGAGACTTCACAGTTGGTGACGCCGTTGCGCACGAAGTTGGACCCGCACGCGCGCAACACGCTGGCGAGGCTCCCTTCCTGCGGGTCGGTCACGTTGATTCCCGGCTCGCAGATCTGCGTCTTGGGCGTGTCGGGCGTGCACATCACGTACGGGCTGCCCTCTTCAATCTCCACCGGCGGGAGGCCGTCGGGGGGAGGCTCGGGGGTGATGTAAGGCGGCAGAATCTCGACCTCCTCCTCCTCGTCGAAAGAAATCGCTTGTACGCCACACACGCCACCCGCGCCGGGGCACATGTTGTCGTCGAAGTCGTCGCCCTTGCAGCGCTCGACCTGGTTGCCGTTTTCGTCACGGCACACGACGTAGATACGACGGCGGGCGACCATGGCCGCGTTTCCGGCGCTGTCGCTCACAGAGTAGGTGACCACATACGGCAGGTCGATAGTCAGCTGGCTCACGTCGACCTCAAGAATGCCGACGCTCGAGACGAGCGCCGTGACGTCGCCGTCTTCGGCATCGTAGGCCGTGGCACCAGCGTCGACGTACGGCACGCCCTGGGTCCAGTTGGTACTCATGACGAGCAGTCCCGCAACGTTGCGTTCCGCCCCCGTGGAGTACTCGTCCTGGGTGAGCGACAGCACGGGTGGGTCCGTGTCTTGGATCGCCACGAAGACCTCAGCAGGCGCACTCTCGGCCTGCACCTCGACGAAAGCCGCGCCGCACACGCCGAAGCGCGAGCACTGCGGGTCTTCGGGGGTGCTCGAGTCGGCGCACACATATTCGCCATCCTCGCACGGGCTGGTGACTGTGATCACTCGCGTCTCCTCGGTGGAACACACGCCCGAGTTGTCGGGCGTACCGTCGCAGCTCTCGTCAGTGGCGATGTACGTAATGACGTACTCGCCAACGCGCGTGACGTCCACGTCGCCGAAGCCGAGCACGCGCACGCTCACGACCCCGTCGATGGCATCCAGCGCGGTCGCTCCAGCATCGGTGTAGCCGGCGGTGGTGTTGCCAACGATAAAAATCTCGCGGTCGCCGAGCACTGTGATCACGGGTGGGTCGTAGTCGCACTTGAGCTCGTCCGAGTTGTCCGGGCAGTCGTAATCGACGCGGTCACAAACGGCGGAGTTCGACACGCAGCCGCTGAGGTCCGCGCAGCGGAACTGGCCGTCGTCGCACTGGAGCTCCAGCTCCGAGTCATCTTCCTCGTAGTCGTAGTTGATATCGAGCGAGGCCGCGGTGGGAAGGGGCGCAGGGGGCGGAGGCACTGGCGGCATCGGCGGCTCGGGCACCACGACGACGAAGTCTAGCGAGGTGCACCCGGCAGCCTCGTCCTCCGCGGTCGGGCAGTTGATGTTGCCATCACAGATGTCGAACAGGTCGATGCACGTGCCGTCGTCGCACGCGGTCTTGCCTAACCCGCACCCCGTTCCGACGTAGCTGTGGTCGATCTCGACGAAGGAGTCCACCTCAAAGGTGATTGTGCTCACGCTCGAGTAAACCACCGACTGAGCGCTCGGTATGAGGGCATTCGTCAGCACGCTGCTGCTCGCAAAGACGACTTGTGGCTCACGCAGCAGCGTCTCGACCGCCAAGCTGCTGTCGCCCCCAGGGAAATAGTACGTCAGTGTCACGCGCGTGCCGGTGAGCAATTCCGACTCCGACGGCGAGATTTCCACCTCGAAGTGCTCCTGCTTGTGGCCGAGAGCATCGGTGGCAGCAACGAGCACCTCCTCGACGAATGGCGCCGCGAACATCTCCATGTAGCCGGCGCTGCCTTCGTCAAATAGCGAGTACGCAAGCGCCGCAAAAGTTGCCTCCAAAGTCACAGCGGTGCCAAGCACGGCGGCCGGCGGGGGCAGCGGGGGCGGCGAGGGCGGCGGGCTCGGCGGCGGGCTCGGAGGCGGTGAAGGAGGAGGGCTTGGAGGAGGGCTTGGAGGAGGGCTCGGGGGCGTGTGTGTGCACGTGTGAGTGTGCGCGCTCGCTCACCAGCAGCAAGGCGGTGGGCTCGGCGGCGGTGGGCTCGGCGGCGGTGGGCTCGGCGGCGGTGGGCTCGGCGGCGGTGGGCTCGGCGGCGGTGGGCTCGGCGGCGGTGGGCTTGGCGGCAGGCTCGGCGGAGGCGGGCTCGGTGGAGGTGGGCTTGAGTCGGCCTGGACTGCGACGACCACACTGAAGGACGTCACGTTGACGTATGCGTACGCGTATGAGGCATTCACATACGAGATAGTGTGCGGCTCGAGTACTTCGGCCCATTCGGTGGAATTGATGCTGTCGGCCTTCAGAATGTACACGCCACCCTCGCCATATGGCTCGTACGGAACCTGCAGCGTCACAGGCTGGTCGAACGCCATACCGTGCGGCGTGAGCGATACATAGTCTGAACGGGCGCCCTTGCCGAACGCGCCAGACGACAACTTCTGCGAAAGCGTCGGCACGTCGTTCGAGCTGAGCGCTACCATGCCGAGTGACATGCTGCCAGAGAACGCCCCGGCAGGCACGCGCATCTGGTGGCCTGTGCCCGCGATCTCCATCGTGCCTCCCCGGTCGCCCTCGAACTCTTGCGCTCCGGAGCGGTGGGCGCGCACGGCATCGCACGCATCCCCGCCGCCTTGAGACCCGCAATACTCCCTCATCACGAGCAGGCACCTAGGCGTGGCGGTGGTGGGATCGAAGGCGTAGGACGCCCCTCTCCCGGGGGCGGCGCACTCCTGGCGGGTGCAGGGACACTCGTACGCGATGCCTCGGATGCCGCTGTCGCACTCGAAGGGGCATTCGAGCGAGTACCCATCGGCGAACTTCGGCGGCCCGCCCACGAAGTGTCCGTTGAAGCTGTAAATGTGGTCGACCAAGAGGACATCCGTCATGTCGTTGAAGTCAGTGAAATCGGTCTGTGACAAGCCTGCCTCAAGCAGAAGCTCCAACGGTGTCAATTCCCTGGCGGACGAGCTGAGGTGCCTCTTTCGCCGTCTGTCGTCG
Source organism: Prasinococcaceae sp. CCMP 1430 (assembly GCA_013416795.1). Classification (NCBI taxonomy): domain Eukaryota; kingdom Viridiplantae; phylum Prasinodermophyta; class Palmophyllophyceae; order Prasinococcales; family Prasinococcaceae; species Prasinococcaceae sp. CCMP 1430. The sequence continues at coordinate 27,743 of RQSC01000486.1, forward strand.
TCGTCGCCACCGGTGTCAGGGAAGTCAAAGCGGGTGCGCGCGGATTCGTCCGCCTCTTCGTAGTCCAACTCAACGAGGTAGGTTGTCGTGCCATCGCCGGCCCGGCCCTTCAAGATCTCCCCAGCCGCGCGCAGGGCCTTGTGAAACTTGATCGCCGCGGCGCGGTCGAATAGACCGACGCGGAAGATCGCCACGCGCGTCTGGTTGTCGGTGCCCGTTGCTGTGGTCTCCCCAAGGCTGTGCCAGACCTCCGCGTCGCGGAAGAATGTCTGGCGCGTCGGGCAGCACGGATCGCACTTGAACGACGCCACTGCGAGCGAACCCTGCCTCTCGCCGCACGTGCTGTACGCGGCGCCCACTTTCTTGTTGGGGTCCGACTGGACGGGGACGCACGACGCGACAGCTTCCTTGCACGACTCGTCAACCTCTGAGTAGCAAGGGTACTCGTCGTAGCAAGAGTTGGTCGTGTCAACGACCTCGCCGAGGGCGCACGTCTCGCCTGAGGTAAATTCTTGCTCCGCGGCTCCCTCAAACGAGTAGTAGGGCTGGGATTCGCACTCGAGCGCGTCCGTGGCGTTGGCCGGGCGCTCGGGCGTCACGCACAGGCGCTCGTCACGCTCATAGTACTCCTGCGGCTGTAAGGTCAGCGAGATCGTGTAGTCCTCGTACCGGTGGTTGTGCCCCGAATAGTCGTAGTCTCGGTTGTTGATCGCGTAGTCGTACTCGTGGTTGTGGTAGTCACTGTACTCTTGGTTGTGGTAGTAGTCACTGTGCTCTTGGTTGTAGTAGTCACTGTGCTCTTGGGCGTTCATCGCGTCGTCGTAGTAGTACTGTCGGTTGTAGTGCTGACTATATTCTTGGTTGTGGTACTCACTGTACTCTTGGTTGTCGTAGTACTCACTGTACTCTTGGTTGTCGTAGTAGTCACTGTAGTCTTGGTTGTTGATGCGCGCGGCGGCCGAGGCAACAAGGTCCAACGCGTCGTACACCGCCTCGAAGAGGTCACCGTCGGGGGCGTCGTGCGTGGGAAAGACGATGCGCACGGCGCCATCCACGACGTACTCCGGTGTGTCCAGGGAGACTGTGTCGCCGCCCACCACCGTGTCGGGAAGAACGGCTGCCTTGATCTGCTCCGTACTCATCGCCCCGAGCTTGTGACCGGTGAGCGCCACCTCGCTTATCCCGCGCAGCGTGCGCAGGCCTTCGGGCGAGAAGGCTGCGAGCTGCTCGGGGCTCATCAGCTCGAGCGCGCTCACGCTCAGGCCGCCTACGGCCGAGGGCGAAAGGTTGGCGAGCTCGCTCGCCGAGTACGCCGCGGAGAACACGCCCGCGTACTCGGCGTCTTCGGTGGACCAGTCACCGGTTGCACCCATCACCTCCCGCACGAGGTCGGGGAAGCCGCTGTCCTCATCGCGAAGGGCTTCCAGCCGGCCCGTGAAGCTCAGCTGCCTGTCGAGCAGCGGCAAGGTCCCCGCAAACTCCTCCGCGAGGTCCGCCAGGGGGTAGTCATAGTCGCGGCCGCCCTCGAGCAAGAAGTGCGCGCACGTGGTATTGTGCAACATGTGATACTTGAGCATGTACTCAGAATACTCGAAGAAGTCGCAAACCGCGTCGGGGTGCGAGCAGTCCACCTCCGGCTCCCAATCGTCCTGTGAGGAAAGCAAGGCGCGCCGGGTGCGCATGCGCCCGGAGGAGTCTGCCGGGGCGCCGGAGGCGGGGCGGTCTTCGACCGCCGCCGCCGCGCCGCCGCGCGCCTCCGCGAGCGCGCGCCCGTCACGCAGCACGCGATCGATGCGCGAGTTGAACGCCCGCAGCCTGCGCGAGGCCTCGCCACCCGCAAGCAACCCCGTCTTGCGGTCGACCACCACCGCGAGCGGCGTCTTGGGCAGCGGGCACGACGCCAAGGAGCTCACGACCTGCGGATCGGTACTGTTGGAGATGTCGATGACCTTGGCCGACACACGCCCGAACGTGTCCCCGCGCACACGCAGGTAGTACTGGCCGTCGGGCAAATTGACCGGCAGCGTGGCTGTCGAGCGGTCGGGCCTGTTGAATGTGCGGTCCTGCTCGTACCAGCAGACCTCTTCGGATTGCTTGAGGCACAGGTTCCACGTCGCCTCGGTCATCAGCTCGGCGGCCGAGCGCGGCGGCGCCTCGAAGCCCGGCGGAGCAAAGAAGCTCGCCGAGACGCGCAGCAGCATCGTGGTCGTGCGCTCCTCGAGGCCGCAGTCGAGGAAGCAGCCGAAACGGCCGTAGCCCGGCACCTCGAAGGGCGACTCGCAGACTCCGTCGCCGCACACCGGGTCGGTCCACAGCGGCCACACGTTGCCCTCCATCCACGCATACACGCTATCCTTGCCCTTCATCACCGTGCCCGACTCGCCCGGCGAGAGGACGCTGCGCACGGGGTCCACCACCGTGCTCATCTCGTAGCTGTTGCGCTGCTGCAGCAGCATCGCGACGAAGAGCCCCACGGCGACGAAGAATACCAGCAGGCCCCGGTGGCCGTCCACTCGCGCCCCCCGCCGCTCGACCACCCCACCCACCACGTCAAGCGAGCGCTGCACGCCCTGCGGGAGCCGGAAGCGCGCGCTCATGCTGCCCGCGTCCCACTTGCCCGACTGGAGCGCGCGCAGCAGGCGCGGGTCGCGATCGGGGTTCGCGAACGTGACGGCGGGTGCCCGCTGCTGCACCATCTCCTCGGAGATCTCCGACTCCGTGGCGTCCTCCTCCTCGGCTTCCGCGCCGCCCGACACGGGAGCGTCCGCCGCGGCGCCGCCCGCAAGCGCCGCCTGGCGCCGCTCCTCGCTCGGCGGGGGCGGGAGCGGCCACAGTGCCCGCCCCGCGCTCGTGCTGGCGGCGCCGCCGCTCATGATGCGCTCGCAAGGGGCCCGAGCCCCC
>RQSC01000006.1:0-22683 GCA_013416795.1 Prasinococcaceae sp. CCMP 1430
CGTCGTCGCGCGCGCGCGCCCGCACACACCCTCGCGCGGACCCGCCCGGAGGTGCGCGCGCGCGCCGCTCATCGGCCGCCGGCCGGACCCCGATTCTGTTAGTTATTTTTTGGCGCGCCGCCGCGTCGCCATTTCACGACCGCGAATTGCCCCCCTTCGACCCGCCTTGCGAATGCGAAAGAGTGTCAGCATCGAATGCGACGGAAGGGCATTTGGACGCTCGAGCGGCGGCAATTGGCGCGCGGCGGATCGGGCGTGTGGCGCGCACACGCACGCGTGGCGCGCACACGCCCGGCGGGGAGGGGCGCGCGCGCGCGGCGAATTCTCCGCGCCGGGGGTTCGGGCGAGGCCGAGAAGGAAGGCGCGGGGGCGGGAAGCCGCGGAAAGATATCCCCGAATTGGAATCTCGCCGTGGATTTGCAGCGGGTGCGCCGCAGGGGGGGAAAGCGCGCCGGATGTGGGCGCGGGAGTGCGCACTCGCTGGTGCAGGCGCAGTGGGAGGGGGGAAGGGAGTCGAGGTAGGCAACCACCGCCTTGCCGTCGCCCACAGTGAGCAGAGCCGCATCGAGGACGCAGTTGACGTCGGCGATCTTGTTGAAGAGGTCGTCGCCAAGCGCCTCCTTGCGGGCAGCGGTGAGCCTGTCACGGTGGACGTGCATGCGCAGCTTGCGCTGCTGGGACTTGGCGAGCGCGACCACTTTGGCGTGGTACTAACTATATTTGGGCTTTATCGTGGTGGCGACATCCAGCTGCGAGCACCGCGGTCAGTCGTTATCATCGTTGTGTCCGTCGACGTCGTACTCGCTGTCGCTCTCCTCGACGTATTCGTCGACGTATTCGTCGACACCCGAGTCGTACTCGCTGTCGCTCTCCTTGACGTATTCGTCGACGTCGTACTCGCTGTCGTCGCCCCCGATGCCGTGATCGCCGCCGCCTCGCCCGGACCTGCCATGCGTGGCAGCCTCCATGCGCATGCCCATGCCGCCGAAGATGTCGTCGTCCAAGTAGCTGTCCTGCTCTTCCGGAAAGTCGTTGTCAGGATGATTTTTCAGTCGTCCGAGTCGTACTCCGAGCGGCACTCCTCTTCCCGCTCACTCGTCATTCGACTCATCGTACGGCAGCGGCGGCTGCGCGGCGCGCAGCAGGGCGACGACCTCGGCGTTGGGGCGTCTCGGCGTCTCGGCGATCTTGAGTGCCGTCAGGCCGGCATCCGTAGCAATGGTGACGTCGGCGCCCGCCTTGAGCAACGCTCGGACGCTGTCTGCGTGGCGTCCACGGGCCGCGAACATGAGCGCAGTCCAGCCGGCACGTGTGGTCTTGTCCGCGTCGGCGCGTGTGTCGAGCAGCGTCTTGACGCAGTCTGCGCTGCCATTTTTGGCCGCGAGCATCAGCGCAGTCCATCCGTCCTCCTCGGCCTGTTCCGCGTCGGCGCCTGCGTCGAGCAACGCCTTGACGCAGTCAGTGAAGCCTTTGTCGGCCGCGAGCGTCAGCGCAGTCCATCCGTCGTGGCCGCTAGCATGGCCCGCATCGGCGCCTGCGTCGAGCAGCGTCTTGACGCAGTCTGCGCTGCCATTTTGGGCCGCGAACATCAGCGCAGTCCAGCCATCACGCTTGGTCTTGTCCGTGTCGGCGCCTGCGTCGAGCAGCGTCTTGACGCAGTCAGTGAAGCCCTTGTCGGCCGCGATCATCAGCGCAGTCCTGCCATCGGTCCTGGTCTTGCCCGCGTCGGCGCCCGCCCCGAGCAACGTCTTGACGCAGTCAGTGAAGCCTTTGTCGGCCGCGAGCATCAGCGCAGTCCAGCCACCACGCTCGGCCTTGTCCGCGTCGGCGCCTGCGGCGAGCAGCGTCTTGACGCAGTCAGTGCGGCCATTTTGGGCCGCGAACATCAGCGCAGTCCAGCCAAAAAGGGTGGTCTTGTCCGCGTCGGCGCCCGCGTCGACCAATGTCTTGACGCAGTGGTCGTCGCCGAGTTCCACTGCCAAAATCAAGGCAGTCTTGCTGTCGTTGTCCACCTTGTTGGCGTCGGCGCCCGCCTCGAGCAGCAGCCGGAGGCAATCCGTACCTTCGCCAGAACCTACTACTGCCCATAACAACGGAGTCCAGCCTTTGCCGTCTGCTTGTTCCGTGTCGGCGCCCGCCTCAAGCAACAGCCGGAGGCGGTCGATGTCGCCAGCTCTGGCTGCGCGCGAGGTCGCGGGCAAGCCCAACGCGTCCATCGCGGCGAGCTCGCCCTCCGCCCGCGCCTCGCGCACGGCGGCAGCGCTGACACCCATCACCTGCGCCACCAGGAGCAGCGCCCGGCGCGCACGCTCGGCAGGCGCGGCGCGAGGGCCGTCGGCGCCGCTGCAGCCGTCCAAAGAGCCGCCGATGCGATGGCCGCTGCTTTTGCCTGCTGCACCGGCTCGGCGGCACTGGCGCCCGTCTTGCTCCCGCGGACACAGATACCTGCGACGATAGCGAGAACGCTCTCGCAGCCAAAAAAAGGCATTTGCCCGACTTATGACTTCCTTCCGTATCGCGTCGCGATCCTCTTGCGCCTTGCGTAAGGCCGTAGTGTTGACGCTCACCGCTTGCACGGCCAGCAGCAGCACCTGGCGCGCGCTCTTCGCCGAAGCGAATACCGAGGGCCGCGGGTCGCCGCCGGCGCCGCTGCCGCTGCTGCCGCCCGCGGCNTCGCGGCGCGGGCGGGCCGCGCGAGCGCCGCCGCCGCGCGGCGCGGGCTTGCCCTACGGAGCTGACACGGATGCGCTCGTCTTCCTCCCCAACGCGCGCCCCACCCTCTCGCCCGCGGCGCGGTCCCTCAGGTGCTCGTGCTGGGCGGCATGGAGTTGCTGAGCTTCCTTGTGAATTTGCTTTTCGGCGGGTGGAAGAGCATCCCCGTCCGCGGCCGGCACCTGGATGAGCTCTCGCCCAAGGACAAGGCATTCGTAGCGATCAACCGCCTGACGACGCTGGCGTTCATGCGCGCCTACGTGATTGGCGTGGCCGCGTCGTGCGAGCTCGGGCCGCTCACGCTTCGCAATACGGTGATCGCACTCCCCGCGCTCTACGCCGTGTACGACCTGTTCTACTCGCTCTTCCACCGCGCCCTGCACTTGCGCGCGGTGTACCCGTGGGTGCACAAGCACCACCACAGGCAGCTGGCGCCATCCAGGGGGAACACGGACGCGGTCAACGTGCACCCGGTGAGGAGGCGCTCCTGGCCGCGTGCCAACGCGAGCGCGAGCGCGAGCGCGCTCCCAAGTACCCGCTGCCCTCCCGCTGACCCAGTCTCCTGCACGCCCTCGGCAGTTCGAATTCGTGATGGGCGAGTACAACCACCTGCTCGCCGTGACGCTCGTGCCGGGCGTGCACGCGGTGACCGCCGCGGTTTTCATCATCCTCGGGGGCGTGCTCGCGAGCCTGAATCACACGCGCCACGACGTGCGCGTTGAGCCCGGCGTGTACGCGGTCAATGTGCACGACGTCCACCACCGCGTGCCCATGAGCAACTACGGCCAGTACACCATGCTCTGGGACCGGGTCATGGGCACGTACATACCGTACACCGAGCCGCCCGCCAAGAAAAAGATGTGACCATAATGATTTTTTGACATACGTACTGTACGTACTGCCTGTGCGCGCGCATGGCTCGTTTTCATCAGTCGAGGTTGGCCGCGGGCACGCGTGCATGCGCGCGCCACACGCGGCGCGCATGCGTGTCTGCGTGCGGTGATGGCGTAGCACTGCTGTTACGGGCGGCGCCTTTTTGCTGTGGCACCGCTTCTGCGCGAGCTCGCAGTCTGCCTTGGTCTGCGGGGGGGGCGGGGAGAAGAGCACCACGGACGGATTGCTACGTCTGAGTGTAGATGGGGTTGGCCATGCTCGACCAGCTCGGCGAGGGCACGCCGGTGGACGCCCCGCTCGCGCTCGTACTGTGCGTGGGCGCCCCGCCGTAAGAGGACGAGTTCGTCGGGCTCTCGATGTCAGCCAGACGCCTCTCGCCCTTCTCAAGCATGCTCTCCAGCGAGGCGAGCTGCTGCTCGATGGCAGTGAGCGTCGCAGCCTCGAGGCCTGGCACCGTGGGCTGGTCGGCGTCAACGTCCACAAGTGGCAGCGCACTAAGGCTGGTCGACATCATCTCGGCCTTGAGCGCGCGCTCCTCTGCGAACTTGCGCGCCATGTTGGCGGCGTCGACCTCGCGGCGCAGTGCCTCCCGCTCCGCGCGCAGCCGATCCGACTCTGCGCCCGTGAGCATCTTGCCCCCCTGCGAGGAACCGCCAGCGCGCGTGGCCTCATCGAGCTGTCTTCGCAGCTCTTCGGCGTCCACGCGCAGCCGCGCGGCCTCGCGTTCGGCAGCGGCTGCGCGCATGCCTCGCGCCTCGGCGTCCGCAATGCGCTCCTCGATGGCGTCGTTCCACACGGACGCGCTGCCAGACGCGCCCGCCCGCTCGGACTGCAGGGAGGCCAGGGCGGCGGACGCCGCGCGCCGCGCAGCTTCGGCAGCCTCCGCGCGCTCGCGCTCGCGTCTTGCCTCCTCTGCGGCATCACGGGCGCCCACAAGCGCGCGATCGCGCGCCACCGTTGCAGCCTCGCAACGCTCGCGCTGGAGGGCGGCGTCCGCGAGCGCCTCCTCGCGCTGCGCAATGAGCAGGGCGGAATCGCGTCGGGACACGCCCGGCGACCCCGATGCCTCCTGTGTGCTGAGGCTCAAGCTCGCCTCCGCCGCAGCAGCTGATCTGGACGCCGCGAGGGCTTCTGCCTGCGCGCGAGCTACCTTCGCCGCCGCCAGCTCGGCCGCCATGGCCTCAATACGCATCTCAGCCTCAGTGGCCGCGACGGCCATCGCGTCCTTGGCCTGCGCCTCAACGAGTGCCGCGCGGCGCGCCTCGTCGAGCTGCTGGCGCAGGCGCTCGGCCACGCCGCGCTGCTCGTTTGCCTCGGCAAGCGCAGCGCGCGCGCGCTGGCTCTCCGCCTCGGCGCTTGCGGAGCTGTTGCCGAGTGCGAGCGACGCCTCGCGCGCCGCCGCCGCTGCGTCGGTGCGCGCGGCGGCTGCCGCAAGTGCGGCTCGCGCGTCCGACGCGCGCACTGCCTCCTCGGCGGCCTCAAGCTTGGCACGCAACGACGCAAGCTCAGACTCAGCCGTGTCGCGCTTTGCCTGAGCCTGCGCGGCACTCTGGCGGGCCGACGTGGCCTCGTCCTCGAGCGCGCGGGCGCGCGCGGCGGCGTTGTCCGCCTCAGTGCGCGCAGAGCGCAGCGCCTCGTCAGATGCCTGCCTGGCCGCCTGAGCGGTGCGTGCGGCCTCCGCGGAGGCGCCACCCGAGCGCTTGAGCACCTCAAGCTCTGCCTGCAGCCCGTTGAGCTCCGATGCCTTGGTGGCGAGCGTCAGTGTGGCCTTTGCTGCCTCGCTCTCGGCCTCGGCGCGCGCCTTGCTTGCATTGGCCACGCGCTGCGCCGCCTCCGCCTCGGCCACCTCGATGCGTCGCTCCAGCGAGTCACGCTCAGACTTAAGCTCGCTGCACAAGGCTCTCGCTACCTCGAGTTCGCGCTCGACATCGACGGTGCGAGCGCGCTCAGCGGCAGTCTGAGCGGTCGCCTCGCGCCCTGCGGTCATGGCACGGTCCAAGCGCGTCTCTGATGCCTGCAGCTGCAAGCGGAGCGCGTCGGTTTCGGCCTTAGCATCGGCAACGCCTTGCGCGGAACGCCCCTCGGCCTTTGCGCGCTCCCTTCTAGTATCTGCGAGGAGTGCCTCGTGCTCGCGATCAAGGGCCTCGATCTCGCGAGCGAGCGCCTCCGCGCGCGCCTCGGCCATGACGACGCGCTCCTCCGCTGCCTGCACCTCGGTTAGACGCTGTTGCCGCGCGCGATCGAGATCCTTCGCCGCGGCATCGCGTGCTCGCGCCGATGCGGCAGCACTGCTCTCCGCAGCCTCCATGAGCGCGCGCACCTCCCTTTTGGCCTCCTCAAGCTTCACCGACACCTCGCGCAGTTGCCTCGCCGACTCCATGCCCTGGCGTTCGGCGGCCGCGCGCGCCGCGTCGGCCTGCCTGACCCGTGCGCGCCAGCCGTTCTCGTGATTCTCGCGAGCCTTGAGCGCCGAAAGCTCGCGATCCCCGTTGATTGCCGCCGCGACGGCGCGCTCCGCGCGCTCGGCCTCGAGTGTTGCCGAGAGCTGCTTGCAGCGCAGCTGCAGCTCCTCCACCTCGCCCCCTGCTGAGACGACGAGGTCCTGCCGCTCGTTGCGCTCAGTCGCGATTGCGCGCTCGGCGTCTTCGGCGCGCGCGAGAGCTTCTTCCGCCCGCTCCTCTGCTTCGCCGAGCAGCCGCGTGAGCATTTCGCGTTCCTCCTCTAGCAGCGCGAGCGACTCGTGCGTCGCCGCCTCGGCCGCGTCTGCCCCCGCGCGCTTGCCGGGAGAGACCGGTGCGTGCAGCGCGGGAGACGCCCCGACACCCATCGTCTCCTGCCGCTCGATGAGCTCCTGCATGGCCCCCACGCAGCGCTCGAGGTTGCTGAGCACCTCCCCCGGGGTGTCGTACGGCTCCTCGCTGGTGCCAGCGCGCACAGGCGTGCGGGCGCGCACGGGCGTGTGGGGTTCGTCGTACGTTGGCGCGGCGGTACCCGCGTCTGCTCCCGCTCCGCTGATGAGACCCATCATGCGAACCCCGCCGTAGCGCACGGCGAACTCGGCGAGGGCCAACGCAGCGAGCACGGCGCGATAGAGCGGCGTGCCTGCCGCGAGCGCCATGGACAGCGCCATCCCCGCCGCCTGCCCGCCCGGCATCACCTTCTCGAGCGCCGCAGCGCTCGCGAGCACTGCCACATCGTCACCCACCTGAGGCGCCGCCACCGCCGCCGCCGCTGCCACGCCCTCGGAAGGCGCGGGCGCAGGCGCATCCGAGCCCTCGTCTTTGGTCACCGCCATGGCGCTGAGCCGCGGTAATCTCACCTCCCGTCGCCCCACACACACCACTCCTACCCCCCCCCCGCCCTGCCCGGGCGCGCCGCTCTGCGGGCGCGCACTGGAGCGCACGCGCGCGCTGCCGCCCTCGCGCTCGAAACGACCTCTCTTCCGCTGCGGCACAAAAAAGCCGGTTGAATTGATTTTGACCTGCGGCGGTTCCCCGAGCGGGAAACCCGAAAACGGGCTCTCCCGCCGTTGCCGCGGCGCAGTCAGTCAAAATGCACCTGTTACGTCATAAAGTACTGCGAATTGTGTGTAATGTAACCACGGGCGACTTTGCATGCGCGCGACGCCCAGGACGCGCAGCCGTTCCCCGAGCGCGCGCGCGGGCGCGCGCCACGCGTCGCGCTGCGACGGCGGTGCAGTCGAGCTCCCCTGTGCCACACACGCGCCCCCCCCCCCCTGTCGGCGCGGGGGGGCGAAGGGAGGAAGGGGGTGCGGGGAGAGAGGTAGAGGTAGGGACGAGGCTTCGGCGCGCGCGCGTGCGCTGCGCGCGCGCGCCGCGATGGGTGGCGATGGCGGGCGCGGAGGCGCGCGGCGAGCGCCGCGCGGCGGGGCGCGGCGGCGGTGGGGTGCGCGCGCGCGGTGTGCACGGCGCTGGTGCTGCTCGCGGCTGCGCTCGCAGCAGCCGCTGCGGGGACGCTGGCTGCGGACTGGCTGCGCGCGTCGCTCGCACCCGGCACGCCAAGAGCGCGGCGTGCCGTGGCGATCACACCGCGCGCAGTGACGAGCATGCCGCGCGCGGCAGGAGCAGCCGACGCCCACGTGCTGTGGGCAGGTACAGGAATGAGTGAGGGCGTCGACGTATTCGATGCCACCGGGGCCAGTGCGGGCGTCCCCACTGGTGTCGATGCCGACCACCGAGGCGCCCTACTCGGGCCCGGAGGCGCTACCCAAGCCTTGGAAGCCAATGCGCACGGCAACTCCCTGGAGGCGCACGCCACAGCATGGACGGCCCTGCCCTCGATTGGCCCACTCGCACAAGAGTGGTCATTAAACGCGACCGATGCGCGCGCCCTGTGCGATGCCCTGCGCGCCGCTGCACCCGCACCCGGCGTGGTCTCGTGCGCGTACGAGGCGGGCTTTGTGAATCGTGTGCACACTTTCAACGCACGCCGCCAGGCGACGCGCCCTGCGTACGTGGTGGCGAGGCCAACAGCTCTGGGGGAGGCATCCGCGCTCATGCGCGCGCTGGCAGAAGAGGGCAGGCGCAGGCGGCGCACGCCCGGCGCCTACGATGGGCGGCTGCTCTCAATACGGAACGGCGGTCACAATCCGCGAGGAGCATCGCTCGCGCCTGTCGTCATCGACATGTCCGCAAACGCGCGCGCGCTGCTCGTGCCGGCGGCTGAGGTGCGCTCTGGCAATGGTGGGGAGGACACCGGCAGCAACAATCCGCGTCGTAGCGCCGCAGACGCAGGCGGTAGCACCAATCGTGCAAATAGCGTCGGTGATGCCGGAGATGGGCCCGTTCTGGAGGCTGGTGGTGGTTCGGTGTGGCGAGACGCGTACATAGCCATGGCGGGATCAGGGCGTGTAGTGGTCGGCGGTGGCTGCCCAGGCGTCGGCGTCGCGGGCCTCGTCGGCGGTGGGGGGATCGCGTGGCTGTCACGCGCACGCGGACTTGCCAGCGAGTCAGTATTGGCGTACGAAGTGGTGCTTCCTAACGGCACGGTCACGCGCGCGACGCCTGGCAGCGAGCTGCATCGCCGCCTAAGCGGTGGCAGCGGAGCGGGGCTTGGGCTCGTGTGGCGCCTCTGGCTGCGCACGCACGTGGCACCACCTGAGGAGAAGCTTCTCTACGCCGAGTTCGCGTGGCAGGCTAAGGGCGACGGGCTGGCGACCGTTGACCATGCTGCGGTCGCCCGGGGCGAGCACAGACAGGCGCGCACCGGGCTAATGCCATCCTCCCTGCTAGACGGCGTGGCGGCGACCGTGGAGGCGGCGTTCCTCGTCAGCACCGCGGAGCCACGCGCGACAATAGCGATGGCGGTGTCGCGCCAGCAGTTGCTTTCGCACATCTTTTTCGGCGGCAGTGTCGCCGAGGGCACTGCGGCGTTCAACGCCACAGGCGTGAGCAGCGCATTCGCGAGAGTTGCCCGCGGCATGCGCGTGCGCACGCCGCTTGCAAAGCGAACAGGCACGGGCAGAGCTCGCCCAATGTCCTCCATTGGCCCCGAGGACGTGCGTTCGGGCGTCGCTTACGGTGGCGGCTTGACCATCGCCCAGATCGCCAAGCGTGCTGACATGAACCAGGGGCAGGCGTGGTGGCGTTCGCTTTTCCTTGCCGGCCTGAGTGCGGATCAGCTCACCGCACACATCGTGCGGCTATCAGCATCGGCCCCTGATGATTGCGGTCTGCAGGTGGAGTTTGTCGGCGGTGCAATGGACCGCCCGCAGCACTCAATGTGGGGGCATGTTGGCGCCGAGGTTCTGCTGAGCATGCTGTGCGTGCGCGGCAGCGTGCTCAGTGGCGGCGCGGACAAGCGGCGCACGGGGAAGGCCGCGCTCTTTGGAGCCCAGGCGGCGGAGCGGTCATACGCTGCGCGCACAGAGCTGTGGATGGAGAGTGCGGCGACGTCGCTGGCGCAGCATGCCACTGGCAGGGCCTACGTGGGGTACCAGCATGACGCCGACACGCCCGAGGCGCTGTGGGGTGAGGAGGGCGCACGCGCGTTGCGTGAGCTGCGCGCTTCCTTGCAAGGCGCAGCCGAGGTGTTCGGGGATGAGCTCTCTGGCGCCAAGGGTCAAGGAGAGACCTCAGATCCCAGAGGGCACGATCCCAAGAGCGGCGAAGGGCGGGAGGTGGCGGTGGTGGTGGGTGGAACAGGCGTCGTCGGGGGGGCGACGGCCGTCGCTCTCTCTCGCTCGGGCTTACACGTGTTGGTCACCGGCTCGTCTCCGCGCAGTTGCGAGATGCATCGGGGGCGGAGCGAAAGCGGAGGCGACCGTGGTCGCGACGGCCACAGCACGATGGACTGCGTCTTTGGTGACCTGTCAACACACCGAGGCGCAAACGCGCTCGCAGACGAAGTGGCTGCGCGTGTCGCGACGTCGGGGGGATGCCTGCGCGCGCTCGTGCTGTCAGCAGGGGCCGCACCCGCGGCGTTCACTGCAGACAACGACACGAATGCTCGCAGCACGACCTTCTCGGTGATGTACGCTGGCCAGCTCCAACTGCTCGCGCGCTCGCTGGCGCCTTCTAATGTGCGCCAGCACATGCTCGCGTGGCCGTGGTGCGAACCCCACGAAACCAGCGGCGGCGGAGGACGCCCACATCCCTTCCCACCTCCGCGGTCGCGCGTGGTATTTGTCACGAGCGGCGCGGCCGAGGCCGCCACGACCGCGGGCGTCACGGACTTGATTGAAGGCGCGAGCTTCGATATTCCTGCGTATGGCACCTCGATGAGCACATTGCTGGCAGAGGGTACCGGCGGGCAGGCCTATGCGGCCGCCTCGAAACTCAAGTACTTGACGGTGGCGGACGTGGCGCTTCGCTTGGCTGCCAGGGGCGGCGGAAGGTCGACCGTCGAGTTGGTCGCTGAGACGGCCGCCGGCAGCGTGAAAAGCAACACATCAGCAATGCTGCAAAAGTGGGACGAGGTGCGAGCGCGCGTGCACACGCGCGGGATTGCCTCCGGCCCCCAGAGCAGCGAGTCGTTAGGCGCGCCTTGTGCGACAATTCTGATGCTGATGATTGCGTGCCCGCGTGTGTGTTGCGGCATTACCATTGCCACTCTTGCAGGTTTCGCACCAGGTCGGGTGGAGGTCCGCGGAGCATTTGGCTGCGCCCTTGGTGGACGCAGCGCTCTCTCGTGGCAACTACCCCCCTTGGCTTGGGCCCCCCTTGCTTTCGTCGATCGAGTGCAATGACGCAGAACTAGCACGCCGGGCCGCTGCAGTCGCAGGCATTGACCTCGACGAGTCCTTTGGCGACAGTCCCCTCAAGTGCAGCCGTCGTGTGGGAAAATTGCCCAAACCACACGTCGGGTCGACGCAGCCCTAGCAGTCACACGAGCAGGTGAGAGAGCAAGTGGCGGCGCGTGCCGGCCGGTAATATCATTGTATCTATTGTATGCTTCTGCTGGGGTACGCGAGAGAAAGTGACTGCACGCTGGGAATGACACGTGGGATCACCAGAGACGCGCCCGCTGCGTCTCCGAAACGCATCTGCCAGTGTCCACCGCCCCGGTCGCAGTGGGCACATCGCACGCACATGTATTACGTAGTTCAAGTATGTTATTAGTCCGGTCACTGGCTAGCTAGGGCCTCGGCCTAGCTGCTCGGCCGTTCGCCTTGCTGCTCGAGTCGCTCGCGGCAAGAGACACCAGTGGAAGCTGCAATAGCCCCGCGGTTTCATCATCAGCGCTGCTATCATCCTCGAAGGTCGACATTGCAACTGCCGCCTCTTTCTCGTCACCGAGCACCTCGCAATCGCCGTCAGCAGCAGAGATACCGTTGCGCGACGCCGCACGACTGAGCGCGCGGCCCACTTCGATCCGCTCGGCCGCTCGGTCGCACTCATGCTGCCAGTCGATGCGACAGACCATCACGCACACGCAAGCGCAGTGGAAAATGGTGCCCAACAACAGGCCACCCGCCAGACCGAGCACGCCCGCATTGGTGCGCCCGAAGGCGAGAGCGTACGCCACCGGCAGGCCAATCACCCAATAGGCTACAACGACGACGGGCGCGAGGTGGCTCTGCCTTCCAGCCCCGCGAAGGACGCCGGTGAGGATCACCGTCAGGCCATCGAAGACAACGTAACCTTTTGGCGCGGTAAGTAGAGGTGCAGGGTCAGACTCAAGCGCAAGGGGCGCGCTGGGCGCGCGCTGCCCGCCTCAGAGCTCGCGCACGTACAGGCAAGGATGAGAAACACGCCTGGCAGGAGCTCGCGCACGCCCTCTGAGGCGTTGAAGGCGCCTCCAATACTGTGTCGCAGGGCAGCGACGAGCGCGCCCACCGACAGCGTCGACACGAGCCCCAGGAGCGCAGCGGTCACGGAGGCCACCTTGGCCGCGTGTGCGTCGCCTTCGCCGAGGCGGTTCCCTACGCGCGCCGATCCTGCCATGGCAATGCCGATCGGAACCATGAAACACACCGAGTTGCACGTCTGGTTTATCGCCAGGGCGCTCACGGCGTCCTCCGCGTTGGGCAGGTAGCCACCGGCCAGCACCGCAGCTTCGCTGGCCCACCACTCGCTGATCATGACGACGCTCGGGAGCGCGAGCCTGCCGTACTCTCCCCAGCGCTGCAGCGAGCGGTACGACCAGCCGAGGAAGCCCTCTCTCGGCCACGTGCGATGAGGAGCGCTGAGCACGTCGCTCACGCGCAGGTAAAGCATGAGGCCGATCGCCGTGAGCCCCATCGTGCCTGAGTAGCAAGCGGCCGCAGCATCCAGACCGCCGTGCGCGCGAACGACAAGCAGGTAGTTGAGCAGTGGGTGCAAAAGCGCAGCGACTGCCGACACGCGCAGCTGCGGCGTCATCACGCGCTGCGCGGTCAGAAACTGCGACACTGCCTGGATGACGGTATACGCGAAGAGGCCAGGCAGCAGCAACGCAATGTACCGCCCCGCGGCACTTGCGAGCGCTTCCTCTTGCCCGACCGCCGTGAGTATTGGCCCCGCGTTGAGCCACAGGGCACCGATGGGCGCGCAGAGCAGCAGCATGACGAGCCAGCCGCGCTGCGCCCAGCGGCCGCATTCCTCGAATTCACGGGCGCCGAAGGCCTGCGAGACCACCGTCGGCAGCGCGTTGGCAGCGCCCACCACCATCGAGTTCCCCGAGACGTTTGCCAGCGACTGCGCAAGCGAGGCCGCGGCGAGCGCGCTCGCGCCGTTGGCAGCATGCGCGCGCGCGGCGAAGAGCAGAGACACGACCGTCGTGCAGCGGCTCAGAATCATGGACAGAGACGACTGAGCACACAGAAAGAGCTGCGCGCGGGCCTCCTCGCGCGCCTCGGCCACGCTCACGCCCAGGAGGAGGCCGCCGCCCGCCTCGCCGAGCTCGCCGCGGGCGGGGGGGCGGCGGCCGCGGCGGCCTCGGAAGGCGAATCGGACTCGGGCTCGGACTCGGGCTCGGACGCGGGCGAGGTGGCGCTCGACCTCGACGCGGACCTCGACGACTGGGACGCGGCGCTGAGGGAGGANCGCGGCGGCGCGCGTGTGCGCGCGGTGGCGCCGCCGCGCACGGGGGAGGAGGTCCTGGCGTCGCTCACGGACCGGCCGGCGCTCGCGGCAGCCGGCGTGGGATCGCTCTGCCTCGACTACCTGGCCACGGTGGCCACGTTCCCCAAGCCCGACGACAAGGCGCGCGCGTTGCGCGCCGAGGAGCAGGGCGGCGGCAACGCAGCCAACGCCGCAACGGCACTCGCGCGACTCGGCGTCGACGATGTGAGGCTGCTGGCCAAGCTGGCGGACGACGCGCCGGGAGGGGCGCTCATCGCGGAGCTCGAGCGTGACGGCGTCTCCACTGACCATGTCGTCGTTGCCAGTGGCTCCTCCAGCCCCTTCACGTACATCCTGGTCGACGCCGAGACGAACACGCGCACTTGCATTCACACGGCGGGCGCACCGCTGGAGAGCGAAGAGGTCTCCGATACGGCCATCGCCGCACTGCTCGAGGGCGCCGCGGTCGCGTGGTCCGACGGCAGGCTCACCGAGACAGCGCTCAGGGTCGCGCGCGCGGCCAGGCGAGCGGGAGTTCCCATGCTGTGCGAGGGCGAACGCATACGCGAGCCGCAAGCGCAGCTCGACGAGCTGCTCTCGCTGGCCGACGTCGTGGCGCTCTCGGAGGGCTATGCACGCGCGCGCGCCGCGCTCAAAGGCAGCGGCGACACCGCCGCTTGTGAGGCGCGCGCTCTGGCGTGGATGGCGTCGGCCTTGCCACGCGCGCGCTGGATCTCACAGTCGCGAGGTGCGCAAGGGGCGTTGCTCATCGAGCGGGCAGACGGCGAGGCGGGGGTGGACGAGGCCGCCGTCGAGAGTATGGTCACCGCGCTCATCGACGCCGACACGCCATTGCCACGGGCGGGCGAGCTTGCGGTAGCCGAATGCCCCGATACCGATACGCGCGTATGGCTCGCCCCTGCTGAGCTGCTCTCGGCTGACGAGCTGGTCGACACGACGGGCGCGGGCGACGCGTTCAACGGCGCTCTCGCCTACTCGCTCGCGCGCGGTTACGCGCCCGAGTGCGCGCTGCCGCTCGCCACCCACGTCGCCGCGCGCGCGTGCGGCGCGCTCGGCGCGCGCGCGGCGCTCCCCAGGGCGCCCTGTGTGGCAATCGGCTAGCTAGAGCTGTTGTGTGGGTGGATGGTGGTGGTGTGTGTGGGGGGGGTGGAGGCGCTAGCTCGCGGGATAGTCAGGGGGATGCATAGCGGCAGCAATCACTGGCCAGACATTCTTGGATTTAAAAAAAAAACCAGTGTGTGTTGTTGTTGCGGGCCAGCCGCTGCCATAGCGCGCGCGTCGCGCGGCAGGCCACCCGCGGCGGCGACAGCAGCGGGGGGCTGCTTGGGGTCAGCGAGTCCTGGGCGCGGTCCACGGCGTTGGGCGCGTGCGTCGCGCCGTTGGGGGCTGGGGACGGCCGCGGCGCGAGAACGCGCTGCACGAGTGTGCGCCGACGCGCTATTTGATGCAGCAAAGTCAACAGCCGTCTATCTTCCTGCGACCTCCCTCAGATGCGCGGCCACCTGAGGGTAGAGGGACGGAGGGCTTGAAAAGGATGTTGAAGACGAGTGCAGTGATGGCGCTCTTGCTGGGCGTCCTGTGCGCTTCTTCCACCGTCGACGGGAAAGGTGATGTTGCTGCGCGCGCTCAGGGCGCACATGCCTCCCCCGGCCTGTGCCTGCGAGGGCACCGCCGCGGCGTGGCGGTCGATCAAGTCACGGTCCTGGGGCAGGTTGACAGAGACGAGGTGGCCGCCGCTGTGGTTGAGGAGGAAAAGGATGCTGCGGCTGCGGGGCAACGAGCCCACCGTTCTCCGAAGGAATTGACTAACCCGTCGGTGGTCGCTGTGCCGAAGTGGGTGCCGATAGCGCATCGGGCACACCCGCTCGCGCGATACTACATGTATTTTGCTCACCACCACCAATTGACCTCAGATACTGGCATCATGTGCGCGTGGGCGGAGCGTCCATCGGGCCCCTGGGTGCTACTCGATCGCGGCGCGGGGGTCGGGCGTGGCGTGGTGCTCTCGCTTGCTGGTGCGAGGTCATTTTCGTCAAACGCATCGGATGCCAGGTCGTGGCAACCGGCACCGACGGAGGGCCAAAGGGGCGCGTGCGATGGCATCACCGAGGGCCTGGAGCTGAAAGCGACGTGGCACATTGCCTCTCCGCACGTCGTCGTTGACCACGCGCGCCGCCGCTTCATAATGCGCTTTCATGCAGGCACCATCCAGTACGGGCGGCCCAACGAGACGAAGCGGAGATGGACGATGGTACCTTCTTGCTCGGCTGGCGAGAGTGAGTACGTTCCGCATGGTGGGCATGGGGGCGGCCACCAGTGTACCCTGGAGGCGAGCAGTGCGGACGGCCTCGACTTTAATTATCAGGTGCATCGCCAAGTCTTGGGACCATTTTACTTTTGGTCCGTGGACGGCATCCCCGGATCCCCGGGCGAGCTCGCGCTCGTGAAGGGAGGATTCTTACTTGCGCCAAACAACGCCTCGACTTCTGCCGAAGGCACGCCGACACTGCGGGAGTGTTTCTTGCCGTCGTTTCACCTCGCACACTCTGATCACATCATTGGCGGTCACGACCTCCAACGACACGTGGCGGCGCGCCATGTCGCGGCGATGCCACTCGAGCAGATTCGCCAGGCTCGGCTGCCACCGGACTTGTGGAGCAATGTCCCTGGGAACGCCACCACAGTCGAGGATATCGAGGATCAGCTGGGAGCTCGGGTGATATCACACGCACCTGTGGGCGTGGACGGCTCGGCCCGCCCACTGGTGGGCGTTTTCTTCTCGCTGCAAATGGTCTCCGAGGAAGCGATCCTCTATTCTGTTATACGCCTGGCACCGCTGCGAGCAGAGCCTCCTTGGGAACCGCATGGTGCGTGTACCGGTTGTTTCATAGTCACGCGATGCTCTTGCGCTTCGGCTTTGCAGATGCTTGTATGACACGGGGGCGCTGACTATTCGCTGGCTATTCGCCCTCCGCGCGTGCGCGCCCATGCCGATCGACCGCCGCGAACATGAATAGAGGTAGTGGTACCACCATACGAGATCCTTGCGGCGAGGGAGGGGTACGAAGGCGGCCGCGAGAAGCCTCCGAAAGGGCTGTCAACGAGAGGGAGCGCAAAGCAGGGTCACGAGGTGCGTTGCTACGTAGCAGTGGCACAAGACGCCAGACGCGGCCCAGCTCCATGTCGCCCGCGTGCAGCGTCAGAGAGCGCGTCGCTGCACGCGACCTGCATTTTCCCTCCCCTCTCCGCGACTGCGCCGGCTGCATGTTGACAGCGATCGGCGCGCGCACGTTGGTGCTTGATGGCCGTGCAGCTGCGCGATCCCTCCCCGTTCTATGATGTCCACACGGGAGACCTGTGGTTGTACTATGTCGGGCGCGGTGAGAGATCGATCGAGGTCGCCAGGCTGGAATTGGTCGGCTGCGACACGATCGACCGCCAGGAACGCATCAGGCGGTCGAGCCGCTTTCTCGGCGCGATGGGATTCCCACCCCTCGCCGTCGCGCGGGGAGGGCGGGCACACGGACGATGACCGCGCCGCGGCCCACGTCCACGGCGCTCGCTCCCCCCCCCCTTCCACCACGCGCGGTCGTGGCGCTCGTCGCGTCGCCTCGCCTCGTCACCATCCATCCCCGGAGCCAGTGCTCGCCGGCGGGACCGACCGCGAACTCCGGCGGACATCTTTAGGGTGAGTCTTCAGCTCCACCTCACGTGACCCCAGGAGGGTTCTAACTATTACGAACCCTGAAACCACACCTGACCCTATATTCGCCGCATCCCCGTCATGAACGGCTTGCTACCTGCCCTGCAAACAGCCCGAGCGCAGCTGCGCTGGCGAACAAACCCTAATTCGAGGCTCGCCGTCGGCGGCGCACTTCGAGCAGCATGACGATTGGCGAGGCGCGCCAAAAGACGGTGTGGCGCGGCTTCTCCGTGGTTTAGGAGCCACTAGAAATGCTTTGATATATGGAGATGATTTTCGCGGAAGGAATTTCGGAGGGGTGGTTTCCGTCCCGACGGCACGCCCAAAAGCGCGCGCCCGCGTGGCGGCGGCGCGCGCGCGTTGCGTGCGTGCGCGGGTGCTGCGTGGGGGTGGTGGTGCCACACGGCGCGCTCGTGGGGGCGCGGAGCGGCGGCGGCGGCGGCGGTGGCGACCGACGGCGCGGGGTCGGCCCTCGAAGCCGCGACGGCACTGCCGCAGGACATCGCAGAGCTCAGCGTGTCGACGCTCGCGTCGTGCGGCGGCAAGGTCTCGTTCGGCCGTGGCGCCGCGACGGCGCTCATCAGCGAGTCCGTCGCATCGCTCGCTGCGCGGGGCGGTGCGGGCGCTGGCGGGGGGGAGGACACGCGTGTGCTCGTGGTGGCGGGGAAGGCAGATCGCTTCGCGAGCCGCGTGCAGGAGGAGCTGCTGCGCACGGGCGTCACCTCAGCCGTCTTCCACGTGGAAGACGAACCCTCCGCTGAAACAGTGCACGCGGTCGTCAAGGCGGCGGCCGACGTGCACGGCGGGCAGGCCGACGTCGTCGTTGGGGTTGGCGGCGGCGCTGCGATCGACGCAGCCAAGGCAGCAGGTACGCACGCACACGCTCACACGCACACATTACCGCTCACGCGTGCCACCGCCTCTGCGGGAACCCCTGCTCGCGGCGCTGACGCCATCTCTCTCTCGCACAAACCCAAACCGACGACGACGGCACGCGCAGCGGCTCTGCTCGGAAATGGCGGCACGGAGGCGACTGCGTACGACTTCCTCTCGGGCGCCGACGGCCGCGGCCTGTCGCTTAGCCGTGCGTCGGTGCCATGCCTGGCGATCCCGACGACTGCATCGAGCGGCGCGGAGGCGACGGGCTCGGCCGTGCTGGGCGTCGGCGGTGACGACGGCGGCAAGGCGGTGATGCGCGCGGACGCGCTCGTGCCCGAGGTGGCGCTGGTAGACCCCGAGCTCACGTACGGCCTTCCTGAGGATCTGACGGCTTCTGGGGGCGCCGCTGCGCTCGTGCGCTGCATCGAGGCGTACGTGGCGGGCGGCGATGGCGCGACATCGCTCACCGAGCCGCTCGCTCTCGCGGGCATCGAGCTCGGCGCCAGGTCGCTGCGGAGAGCGGTGCGAGGCGCCGCCACAGGGGTGGAGGACGAGGAGGCGCGCGAGGAAATGGCACTGTGTGCGCTCTACGCAGGGCTGGCGGGCGATAACGCGCCGCTCGGCGCCTCCCACGCGCTGGCGCGCGTGCTCGGCGGCATGCTGGGCGCGCCGCACGCGTCGCTTGCCGCCGCGCTCGCGCCGCTGTGCACGTACCAGGCCATGAAGCTGGCGCACACACGGATCGTGGACTTCGATGTGAAGGACTGCACGGCGGAGGAGGCGCTCATGCGGCGCTACAAGCGCGTGGCCTTTGCGCTCACCGGCAACGAGAGCGCCTCGGAGGCTGACGGCGCCGGGGAGCTGTATGACCTCATCGACGACATGCCCATCCCCACGCTGCGAGAGATGGGCCTCACGCGTGACATGTTCCCCGACGTCATCGAACAGGCCATGCAGACCGGCGCCATGGGCGCCATGACCGAGGACGACCTCGCGCTCCTGCTCAAGGCATCCTTGTTCAGCTGAAGTTGGAAGAAGTAGGGTGGGTGGGGTGGGGTGGGGCCGATCACAGGATAAAACACACATTCACGCGCATATTATACTGCGTCGGCAGAGCCTACCTCCCTCGCCGCTCATTCTTACGAGGACTCGCCAGCCCCACGCTCGCGCTCGCTCCACCATGCGCTCAGCGACGCGCCTTGTGTCGAGTTGATCTTGACCAGAGGGCGCACGCGCTGCATGACGCTTTCGGCCTCCTCGGGTGACTGCACGAGCCCCTGCGCCAGCATGCACGCTGCGAGCACCGTAGCGCTGCGGCCGTGGCCGTTTGCGCAGTGCACGAGCACTTCCCTGCCCGCCGCACGCTGCTCAGCCGCCCATTCCACCGCCTCGTCGAGCTGCGCCACGGTGGGCGCGCCGCAGTCATACACGGGCAAGCACAGATACGCGGGGCAATCCCACATGCGGCGCGGCAGCTCAGCGGTGCAGTCGAGCAACGCCGGCCGCGGCGGGCCGGTGTGCTCCTCCTCCTGCTCGAGGAGGGGCTCGGCGAGCGCACCGCCCTCGCTCGAGTCGGACGAGCCCGCGTTCCTTCGCCGGCCCAGCCCGGTGCCGCCGGGTTTGGCCGTCGCCTGACGCTGCCGCCCCGCCTCGTCCTGCGTGCCCTCCAGCGGCGGCGCGGGATTTTTCCCGCCAGGAGTGGCGTCGGCGCTGCTGGGCCACCCGCCTATGTACCAACCCTCTGCCACCTTGGTGAAGACGGGCTCCTGGTGGCGCCTGCGCCGCACCTCGCGCTTGAAGAGGTAGTACCTCGGCACGAGGATGTGCCACTGTGCGGGCAACCCGCCGTGCGAGCGCAGAACACGTCAGTGCCGAGGGCTCCACATGCGCGCAGGCAGCGAGGTTGGATGCGCGCAGGGGCGCCTGCAGGGTTTGACGCAGGGCGATGCGGCATGCACATGCGCAGAGCGTCCCTCGCGACGCTCACCTGCGCGAAGAGCGGGTAGCTCCACCATGAGAAGCTGCCGTCGGGCCGCTTCCCCATCCACGCAACGCTGCGCGGCCCCGAGCACGTTGCGGCGGCCACGGTCGCCGTTACCCATGTTGTGTGTGCCATTAGCAGCTTAAGCGCCATCGGCACGGCGTTTACGCGCCACACGGTGGCGGTCGCGACGGCTTCGCCCGCCGCCACCGCCGCCAGGATCTTGGTGAGCTTGCTCGTGCTGCCTCGGCGCTCCTGCGCGGCGAACGCCCCGCCGCGCACAGCCGCGCGGCGCGGCCGCAGCTGCTGTGCGATGTGCTCCACCGCGGCGGCGAGCGCCCGCTCGCTCTCCCAACCTCTCTTTGGAGCGCTCGACCCGCTCGAGGCGCTCCGAGAGCGTCTGGCGCGCGCTGTGCCCACCCCCCGCTCGCGCTCAACACCCCGCTCGAGAACTTTCGAGTTCACTAATTTTGGCAGTTTCGGCGAGGACGAGAGACGCGCCAGTGCGGGCGCCACACCAAGCGGGGTCCTGACGGAAGGACTCCGCCAGCCGGCCGGAGCGGCGGCGATGGGCGACGGGGCGGACGCGGGAGGCGGAGGCCGGTCCGTCGCCGCGCTGCTCGCGCGCGTGGACGCGCTGACAGCCGAGGACGGTCGCCTCAAGGCCGCTGAGGCTGCCGCCTCGAAGAGGAAGGCCGACGCCGAGCGGCGGGTCGAGGCTGCGCGCACTGAGACAGAGGAACTCAGGCGGCTCTCCGCCGAGGACACAGCGGCGGCGGAGGAGGGGCGCGAGCGCGCTGCGGCGGCTGTCGCGGCCCTGGAGGCCGCAAGGTCGTTCGCTGATGCGCTCGAGTCGCGCCGCGCTGAGGCATCCAAAGCCGCGACAAACGCGTGTGAGGCGCTGCGGCAGGAGAAGAGAAGGCAGATTGAGATGCTCGAGGCTTGGCAGCGTGACACCTTGAGGGATGGCCCTCGGATCCATGCGGCATCTGCACCCTCCGCACCCTTGGGTGACGCCACGGCGCGCGCGTGCGGCGCGACGGTCGCGTCCTCCCCAACGATGCCCGCATCGACGGTGCGCCGAGCGAATGAATTGGCGGTGCTGGCAAACAAGCTGACGGCTCTCCGTGTGCTCCTCAAGGAGCTAGGGGCCGAGCTTCAGGCACTTGCCGACCACAACGAGCTGCTCGAATGCGCGCTGCTGGAACAGCGCGAGGTGCGCCGCACCTCCGGCACTGCTGTCCATGTTTAGGACAACGCGGCGCCACTGTCGCAGGCCTGCACGCGCACAGATAGAAAAGATGCCGCGGAGTGGAGCGCGCGCACAGACCTGCACGCTTCGGAGCATTCGCAGCCACGAATGGCCAGTCAATTTACAAGCGGAAAATCGTCCTCGCATCTCAATCCATCGGGCGGCGTTGCCCTCGCCCTAGGGGCACCACCGCGTGTTCGCCCGCGTCGGGCCGATCCGGCTACCGCGTGCTGAGCCACTGCGCCCACGTGCGCAGGTTCCCAGCGCCGAAGTTTCCGAAGCCATTGTACTCCTCCACAACGCGCACCAGCTGCACGTTTTCGGGCGCGTGCTGCGCGGCGACCGCCTCGCCGCCCGCCAGATTGCGCACGAGCTTTGTGGCCGTGACTCCCTGGTGCACCGCCGCGAGGCCGCTCTCAAGCGCGCCCGGCGCCTTGCCCTTGAATTCTCCCATCGCCACTTCCAGGAACCTGTCCGTGGCGGCGTCCCAGCTGAGCATGTGCTGCTCGCGCTCCGATAGCGGGGCGGGCTGGGACGCCAGCGCACGCGCCACTTGCTGGGAGAACTCCTCGGGCGAGCTGTACGTCAGGCAATTTTTGAAACCTGCGAAGAACTCGTTGGAGGGGTGTTCGGCCACCACCACGAACTTGCCCATCGCCAGCGCCTCAGCTGTTGCCGTGCACACCACGTCCGACAGGCTCGGGTTCACGAAGACGCGGTACTTCCGCAGCGCATCGTCGGCGTGGTCGTACCTGCCCTGGCCGGCCTCGGCGCCAAAGAAGCGCATGGGCAGGCCCTCGTCGCGGGCACGCTCCACGATGGCCTGCGCGTCGTCGCCGCTTCCGTACACGTCGATGTTGAAGGAGCGATCGCGCCCCACCAGGTCGAGCAGCTCCGTGTATGCCTTGCCCCACTGCATTTTGGCGATGATGTACGCGCCGCCGGGGAGCGCGTCGGCGCCCCGCGCGCGCCCGATTCGCAGGAACCGCGCGCTCACGCCGTTGACGTTGCGAGTCGCCTGCCGCGGGAAGTCCTGCACTGCGCCGCTCAGCCGCACGACGCCGTCGCAGTACACGCCTGTCATGAGGCGGTTGTAGTGGTGCAGGCCGATGCACTTGCCAAGTCCGTTGGGCTCGCGCCGGGCGTACTCGGTGTAGTTGGTGTGTATTATTCCCACCACCCGGCCGTGGCCGAACGCCTCCAGCCACGGCCTCCCGTGGTGGAACCAGTTGAGGTGCTCGGGCTCCTCGAGCACCACGAGCTCCGTGCGCGGGTCCACCGAGCGCGTGGCGTCGCCGACGCCCAGCACGCTGTGGAACTGGTGCACGTAGCGACCCGCGTAGAACTTGATGCGCAGGTTGCGCGGGGCGTAGCCGAGCTGCTCCTTGACCCACGAGCGGATGTGCGCGGCCTGCTCGGCGGGCGTCTCGAAGCGCTGGCGCATGACCAGGCCCTGCTCCTCCACCGGCAGCCAGGGCACCACCAGCTGCACGTCCTTGCAGCGGCGGCAGAGGTGCGCGGCGCGCAGCGCGGCGTTGACGCTCGTGCCCGTCAGCCAGGGGATGGCGGCAGTGGTGACCACGGCCACGCGGGACGGCAGGCTCGCGTCGCCGCCGCTGGCGTCGCCGCGTCTCGACGCGCCGTCAGCCCTGCCACCGCCGCCGTTGCTGCTGCTGCCGCTGCCGCTGCCGCTGGCCGCGCGCTGCGAGTGCCATCCGGCGGCGTCCGCGGGGGCGGC
>RQSC01000006.1:23578-80340 GCA_013416795.1 Prasinococcaceae sp. CCMP 1430
CGACCGGGCCCGGAGCGGAGCGAGCATCGCCGCCGGGCCGGCCGGGCGGGGGAAGGGGGCGCCAGGGGCGCGCGCGAGGGGCGCGGGGCGGCAGGGGGGTGGCCGCGCATCCGTGGCTTCGGGGAGGCCATCCACGGCGGTGAGGCGCCGCCATGCTCATCCAGCATGATTCGCCCAGCCTGCGACAGGCGTTCGCGGACATTCGCAAGATGCACGCGCGCAGCGGGCGCGAGGTGACGATCTTCGTGTCGCGCAACGAGGTCGACTCGCTCAGCGCGCTGAAGATCCTGACGGCGCTGCTGCGCGAGCACAGCGTGACCTTCAGCGTCTTCCCCGTCGCCGGGTACGACGACCTGTACAAACGCGAGGGCCAGTTCAGCGGGTCAGACGAGCGCGCGCTCGTCTTCCTGAACTGCGGCGCGACCGACGACCTGTGCCGAGCGCTCGACCTCGATCAGGACGGGGGCGCGCGCGCGTGGGTGATCGACTGCCACCGGCCGATCAGCCTGGACAACATGAGGGACGACAACAAGGTGGTGCGGGTCATATGCGACCAGGAGGACGCCAACGAGCGGCTCAACCTGCAAGAGCTGGACGCGTTTGAGGACAGCGACAGCGACTCGGACAGCGAGGGGGAGGGCGAGCAGGCGCACGCGGCGAAGCGCGCGAGGCGCGAGGCTCGCGCGTCACACTACCTGCGCGGCAACTTCTTCGGGCGGCCGTGTGGCAGCAGCATATTCGAGCTCGCCAAGGGGCAGTACAAGCACGACACCGACATGGTGTGGCATGCGCTGGTCGCGCTGGAGGACCACTTCCTGCACGACCGCATGGACGGCGAGGAGTACCAGCAGTACGTGCAGTCGATGCTGGATGAGGTGAAATCGCTGGAGAGCTCCAAAAAGGCCCGGCAGGAAGTGCTGGAGGACGGAACGAGGGTGCGCGCCGCGGACCTCGACCAAATCACAGAGTCGAGTGAGCTGCGGCTACCCATGCTGCGCCACTGGAGCCTGTACGAGTCGCTCATGCACTCGCAGTACGTGGCGACCACGCTGCGAACGTGGACGACGCCCGGGCAGCAGAAGGTGGACGAAATGCTGGCGCGCATGGGGGTGCCGCAGGCGGAGGCGAAGCAGCGCTATGCGCACATGAGCATCGACCTGAAGAACAAGCTCGGCAGAGCTCTCCAGGAAACCGGTGACCTCTATGGGCTGGACGAGGTGGTGTTCACGTCCTTCTCGAGGCAGATGGGGTACGCGGCGGAGGTTTCGGCGTCGGATGTGGTCGAAGCGGCGAGTGCAGCACTGGAGCTCGCACCCATGGACTCGCAGGACGGTTTCAACCGCGCCCTGGAGGTGCTGTCGCTCAAGGGGTGCGCGCTGGAGCACGGACTCAGTAGGGCGATGCAGCTGCACAAGGCGGTGATGCAGCAGGCGGGGCAGGTCCTGCTCAAGAAGGGCTGCAAGTCCAACGGGCCCTTCTTCCTCCTCGACCTTGAAGAGTTTTCGGACCACGACTTGCTCTGCCATCCGCTGGCGCTCAGCCGGCTCGCGCACTTCCTGCTATCGTACCACCAGGCGAGCGCCTCACGCAACGCCCACAACTCCAGGATGCGATTCAAGCCCTTCATCGTGATCGTGCCTGTGCCGGGCAGCGATCCCGCTGAAAAGCTGGTGATGGGCCTGCCACCGGCTCCCAAGGGCGCCAGCAAGAAGTCAAACAAGTTCGAGCTCGCCTTCAAGGAGGCGTTTGAGCAGCTCCCGTCGGTGACGTATGTGGCCGAGGGATTCGATGGCTCCATCGTGCAGATCCCCACCGACGCTTTGAGTCGGTTCTTATCACACCTGAAGGAGGTCTACTGGATGATCGACGACAACAACAAAAACGACGAGGACGCTGAACAATAGCGAGCCGTCGCCTGGCGCGCGCGCGCTGAAACCCGTAATCATGATTCAACATACCGTACACGAGCGGGCCCAGTATTTCGAAACATACAAATGGAATACAACAACGCTTTTGTAGGCGACCGGATTCGCCCGACACGCTCAGCAGCGGGAGAGCCGCTCGCGCGCGCGGTGCAGCGTCGCTCGTGGCCGCGCCTCACACGCGTTCCTCGCCACGCCAGCCGCTGCCAGCGCGCCAAGATCAGCCAGCGGCGCCAGTGTAGGGCGGCCGTGCGCGCACTGGAAGCACAACTTGGTGCCAGCTAGCGCGTCGAGAAGCCTCTGCGAGTCGCCCAGCGTGAGGGCATCGCCGAACATGACTGCCGAGCGACATGCGCGCGATGCTAGCAAGCGCACGACGGCCGGTGGAGGCGTAGTCGTCGCACCGCCAGTGGCATTCAGCACGCCCAGCCACTCGCACAGGTCAGACGCAGTGAGGAGTTCTCCGAGCACCAAAGGAAACGCCCAGAAGAGGAGGTCGCTCTCCTCCGCGCCAGCGCAGTACTGCGGGGTCGGAGCATCGCGCCAGTGCCAGCCCCAGGCGCGCACGGCCGCCGCGTGCTCATCCAGAGTGGACCGCTGCGATACCGAAAGGGTCACGGGGAGCGGCCTCGCGAGCGCTTCGGTCTGCGTGGCGTTTGAGGCTGGCAACACTCCCGCGCCCGGCCCGCTTGTGCGCACGGTATCTGCGCGCAGTGCCTCGACGCGAATGCGCTCATCCACAGCGTGCTGGTCGGCCGCAAGGAGCAGCGCACCGCTCGGGGTGAAAGACACCGCCAATATGAACTTGCGGCCGACCTGGGCCAGGGCGCTTGCGCCTGCGAGCGCCGTGCGATCGATAGAGCCAGGAGCTGCGCCCTCGCAGACGTCGAAAGTGTCCATGACGCGCTCCGACGGCGCCGAAGGAAGCAGCAGGCCACCGCCGCTCGCCGCGGCGGTGTGGCAGCGCGCGCGCCCCAGCACTTCGTCAATTGCGGCCTGCGCGCTGGACATGCCAGACGGGTGCTTTGTCTGTTGCACCTCAGACGCGCCCAGCCCCTTGCGCTGGCGCCACTTGTCGAGCGTGAAACTTCCTCCGGCACCGATGCTGCTGGCACCAGCGCGCGCGCTGTCGGTGGTCACCGTGCTGCTGTCGGCAATGGACGGCTGGCGCGCGTTGCCAAGCTTCGGCCGCTTCGGGGGTCTCAGTGCCGCGACGGAGGGCCGACTGGGCACGCGCGTCTGCTTCTGCAGCGCCTGTGGAGTCGGCGCAGGCGTCGGCGACGGTGCTCGCACGTGCCTGGCGTGCTCAGGCATCTGTGCCTTGCCGCTGGACGACGCCCACATGTGGCGCTCCGGGAGATGGTCGTGCCACGCTCGCTGGACGGCTCCCCGCACGGCGGCGACGACGTCCTCTTCCTGTGCGAAGCTCGCACTCGCCCGCTCCAGCTCGCTACTCAGGGCAACGGCGTCGGGATCGCACTCCACATGCAGTACGAATGCGGCGTGCGTCACGGGCGGCGCGCGTCGATCCGACCGCGGCGGTGGCGCGAGGGTGGCTCGCGCGCGTTCCCACATGGAGAGCACGGTGGCCCCTACAGCCGAGTCACCGACGTGCCTGCCGTTCACGAAGACGTGCTGCGCTGTCCTCGACGACGAGCCGCCGGAAAGCGGGGAGACAAGCCCGTGAATGCGCACGGTCGCCGACGCCGCCGAACACTCGACCATGCCGGCAGCGACGGCGCCAAGGCACGCCGCCGCCGTCGAGGAGGCCGGCGCCCCGGCGCGGGTGCGCAGGACAATCCTTCCCCCGCGCGTGCTGTCGACGACTGTGAAGGACACATTGGGATGCGCGAGCGCCGCGAGCGCGACCGCATCTCGCGCTGCATCCACCTCCTGGCGCTCGCGACGCCTTGCGGCGAGAGCACGCACAGGCGTGTTGCAGAAGAGGTCCCTCACCGTCACCGCCGTGCCTGCTGCGCGTCCACGCGGCGCTTGCGCGAGCGACAGCGTGCGGCCGCCCTTGACGACCTTGCGCCACGTCGTCCGAGCGCCGCGCCGCCGGCTCTCGATCTCGAGTAGCGACATGGACGCTAGCGCCCACAGCGCCTCGCCCCTGTGGCCTCGCACCCTCGCGCCGCGCGCGTCACGCAGTGCGGCCGTCGGCGCCGACGCCAGGCTGGCCGCGGCGCCCCGCGCGGAGCCGCGCCCCTTGGACGTCGCGCCCGCCGTTGCCAGCAGACCGAAGTCGCCCTCGCCGATTCCCTCCCCGTCGTCCTCCACCCTCACCCACGTCGCCCCCTCGAGCGTGACGCGGACCGCCGCCGCGCGCGCGTCGGCCGCGTTGGCGCACAGCTCGGCGNGGGGGGGGGGGGGGGGGGGGGGGGGGGGGGGGGGGGGGGGGGGGGGGGGGGGGGGGGGGGGGGGGGGGGGGGGGGGGGGGGGGGGGGGGGGGGGGGGGGGGGGGGGGGGGGGGGGGGGGGGGGGGGGGGGGGGGGGGAGGGGTGGGGCACACCGGCGCGCGGCGGCGGCGCGGCGGGGGCGGCGGGGGGTGTCGCCGCTGCGGAGCGGTCGTGTGCTCGTGTGTGTGTGTGCTCGTGTGTGTGTGTGTGTGTCCGGGGGTTTGGGTGGGTGGGAGGGGTGGCGGTGGTTGCGGTGGCGGTGGAAGGGTGTGACAGGGGGGAGAGGGGCCGCGGCCATGGCGACGCACATCCGCGTGAAGCGCGAGAAGACCACGTACTTCTTGTCAACCGAGGCGGCCGAGACGGTGCTCGAGCTCAAGGAGAAGCTGCAGGTGCTGTGCGGCGTGTCCGTTGACAAGCAGAGGCTGCAGCTCGAGAACGGTTCGGTGCTGGAAGACGCCAGCACGGTGGGCGACCTCAAGTTGGAGACCGACTGCATCGTCGCGCTCACGTACGCAAAGGGTGCGCCGCGCGCCGCGCGCGCGCGGCGCATGCAAGGCGCCGCGCCGCGCGTTCGCGCCTCACTGCTGCGCGCGGTCGCGTGTCACACGAGCACCCGTGCGGTGCGCTCAGGCGATGGGTGAGCCGGTACCGAGCCTGCGCCCTCGCGCGCCACGCCTTGCGTTGGTCGTGCTCGTCGTGTGCTCTGGCAATCCTCGGCGCCCATCGGTCGCCACGCCGTACTGCACGCACTGCGGGAGAACGAGCAAATGCGCATGGCTGCTCGCTTTCCTGCAGTCTGCTGGCCGGTCCTGACATGTAGCGCTCCCTCCGACTCGCGCACTCCGCGGCGCTACTGGCTGTGCAGGGGATGAGTGGGAGAGCGTCAACATCGAGACGCTCGCGCCCGCCGAGGAGGGAGAGGAGGGCGACGAGCCTGTTGGCGAGGGCGCGCCCGAGGGCGACGAATCGGTCGAAGAGGGCGGGTGAGGGCTCTGCTGCCGTGTAACAAAGATACATTCTGCGCGACGGCAGCGGTGATGCGCACAATAGACGGGAGTATTATGCCGCGTGGTCGCACACGCGTGGATGTGTTTCGTATGCGCGCTCTACCCGATGCGCCGCCAGAGCATGATCGCCACGATGAAGCAGACGATGGCCACCGGCATCCACTTGCGGATGAGCGCCTGCCTTGCGAGCGCGGCGGTCTTCCCGGCGTATTTCTTGCTCTCGGCAGAAAGCGACGCGCTCATAGCGCTCACCGCGTCCAGCTTCTCCCCCATGCCCAGGACCTCCTGTATATTGCGCGTGACAACGCTTTGGATATCGGCGAGGTCCTCGTTGAGCTTCGACAGGTTGCGTTGCGTGCGGGTGTCGGCGTACAATCGCTTGGTCTGCCAGTCCAGGCGGAGGTGTCAGCGCGCCATCGAGCGCTGCGACCTCACACACTGCAGCGCGACACAAAGTCTCACGGCGCTACTGCGCTGGCATCGTCGCGCGCCGGCGCACCTTTTGGATGAAGGTGTCGAACTTGATGAAGGCGTACGGCCTCGCGGCTTGCTCGACCTGCTGCCCACCGAAGAGCGTGTCGAACTCCCTCTGAAGCTCGTCGAGGTACTGGTACGCGAGCTTTTTGGGGTAAGCCTGCGCGGGGAGACGTGCGCGGCGCGGCGACGCGGGCGAGGCAGCGGGTTGGATGCGTGGGTGGGAGAAGGCGCGCGCACGCACAAACGCAAATCGTAGACTGTGTCAGCGCGGGCGGGAGTGACAGGGCGCGGCCGTGGCAGCTGCAGCGAGGGCTTGCTCCTCCACAGGCACGCGCCGACGGCAGGGCGGAGGGCGTGCTTGATCGAGAGCGGCCTTGGCGGAAGAGTCGCTGCCTGTGGCTGTGCGCTGGTGCGCGCGCTCACCTTCTCGCACAGCGCCACGAACACCACGCCCGACGCCACCAGGTAGTGGAAGCAGAAGGGCCCGCTCGCGTAGGACTGCCTGGGCTGGATTTGTGCGGGCGATTGCGCGGCGAGCTTCTTGAGCAGCGTCTTCACCTGCTGCTTGTACGGCTCGAGGTCCCGCGAGTTGCCTTCGGTGTCGAGGCCCTCGGCGAGCGGAAGACCGTCCCGCACGCGGGCGATCATTGTGAGCTTCACCATGGCTGCCGCGGCGCCGGCGGGAGCCCCGGGAAGAGTTCTCTTTTCTTTTTAACAGCCTTCCATCCCTGAAATCGGTTTAGCCGGAGCAAGGGACCAGCGGCTGGGAAAGCACTGCACTTCTCGCAGTGTCCGGTGCGCTCCTGACGGCCCGTGAAAAACTGGAGGAGCGGATACCGATCTTGCCTGGTCGTACTCATAACCGCATCAGGTCTCCAAGGTGAACAGCCTCTGGTCGATAGAACAATGTAGGTAAGGGAAGTCGGCAAAATAGATCCGTAACTTCGGGAAAAGGATTGGCTCTGAGGGTTGGGTGGAGGGGTCTAGCCCTGNCGCTCGGCTTGCGCGCGGGGCCGGCCGATCTGTGGGGCCGATCTGCGGCCTTCGCCTGGCGGGGGAGGGAGGGCGCGGCGCCGAAGCCGCCGCGCTGACGCCGCAGCGCTGCCCACCCGCGCGCGCCACCCGCAGGGCAAGACGGTCGTCAAGGCCAAGCTGGGTGGGAGCAACAGCATGGT
Organism: Prasinococcaceae sp. CCMP 1430; assembly: GCA_013416795.1. Taxonomy (NCBI): domain Eukaryota; kingdom Viridiplantae; phylum Prasinodermophyta; class Palmophyllophyceae; order Prasinococcales; family Prasinococcaceae; species Prasinococcaceae sp. CCMP 1430. The sequence goes on from RQSC01000006.1 coordinate 30,562, forward strand.
GTACGACGAGAAGGTGCGCGCGCGCAAGCCCGCGCGGCCGCGGCGGCGGCGGCGCGGACGCCAACGGGGCGTTTTCCGCGCCTGTTGAGCGCGCTCGCAGAGCCTGGCTGCGCCGCAGCCTCGTCGTCGAGCGGAGCGAAGCATCACGCGTACACAATGGCGACGCGTTCGAGGTGGCCCGCGCGCCAACTCTACGGGACGCGCGACGCTGCGGCGCCCCGCCCGCGTGCGCTGACGCGCCTGCTGCCGCTCGGCTCCGCAGCGCAAGATGTGGGTGGAGAAGGGCGCAAAGGGCGGCGGTGGCGACGCCGGCCCTAGCGACGACGACGCGTTGCCACCGCCACCGGTGCTCAAGCGCACATCATCCGCGCCCTCAACGTCTCCAACATCCCAGGGGGGCGACCACTCGTGGGGTGAGGCGGCCGGCAGCGCCAATGGGAACGGGAACGGGAGTGCCAGCGCCGGTCCGCCAAGCATGACGTCGTCCGCGTCGTCTGGGAACATGTACCGCGCTGCCGGTGGTGCGGGGCGGCGGCCGCGATACGCAGCGTCGCCATTTGCGCCAAAGGCCGCGGGTGCCACAAACGCAACCGGGGGGCCGAATGCGCTGCTTCCTGGGAGCGCTTTCGCAGTTGGTGGCGGTGCCAAGCCGGGCGTTGCGCCACCGACTTTCTTCGTGCCGGGCCCGGCGGCCGCAGCCGAGGCGGACGCCGGGGCGGGCCCTGCGCCGACGCCTGTACCGGCCCCTGCGGCTTGGGCATCGACCGGGACTGCTGACGGCGACCAGCCCTACAGCAACGGAAACGGGTCGCTGGCGCGAGCGAGTGCCGGCGGCGAGCAGCCCATGGAGCCAACAGCAGCGCCCGAGACTGCGAGCGCTGTTGATGAGCAGCCAGCGCAATTCGAGCCGATAGTCGCACCTGAGACCCCCATGCAACAGCCTGTGGGGGGGCTCACGGCCAGCACGATCTCTGACTACGATCTCGCCCAGATCCAGCAAGTCGCCAACTTGGTGGCCGATACCACCCCCAACAAAGCCGCGAGGGCGCGGTCCGCTCAGACGCACGCGTCGCAAGAGGCCGACAACGAGGTGGAGGGGGCGCAGGAAGACGGCCAGGCAGCTGAGCCATTCGAGGGCGTGGCGGACGGGGCCTCTGTTGCCGAGAGCACCGGAGCTGCGTCGCAGCTGGCCCAAGGATGGGCCGAATACTACACGGAGGAGGGGCACCTGTACTACTACAACGAACAGACGGGCGAATCCTCTTGGTACCCTCCGGAGGGGTTCCAGAGCCAGCAGACGCAGCAGTACAACAATGCAGCCTATGAGGAGGGCGGGGGGCAGCAGCAGGAGCAGCAGCAGGAGCAGCAGCAGGAGGAGCAAGGAGAGCAGGATCAACACCAGTACGACAACGCTGCCTTCGCGCCGTCGCCCGCGCAAGAGGAGGTTTCGGAGACGCTCGCGGGCGAGGCTGGCGTGGAGGTAGCCAATGCAAGCGTTGACGGGGGAGAGGAGACTGTGCAGGCAGGGCATGACTTGGAGCAGCAGGCGACTGCCCAAGTGCACGCCGACTCGACCGCGCGTGCGCCCGAGGAAGATGGCGCGGCGCACGTGCAAGGCGCGGTGGCAGGACAGCCTCGCGCGCGGCCGTTGACCGTCGACTTGTCCGAACAAGGAATGGGTCATATGGAGCAACAGCCTGGACCTCATGACGCGCACGGGCACTTCCCTCAGGTGGCTTTCACATCGCATCACAGCCGTGTGGACAGCAAGACCGAGATGGCGATGGATTTCTTCGAGAGCTTGAGCCCGAATTCCCAGGCGAGGCACGCGTCTCGCGGCTACGTGGGCGAGGTGGGCGCCGTCGCTGCTGTCGGCGCACTCGATGCGCCACAGGCCACGGTTGGTCAAGCAGCGGAGGAGACTGTCGATCCAGCCGCCGCACCCGCGGTTCCAGCTGTCACTGCGGATGCGCCAGCGGCGATGGTCGCACCTGCGGAGCATCAGGAGGCAGGCCAGGCTGATGTTGTCGCAGAGACGCCACCCGAGGATGGCGGGCCCGTTGCGGAGATGTCCGTCGGCGACGCCATCAACGCGCAAATCAGCGGCGCTGTCGGTTCAGCCCTCGATCCCCACGGAGTGGAGAGCGGCGCTCGCCGGCGGCTCGAGCTTGAGCAGCCGCTGCCTGCGCCTGCGCCTGCGGTGGCCACGGCAACGACTGCGCACGGTGCGGTCGACGAGCACGAAAGCCTCGCTGGTGCGGAGACGCGAGCCCGCGAGGCTGAGGCCCGTGCCGCAGCGCTCGAGGCGCAGGTGGCGGCGCTCAAGCTCGAGTGCGACACTCACATCAAGCTGTGTGCTGCGGCTGCGCGCGAGCGCGATGATGCGCTGGCCGAGTGCGCCTCCGCGGCGGCGGCGGCGGCTGAGGCCGCCCGAGCTGAGACGCGTGCGGACGCTGACGAGGAGATGGAAGACCTGGTTGTGTGCCTCGGCCAGGAGGAGGAGAAAGTGTCTCGCCTTTCGGCAAAGCTTGCAGAGCTCGGCGTTGATGCGTACGAGCTCATCGCCGACCTCGACGTCATCACTCCGTCAGATGCAGGCGACGGCGCCGATGAGGGCGTGGACGGCTCAGCTGATGTGCACCCCGGCACGGCCGAGGACGCGGCTGGCGTCGCCTCGCCGCTGACGCAAGCAATGTCCATGGCCGACGAGATCCCGGAGCCGCCCGCAGCGCTCCCGCTCCCGAACATGCCACCCGGCATGGTAGGGCCCTAAGGTGGCCTGGCTCGCTGTAATAATGACGTTGCGTTTTGGCTGCTTTTACTGGCGCAGCTGCGGCAGTGCGCGCTTGCGTTCACTCGAGCAGGGCACGTTTCTGCCCCGGGTGCTGCGGGAGAGGCTGCGCCTGTTGGCCCCAGTACGAGTGTCTGTGCGGGTCGTGTTGGCGTTTCGTGACTCTCGTTTGGGCCGAATCTCTGGCAGCGCCGAAAGCGTTGGCCGGGCGCTCCGCGAGCGTCGTCGCCTTTGGCGCTGAGGCCGCTGCCAGCGCCGCGGCGAAGCGCGCACGCCTCCCGGCCTCTGATTCCGATTCCGGGGAGGGGTTGGTGGCTTCGACCTCCCCGCCCGTCTCGCTGGCCGAATCGGCGCTATCCGGCACAGGGTCCTCCTCGTCGGTCGTGGCGGGCGCCGATGCGCCGGGTTGTGCGGCCCGGGTGGGCGGAGGCGTGGTCATCGCGTCCATTGCCTCCTCGGCAGCAAACATCGACGACGTGATGCGCGCCAGGGTTTGCTCGAGCTCGAGCGCGCGCGCCTCCGCCGCATGGCGCAGGCGCCTCTCCTCGCGCAGCGCGTCCGACGTCCCCGTGAGAGGTGTCGCTGGCGTCGCGGGGGAGGCACCGCCGCCGGGCGTCGCTTGGACGCTCTCCCCGCCCCCACGCGCCTCCCCGCCCTGGCCGGGCGTTGCGGCCCGCTGGGCGCTCGGCGGGCCCTCGCTCATGCTTATTTCCCTTTCGAGGCGCATGCGCGCCGAGCGCTCCTCATCGAGCGCAGCCTCAGCCTCGGCGAGCTTCCGCCGCAGCTCGCCCGTGCGCGCGTGCATCTCCTCGAGCGCGCGCGCGGCCTGCTCGCCGGCGTCCTCGGTGCGGCGCAGGCGCTCGGCGCACGCAGAGTGACGCCCACAGGCGCCACGGCTGTGTGAATTCGAGAAAACAAGCCACGCCGCAGCGCGCGGGGATGCGCAGCGCAGCACCACCTGCACACACGTGGCTGGGGTCGCTGGAAGCTGTTGCGCACTGAGATGAAGGGGGTCGAGGGGGCAAAGGGCCCGGCGCTCGCCGCGTTGGCGCTGGGCCCTGACGATAAGTGAGTATTAGTACAGTACTATACATGCGCGTAGCGGTTCTTGCCGCCGCGGAAGCTGCCTGCAACACCCAGCCCCACGTCAGTGCCGAGTTCGACCTCCAAATCTGCGTCCACTACACCCTGGGCGTCGGCGTTGCCATCCCAGCCCTGCTCGCCCAGCTCGAGGCCATTGTCGCGCGTGTCGAAGCCTGCATTGGCTGACGTGCCGCCCGAGCTCGAGCCGGATGAAGGTCGTGTATTGTCATGCACTTGCCGCGCGACAAAGATGGCGCTCGTGACCACTGCAAGCACCACCAGGAGCACTATCACCGCACCAATCCACGGCACGCCCCCCATGAGGGGGGGAGGCGGCGCAGGCATCGGAGGTGGCGCGGAATTCGCTGGTGAGGGGGGTGGTACTGGTGGCACGGCTGGCTCTGGCGGAGGCGGGAGCGATACTACACCGGCGGCGAGCGCCAGCGCGTGTGGGCAGGGCGTTGGCGCGAGCACGGCGAGAGCGGCGGCCGCCGCCGCGGCGCGCGCGGCGGCGGCCCCGCGCATGGGGTTGACCGCGCGCAAGTCTGCTGCGTGTGGCGCAAGTGGTGTCCCTCGCGTATGCACACGCACGCACGGGGGGACGGCGCCGTACGCCCCCCAAGCCTGGACGTATCGAATTTTGCATGCGGACCCTAACCCTAACTGGGGAATTGCTGGCCCCGGGCGGCCAGCGCCCCATACTGTACTTCATGGTTGTCCTTGCCGTACTTACTGTACACGCTACGAGCGCGCGCACGCAGCTGTGCCTTCGCGTCGCATGCGCCGCGCTCGCGTGCGCACAATGGCCGCGCTCAGCCCTTCCAGATGCAGGCGGCCGTCGTGCCCGCTGCATAGACGTAGAGCATGTTCTTGACCTCGTGCGTGACCTCGAACGCGAAGTTCTGTCCCACCACACAGTGCCACGGCGCGCCAAACTTCTTGTCCATCTGATCCTTGATAGACTTGGCGGCGAGCTCGTAGTTGTTGCCGTGTTTCTCGACGGCGCTGATGACGAACTCGACTGCCTCCACACGCATCTCCTCGATCATGTCGCTGTGCTTGACCAACGCGTACTTGGCCATCTTGAGGAAGGCCTCGCGATCAGCAGGAACGGTGTCCGCCATGGTGGGCGGCGTCGGGACGTGTCAGGGATGGGATTTGTGCTACTCCCAGGCCTAAAAAGCTGAGCTCGCCGCTCGCACTCGCGTCCGACCCCGTGCGTGCACCGCCACGCCGCCGCGTGCCGCCGCTGCGCCAACCTCCGCCGCCGAGCAGCCGCGTGCGAGAGCGGGCGAGCGGGCGCAGGCGCGCCAGGCGAGCCCAGGGCGCGCCGCCTGCTCTGTCGCAGGGCGCCGCGCCGCACGCCTGCGCCGCAGCCGCGCTGTGGCACTGTCCAGCGCGGCGTCCCCTCTCCCTGGCGCGCCCAGTGCTTCTCCCCGTTCCGGCCCACGTGCGCACCCCGCATCCCCGCCCGGCCCACCTCCCCTCCCCGCTGGTCAGCGTGCCGCCAACGTGTATTCCGCCGAATCGTCCCTGCAGTTCGAATACATGCGTGCAAAACCAAAACCGCGGAGCCGCGCGTGAAATTGCCGCGATCCCCGGGGGAACCCGATTCGGAGCACAGCGGCCGGGGGGCCAGGGAACAGCGCCGGGCGGAAATGGCATGAGGGGAAAGGGGATAGGCCTTGCGCGGGGGAGGGGCGCAGCGCCGGCCGGCGCGCGTGCGCACTGGAAGGGCCTCTGGTGCCGGAGCGGGATGCACGCAGTGAGGTGTGGTGAGGCGGGCGGCGGGCCAAGGGCTGCCTCGCGGACAGCGTGGCTGAGCTCGTGTGGAGCTGAGGCGGCAGAGGTCGCGCAGGCGGCGGCCGCGCACCTCGGGCGTCGGAGGCGCACCGCGCGACGAAGGCGACGCCATGGGCGACAGCCTGGCACAGCAGTACAAGGAATGCTGTGCCGAGCAGAGCGCGCGTGTGCTCGCTCCGATTTTGAGCGAGCTCGAGCGCGTGGACCGTAACGAGGTGCACGCCCTGCATGAGGTCAAGCTTGCGGGTAACACGCCGGAGATGTTCGACGAGCGCGCGGGCGCAGCCGAGGCTGCGGCAGTCGCGAGCCTGCTGTGCAAAAGAAAAGATGTTGAGCTCCTCGACCTGAGCTACAACAAGGTGGACGATGAAGGCGCGGAGTCGCTGAGTGTGATGCTACGCGAGAACTCATCGCTTAAGGAGCTCAACTTATGCGGCAACCAAATTGGGCCCGGTGGATGCGCGGCGCTGTGCGCCGCACTCAGCAGCGAGGGTGGTGGTGGCGGGGGCATCCTCTTCATGGACCTGAGTTGCAACCCACTGGAAGACGACGGTGGGCGTGCGGTGGCAGAGATGCTGGAGTGCAACGACACGCTGCAGCTGCTCAATCTCTCCGACACCGAGCTTAGCATGCGCGCGCTTGTGTCTATCGTCGCGGCGCTCGGCAGCCCCAAGGCCACACTCAAGAGCATTGCGCTGGAGAATGCGCGCGTGCGCCGCCACGACGATGTGGCGCAGCACTTCGCTGCGGCGCTGGCGCGCAACACAACGCTGCTGCACCTACGCATGGGGAAGCTTTCAATTGACGACAGCGGGCTCTCTACGCTGGTTGATTACGGCCTCGTGCGCAACGAGACGCTCACCGTGCTCGACCTGCGCTGCAACCGCCTCACAAGCGCATGCGCGCCCGCACTGGAGAGGCTGCTCACACACTGTCCTTCGCTCGAGGAGCTCTGCCTGTCGAACAACCGCCTGGGCGACGGCGGCGCGGCCGCAATCGCAGCAGGTCTGCACCACAACACCAACCTCTCCTGGCTCGAGCTCTGCAACAACAGTGAGTAGGCGCGTGAGTGCACATCATACGTAGCCTTAGTACCCTGTGCGCACGTGCGCCCGGTGTGTCGATACGACGCATGCCATCTGACTCTATGCCTATCATTGCCGTGTGCCCGTCTCTTTGTGCAGGCATCAACGACCGGGGATTGTGTGAGCTGGCACTCTCGCTTGCCGAAGTTGAGACCAATGTGCAACACCTCGCCCTATGGGGAAACGCCTTCGGGCAGATGGCTGCGAGGGCATTTGCGGCGGTGCTCGTCGACCTGGACCTCCGCACAGACTTCATCGTTTACGCAGACGAGGACGGAACCACCGTCCACGTGGCGAGGGGCGAGCTCTGCTGAGACCGGAGCATGTGCGTTGCCTGTGCCGAATTCGCCGCTGGCAGGCGCTCCTCGACACGTGCAAACCCTGCAAATGCACCCACGCGGCTCGTTGTGGGAAAAGCTCCCGCACTGAGCGTGCTCGCATTGCACTGTAAAATACATTTTCTCTCACTGCTGTTACAGTACGCTGTGTGAACGCCAATCACTCGAAGAAGGCATAGCCCATGTCGATTGAGCGCTCGAGGACGTCCTCGGCGGCCGGGAACGCCTCAACGTAGCGTGAACGCTTGCCCACCACCATGTCGCGGCGGTGCAGCGCAGCGCGAGCATTCCTCGCATCAGCGTTTGAGCGGAAGCGGACCAACGCGCTACCATTGCGCTTGCCGTTCACCAGCGGAATGTACACGTCGTCTGGTCGCGGTGGAGCGAAGCTCGCGTCCGCGTCGCCCCCGCTCGCCTCGTACGCGTCCGCAGCAGCCTCCGCCGCCCACTGGGCAATGGACGACCTATCAGCCTTGAATGGCAGCCCACGCAGCGACAGCATTTCTCCTGTGAAGTCCCCCGTCACCCGCTGCATCCACGGCTGAAATGTGTGCCGCCACTCGTTCTGGAACTCTGAGGGTGCCGGTGGGACGGCCTCCGGGCCGACGAGCTCGGCGCGGAGCGCCTTGGACACGCGGCCACCCTTGGTTTTCTTCTCCTTCCCTCCGGCGGTCTCGACGTATGATTTGTAGCGCTGGACGGGACACTTGGACGGCACGGGGCCGATGATGCGCACAGGGATCTCGCGGATGTCGGCAACCTCAGCCGCCGCCCACAGCCGCCAGCACAGCCGCGGGGCGACGTAGTAGTTGCCGCTCTGCGAGTCCTCCCACACCTCAATGGGCTCGCGGAAGCCGTAGCGTTGCAGCGAGTTCCGCTGCTTGGACATGCTCCTGCGGAAGTCGTCGTACTCCTCCATCGACTCGGGGCGCTCCATGGGCACCCACATGAGCATCTCTGGCGCGACCCATGTCGTCTTCTTGAGTGCCTTGGGAGCGATGCTGTGCTTGTTTCCGCGCTCGTCGACAACAGTCTTGCCCGTCGGGCGACTTGGCCGGCGCTTGGCGGCAGGAGCGGCGTAGCGACGCGCTTTCGCTTCCTCTCGCTCACTCCTCGCCGCGCCCGCCCGCCCCCCTGCCTCAGCACCTGGCGCGTCTGGTTGCGCAGCGGTGGAAACGCGCCGCGCCTGCCGCCTCGCAAGCCCGAACCCCCCGCCGCCTCTGACAGACGCGCGGTGCGCGTGCGCGCCGCGCGCTCCAGCCGCCGCGACTGCCATCCCGCGCCAATTCCCGCCCCGCTCCTTCTCCCTGCAGGCGCTCGCCTCTCCCGAGCCCCTCACGCACCATACCGTGCGCTCCTCGGTAGGGTGCGCGCATAGGCTCGCTCCCGCTGATCGCCGGAACCCGAAAACGCGCCCCGGCAGAAAACAAAACGCATACTGTAAAATGTCGAAATTACGATGGCTTTATCCGCCGTTTATTCGCGGTAGAGTACGTCAAATTACATCGCTTTTGCGCCCTGGCCGACCGCGCGGCTCCGCATTCGGGCGATGGGACCGCCGCGGCGCGCGCGCGCGGCCCCCGGCGAAAATAAAACGGAAATCGCACGGATTTTGATTTTGATTTGTGTGTGGAAAAATAATCCGCGTGCGTCGCGCCCGGGAGTTCGGATCTTCCTTGGGGTCGCTTTTTTTTTGTGTGTGTGGCGACTTGCAGCGCGTGCGCGTGCTTTTTGGAGTCGTTGTCGGTTTCATCAGAAAAAAGATGCGCTCGGGCTTTTAGGAGCGGCCGTACATCGGTTCGCATGCGCCGCCGCAGCAAAGCGGCCAACGGCGGTTTGCGGCGCGCCACACCGCGGCTGCAGCTGCCGCCGCCGGGGCGGCGAGGGGCGCGGGCGGGCGGGGCGGTGCCGTGGGACGCCCGGCGTTGCACGTCCCACCTCCTGGGGCCACGCCCCTGCGCGCTGGCGCCGCGCGCTGTGTGCCGCGCCCCCTCGCGGCGCCGCGCCTTCCCCTCGCGCGCGAAATTCCTCCCGTCTGCCACTCGCACTCGTGCGCGCGTGCGTGCCGGGGGAAAAACGCCATGCATTCATTGCATCGGAGGCATGCAAGTTTGCCACGACCTGCGTGTTCTTCACTCCTCATTGCTCATCAGTCAGTGTTCGTTCGCGAGCCGCGTGAGAAGACGTCAGAATGCATGCGCAGGAGCGGCGCTGGCGGCGCCCCGTACGCGAAGAGGCGCGGCGCGGCGCGGTGCGCGCGCGCGAGGCGCGCGCGGCCGGGCGGGCCGGGCGGGGGCCTGGCGGAGGCGCTGCTGGGCGGCGGGCTGTCGGGAAACGAGTGACATGGGGGCCTATGTGCTGGGTCTTACGCCGCCGAGGACGGAGGCCAGCGTGGGCCACAGACACGGCGTGCGCTTCTTGTACGCCTTGTACTCCGCGTCGTCGCCCCAGCGCTTCTTCGCCGAGGCCTCGAGCAGCGGCACACCCGAGACGCGCGTGAGCAGGAAGTGGATGAAGAAGGGGCACGCCGACGCCGCCACGGACGCGGGCAGCGGCAGAGCGGATGCCGCCGTGAGAAAGGCACCCCACCACAGGATGATTTCGCCAGCGTAGTTTGGATGCCTAGACCAAGCCCACAAGCCATGCGTGATGAACTTCTCCTTATTCTCGGGCACCCTGCGAAACGCCGACTTCTGCCCGTCGGCCACCGCCTCGACCAGCATGCCCGTAGCGTACAGAGCACCGCCGCCAATGGCGAGCACCTTAGCGAGCATACCGCGGGCCGCGAAGGTGCCCGCGAGCTCAGAGGCATCCGTGCTGTTCACCAGCAACATTGGCAGCGCGGTCACGAAAACCCACACAGCGCTGATAAGGAAGTACAGCAGGAGCATCAGAGGCCTGTCTCGCACGCGGCGAAAGCGTCTGTCCTCCCCATCGCGACTTATGCGGCTCACGAGAAATGTTCCAAGGCGCAGCGTCCACAGCTGTGCGTCCGGTTTCCCGGTTCCAACGCACCACCGCGCGATAACACGGTGCTGTCAGCGAGGCTCTCGGCATCCGCATGCGGACGTCTTCTTTGAGCGCGCCCTTTTGCCGCGCTCATGCGTGCTCGCTGTGGCACGCGTGGGCGCGTCATCAACGTACCGTGACCATGGCTGTACTTATTAGCTGCAGTGGCGCCGCCTTTCCGATGCCCCCGGCCCCATTGAGGGACACCGCCGCGGAGCACAGAAAAGCCAGGCTGCCAACACCATCGTACAGGCGCTCCGTCTTCGCGACAGCAGACACTGCCCAGCCCGCAAGGTGGACGAGCGCGTCAACGGCAAGCACGCCGACCATGCCTTGCCGCGCCATGTACGCACCGCGCCCCTGGATTGCGCTCAGTGCACACGCGGCTGGGCCCACTCCAGCTCCACGCGCGCGACGCACAGCACGCGCCCGTCCCCGCCCGGCGCCGCGCCCGCCTCCAGCGCCGCTGCCCGCTGAGCTGCGCGCTGAGCGCATGCGCCGCCCGCCACCAGCGCCCCGCAGCGCCGCGCGCACCGGCACGCGTGGCTACAAGGCGCACAGGCGTGCGTGCGCGCCCCCAGGCCGNATGCGCGCGGGGCGTGCGGAGCGACTGCTGGGGGCAGCGGGCGGGGCCGCGCCGAGGGCCGGGCGGTCGGGTGTGGATTCGGCGGCGGGCTCGCTCGGGGCGAGCGGCGTGAGCGGCGGGGGCGCGCGGCTGGGGCGCGCGCGCGGGAGGGGTGGGGTGGGGGGGGCGCCGGACCGGCACGAGCGGGCAGCGTCTCCTGGCGGCCATGGCGCTTGCTGCGCTCAGCGAGCGCAGGCTGGCAGCGACGTGCGCGAGCGGCGGGAGGGGCAAAGTGCGCAGGCAAGGCAAGGGGCGCGGTGGGCGCGGGAAGGGTCGCGGTGGCCGCGGCGGTGGGCGGAGCAAGGGCCGTGGTGGCGGCAGCGGCTTCAAGCCGTCGACCCCGCTTGAGCCGCTCAAGGCGTCGCGGCCGCCCAAGGGTGAGCTCAATGAGGACCTCAGCCTGGTGGAAGGATCGGAGTACACCAATGTCGTCCACATGGTCACAACGCGCAGCGAGATCCTCGCGCCCGAGGAGATGGCTCGCCCGGCGTCTTGGTCAACCTTCGCCAATTCTGCTGCCGGTGTATGGGTGGGGTCAACAGCCGCGTTCAACCCGCAGACTGGCGAGTCCGAGGACTTGTACTCGCGCCAGCCCGAGGCGTTCACGATCACCATCGACCGCGTGGACCCAGTGCGCATGGGCTCCGGGGACGATGCGCCTGCACAGGAGGCCGTCGTGCGCCACGTGCTAAGGGAGATCGAGGGCCGCCCCAAGAAGGGCGCGCGGGGGAATGACGACGCCGACGAGGAGCTCGACGAGGAGCCGGACGTGGAGAGCGAGGAGCTGAGTGATCTCATCCTCGACGAGGAGCCTGGGCTGATCTTCTTCGAGGACGGGAGCTACTCGCGCGGTCCGCTGGTGCTCGGAGCTGACACGGGGCGGCCTGATGACATCCCCGACGCGCCGGCATTCGAGACGACGCTCGTGAATCAGGGGCACACGCGCGTGCGCGTCGCATCCACGCTCGAGCTCAGCGCCGACCAGAACAGCGAGCCGCTCGCCGGCAGTGACGCCGACGGAGACGGCGCGCTGACCATGATCCGCACGACCGTCGTTCTCGAGGAGTGGATGAAGCCCTCGAAAGATGGCCTCAGCGAGGATGACGAGGAGGCGCTTGAGAAGCTCGCTCCTGAGGAGGGGGCGCTGTCAGCGGGCGACTACCTCAACCCTGAGAATGTGTGTGGGACGTGGAAGGTTTTTACCCGCACGGCGACCGTGCTACCGGCGAGCAGTGACAGCCTGGACCTCGTGGACCCCAGCGGCGCAGGCGGACCACCCAAGGTCGTGATCGCGTACTCCACGGAGGAGACCGAGGTGGAGCGCAAGCCCGAGCTCTCGAGCGAGGGCGACATCGCATTGTGGCTCACGAGCGGTGTGCACGTCACTTTGGACTTCGAGGGCAGCAACTTGTGCTACCGCGTCGGATGGACGGCGCTGGACGGCCAGCGGCTCGAGGTGACGCGCGTGTACGACGCCGACAGCTGTGAGCTCCTCGAGGTGCGGCACACGGACGAGATCAAGGGGAGCTGGGTCGGGGGGCGCATGGAGTCCAACGAGTGGCTCATGAAGTCGCCGGGCAAGTAGACGCCGCAGAGCGGTAGGACAGGAGTGCCGTGCTAATAATATTATCTGGTCAGCGCTTGCTTTCTGTCGTTGCCGCGTTGGCCCCTCTAGTACATGTAGATGCCCATGGCGACCGCCACGGCAAAGATGGATTCGTTCGAGAACGTCTCCGTGGCGTACGCGTCCGTCGACGCGTCCCAGAAGCAGCGGCAGCCCATTTTCACGCCCTCTCCGCGTTGCTCGCCAATCACCACCTGCACCACGAACTTGTATCTGTCCAGCTTGGGCTCCATTTCGCGAAGGCGCACCCTACACGCGGCGGAGCGTCAGCGTCAAAAGCGCGCACGGCCTACCAAGCGCCGCTGCGAGTGCGTGCGGGGGCGCACCAACACAGACACGGGCAGCCAGGAACAGCAACGCTGGCACGATCGCCAGTGCACGCTGTCACACACACGAGGGCGCGACGTGACGAGCGCATGCGCCCCAAGTCTGCCGACGTCGCACAGATCGCCGCACGCACACGCAAATGAGTGTGTGTGTGTGTGTGTGTGTGTGTGTTTGGAGGGGGAGAGGGGGTGAGAGAGTTGGGGGAAAGGCGGGCGGGGGGGGGAGGGGAGGGAGACGTACTTGATCTCATCCGCAATCTCCCTGGTCCAAACAGACGTATCGTCTGCAGAGTACTGCGCTCCTGTGAGCTTGGCAGCAAGCACCTCGCGCATGACCTCGCCCGCCTTGACCGGCCTGAACCTGCGCCCGTTCGCCGGCTCGACAGGGTGCGCGCCGGCCGTGCCCGCGGCGGGGACGGCCGCGGCGACCTCGGCGCCGGCCATCGCTCTCGGATGCAGGCGCGCTCGCCGAGCTGAAGCGCCGTCGTCGGCGGCGGCGGGGGTGTTGTCGGGGGAGGCGGGGTCGGAGGCGGCGGCGCGGCTGGCGCGTGCGACCACGCGGGCGGTGGTGACGCGGGCGAAGGGGGGAGGTGCGTGTACGCGTGCGCGCCTGCGCGCGTGCGCGTGCGTGCGCGTGCGCATACGCGTGCGTGCGCGTGCGCATACGCGTGCGTGCGCATGCGCACTCGGACGCAGACCTGCCTCGCTCCCGCCCGCGCATCCTCTGACGCGCTCGAGCACGCGCATGTGCTAATCGCGCGCTCGCACACGCGCACACACGCGCGCGTGCACGCGCGCATGCTTGGACTCACGCGCTCCCGCAGGCACGTGTCGGTGCTGTCCGTGGACGGCGAGGTGTACGCCATCGACTCCATCTGCTACCACGCGGGCGGGCCGCTCGCCGTGGGGGACATCGAGGACGTCAACGGGCACCCGTGCGTGCTCTGCCCGTGGCACCACTACAAGGTGCGTGTGCGCGCCTGGGGGAGCGGGGAAGGGTGTGTGTGCTTGTGTGTGTGTGTGTGTGTTGGTGTATGTGTGTGTGTGCACCGACGCCGCCAGTGCTGTGCGCTCATACCATACGCGTCGCGCACACACACACACACACGCACACACACACGCATACGCGCGTGCCTGTACACACTTACTCACACACGCGCAAAACGAATGCCCACGCACGCCCGTCCGCAGGTGTCAGTCCGCACGGGCGAGAAGTGGTACCAGGCGGCCAAGTTCGTCGACGGCAAGCTGGTGCCCAGCGGCTGGGAGAGCGTCGGCGTGCGACAGCGCACGCACGCCGCGCGCGTGGACGCGGACACCGGCGACGTGTGGGTGAGGCTGCGCCTCGAGGGGGAGGTGCAGAGCGACAAGGTCCGTTTTGGGGAGGAGGAGGCGCCGGCGTGCTTGTACGCACACCCTTCCTCCCTCTGCATCTACGCCGTTCTCTGTCTCCGCCTTCGCCTCTGACACCCGCGTGCTCGTGTGCATTCCCCACATCACACACACGCTCACGCGCGTACGCACACGTACACACACGCACGTACACCCATACACCATGCGCGCGCGCGCACGCACGCGCTCTCGTCCAACGACATCAAGGTACGCGCGCGCGTCTGCTTGCACACGCTCACGCACACACACTCACACACCGAGAACACACACACACACACACCGACACACACACACACACACACATGCACACACACACACACACACGCACACACACACACACACACACACACATCCGCTGACGCTTGCATTCGCGCACGCCCGCCGCCTTGGCGCCCACCAGAACGGCATGGCCATCGAGGTGGACGGCCAGCCGTGCCAGGTGGTGGAGTTCCTGCACGTCAAGCCCGGCAAGGGCTCGGCCTTCGTGCGCACCAAGCTGCGCAACTACGTCACCGGCACCTCGAAGGACCACACCTTCCGCGCGGGCGAGCCGCTCACCGCCGCGGACGTCGACCGCTCCGATCAGCAGTACTCGTACCCCGAGGTGAGAATGCGCGCGAGCGCGTATGCACACGCGCACGCGCACATACACACGCACGTGCACGCACACATGCGCATGCACACACACACACACGTGTACGCACACACACATGTGTGTGTGTGCGTACACACGCGCACGTGCGCGCACTCGCACGCTGGGCGACTCACACACGGACGCACACACGCGCACACGCAAACGTGCACACGCGCGCGCGCAGGGCGACACGTACGTCTTCATGAACATGGAAACCTTCGACGAGACGCGCCTCCCCACCGACTCGCTGGGCAGCGCCGTCGACTACCTCATCGAGGGGATGGACGTCTCGGTGCTCACGTGGAACGGCAAGGTCATCGGGGTGGACCTGCCCAACACGGTGCAGCTCGAGATCGCGGAGACCGAGCCGGGCGTCAAGGTGCGTTGGGTGGCGAGAGAAAAAGAGGCAGGAGTGGGCGTGTTTACGTGCGCATGCGTGCGCTGGCGAACTTAAGCACACCTACACGCACGCGTGCTCAGGATCTGACGCATGCATCACACACACACACACACATCTAACACGCAAACAGGGCAACTCGGCGACGGGCGCCGAGAAGGACGCCACGCTGGTCACCGGCAAGCGGCTGCGCGTGCCGCTCTTCCTCAACGAGGGCGACGTCGTCGAGGTGGACACGCGCGACGGCAAGTACCTCAAGCGCATCAGCTCGTGAGCGGCTCGGCCGGTGGCGCGCAGTAAGCATGCATGGATGGGGCTGTGCTTGGCTGTCCGGTGGGGTGTGCGCGCGTGCATGCGTCCGTCCGCGTGCATGCGTGCGCGCTTGTGCGTGTGCGTGCGTATGTGTGTGATTGCGCGTGCGGGCGTGTGCGTGAGAGCGCGCATCCGTGTGCCCGTGGGCGCATGCACGCGAGCACCCGAATGTACATGGAAGGACGACGGGAGGAATTACACAGCCTGAGCTGCGCTGAAGATGTGCGAGCGTCGTAGGAAAGTCAATTCTTTGAGGCGAGATCGTTCCGTGTGAGTGTCATCAAGCGTTGTATCCGTTCATGCATCGTTGGTCGCTTGGCTCTCTCGCTTGGTGCCACGGAGTGTCGGTGGCGCTTGCAGTCTTGCATGTTGACATTTTGTAAACAAGTACGTGCATTGTGTCTGCAGCGACAACGTTGCACTCAATGATTCTGGAAGTAGAGATCGATCTACGGTCCGCGAGATGTGGAAGCGTGCGACCGCAGCACCTCAACGCAGCGCTCGTGGCCCTCGCTGTGGCCATCGCTTGCGTTCACGAGCGCGCGAGCCCAATCGACATCAGTCAAGCGCGGCCATTCCTGGCCGTCGTTCTTGCGCGCCTTGTCGACGTATCCGTCGTATCCCCCAAGCAGTGTTGCATCGGCGCCGGCATCGAGCTTCTCGAGCAGCAGTTGCAAACAAGCATCCGAGTCATTCTCTGCAGCACATGCCATTGCACACGGGTATTGAGCGTGAGTGAGAACATGGGTAACCCGGAGATGGTCCTCGCGAAGCAGATGCTGCAGCGCGTGAAGGCGTCCACTTTGTACGACATCCAGCAGGCACTCGTCATCAAGCAAAGCCGCGAGCTCGCGTGCCTCGGCACGGGCCTTGGCGACCTCGTCGGCATTCACGCCAACGGCTCGAGTAACGAGCAAGAGGGCTTGGCGCATCGTCTCGGCACGTGCCACCGTCGATGCCTCGGCGCCATTGGAGGCGCCTGCAGCCGCAGGCGCAGGCATGACATTCTCTTCTCGCGGCGCGACCGCAGAGTTCTCCCCCGTCCCGGGCGTGTCTCGACGCCGCGTCTTCCGCTCGCGCCCGCCCGCGTCACCGCTTGCCATCGCGGCCACCTGAGACGGGGCGATCGCACGCGTCGCGACGGGCCTGCGTCCGCCCCCGCCACCGCGCGCGTTCCCCGGCGCCTCGCGCCAGCGAGCGCCGGTTTTGGCCCGCCGCGATTCCAGAACCCGCACGGCCGGCCACAGAATCCACCGCACGCGGGTGCCTGCCCAGGCGTATAGGTTTTGATGGGGTTTCGGTTCTGCTGTGGCGGCGCCGCGCCGCTCCAAGCCAGCCAGCGCGCGGTCCGATTTGACCACAGGTTGAAAAGTGTACACATGTTACATGCGCCCGCGCTTCTTGAAGAGCGCGTGGCGCTTCCTCTCCTTCTCCTTGCCCTTGTCGCCGCCAGTGCCGTACTCCATGTAGCGCATGCCCGCCCCGCCCGACAGGGCGGCCATATTGCCGACAGCGCGCCTGGCCTTGGGCGCCGGCTTCGCGGTTGCTGCGGCGAGCGCTCTGCCGCCCTGCTCGACGAGGTCGTCCGCCCCATGCGGGATGGTCTCGATGCCCGTCTCATCGGCGCGCGCCGCGAGAAGCTTCTTCAGAACATCCGTCTCCATTTGCGACCCGGCGACTGCTCCAGACGAGGCCTCGCCCAGGTCGGTGATGACTTTGAAGGCGTAGCCCTGGTCGATGAGGAATTGCTGCCTGCGCGCCGAGTACACCATCTCTGCGGTGTCCTTCGACACAAGCGAGTAGAAGAAGGCGTTGTACTCGTCCTTGCGGGTGTTGGCCTTGGCGCGCAAGATGCGCCCCAGGCGCTGCGCCTCCTGCCGGCGGCTGCCCGCGTGCGACGAAATCTGGATGATGACGTTCGCCTCCGGGATGTCAATGGAGTTGTCACCCACCTTGGACAGGAAAATGGTGTTCACCTCGTTGGAGTGCTTGAAAGCGTACAGGATGCGGTTGCGCTCATGCAGAGGCGTTGGGCCGTAGATGTACGGCTTGCGCATGGCTATGGCGTACTCCTTGAGGGCATAGACGTTGTCCGAAAAGACAATGACCTTGTCGCCGCACTGCTGCTCGTGGTAGCGTACCAGGAACTCGGCTGCCGCGTACTTGTTGGGATTCATCACGTACAGGGCCTGCTGCAGTTGCGAGTACTCCTTGCTCATGTAGGCCCGGTAGAAACGCGGGGTCATCTCACACCAGACCTCGACACACTGCACGCGTGCGATGTACCCGTTCTCCTGGAGGTCGAGCCAGTTCGCCTCGTAGAGCTTTGGCCCGATGAGGAAGTTCAGGTCAGCGATGAGCTCATCCTCGCGCACGAGGGTGGCCGTGAGGCCCAGTTTGCAGTGCGCCTTCGTGATGCCAATCACCTTGCGGAACATGTGCGCGGGCACGACGTGCACCTCGTCCAGCACCATGAGGCCCCACTCGCGGCTGGTGATGGCCTCCATGACTTTCTGCGCTTCCTCGGACCGTCTGCCAGAGAAAGCGACCATGTTGTAGGTCGTGACGGTGACACCAGCGTCGCCCGTCCACATTTCCTTGCTCTCGCTGATAAAGCGGCTGATGTTCTTGTCTTGAATCGTGCTCCAGAGCTTGAACTGCATCCGCCACTGGTCCACGCTCACGCTGCTCGTGCATAGCACCAGGATGCTCTTGCGCACGCGACACGCTGCCGCAACGCCCGTCAGCGACTTGCCGGCGCCGCACGGCAGCACGATGATGCCGGACCGAGCGCGCCCATTGCCAAACATCTTAGCGAGCGACTTCTCCTGGTACGGTCGGAGCTGAGCCATGGGCTTCAGGTCCATGTTGAGGTCCTTGTTTACGGTGTCGTTCTGGAAGTCGTACTCCTCCATCATGGGGTAGTTCAGCGCGCTCGGGAGGCAGCGCGCCTTCACGTGCTCGACCTCAGACGCCTCAATCTCGAAGCTGTGCATCTCGGCGGGCTGCGAAGGCTGTACGACCGGCACGGCGGGCGGCACAGCCGCGTCCTGCGCTCCGGTGCCACCGACGCCCGGCCCCGCTTTACCGCCGGCTGCCCCCGCGGCGGCCTTGGCGGCGGCCTCGGCCTCGATTTCGGCTTGCTGCTCGTCGGTGATGAGCCCAGCAGCCGCCTCTCTAAGCGGCAATTGCGCAGGGGCAGCTGTCGTGAGGAACCCTCCCTCGGCATCGCCGAATGCCACCGCTGCATCGCCTGTCAACGATGCCGCGAGCGCCCCATCTACCTGCGCGCTCGCCCGGGCGGTCGGCGTGACCTCCTGCGCACGGTCGAGCTCCTCAAGCGGCATCACGCGTGCACCTCGGATGACGTCATCCTCCAGCAGCTTTCGGAGCACCTCTGGGTCCTCCGACTCGACGAAGAATTTGTTCTGTTTAAGTACGAGCTTGACTTTGCCATAGTTCTCCGTAGACTCTCGGATGAAGTCCACCACCTCGGCAGGGAGCTCATTCTTGCTCAGGCGGTTCAGCACGGTGATGATGGTGTGCGTCTCGAGGCCCACAGACACCGCCGCATACAGCGAGTGCGGTGTGAGCTTGTACTCGTGCATCGCCTCCGGCCGGCACACCGGCTCGGCGACAGCGATCATGAAGTCGTACGCCTGGCGGTACACGGCCGAGAACGTCTCCAAGAAGACGCGCCCGTCGCTGCACACCCACAGAGGCCTGTTCGCGTGGTCGGGCTTCAGCAACAGGCCAGAGAAGTTCTGAAAGCCCAGGAGCGCATCTTCGTCCTCGCCGTCGCTGATCATCTCCTCGCACTCGTCTAGGTGGCCGTCCTCGGCCTCCACGTCGGCATCGCCGAGTGGCGCCTCCTCTACGCCCAGCCCGCCAATGCGCGCCTTGGCGGCGGCATGCCGAACTCGGCGCGCGCGCTCCTCGGCCTCCTTCTCCTCCTTTTCCTTCTTAGCCCGCATGGCCTCGCGGAACGCGGCCTTTGCGTCGCCTGCACCCGCTGTCTTCAGCTTGAGCGTGAGCTTCGGCCGCGCTGGGGCACCACCCTCGCCGGCCCGCGCGACGGGCGCCCCGCCCGGCAGCGCCCGCGCCGCAGCAGGTGCTCCCGCTTCGGGGGCAGCCTGCGCTGGCGGTTCCTCCGGCTCGCAGTCGGAGTCCTCCAGTCCCGCATCGTGGGCGCCATCGTCCCGGCCCTCCCCCCTCCCCTCTGCGATGGCTCCGCCCGCTTTGAGCTTGAGCCGCACACGCTTCACCGGCGCTCCTCCGCCGCCCGTGCCGCCGCCGTCGAGCGCGCGCTTGGTGCCCGCGCCGCCGCCGCCCATGCCGCGCGCTGGACAAACAGGACAAACACGCAGGCTCGTCGACGCCCCCACCCCCCACCCCCCCTGCCTCGTGGAGAGGGGGGGGCGAGGGCCGCGCCACGCGCGCCGTGTGGCGGCGCGCACCGCGCGAGCGCGCCCGCCGCCCGGCCCCGACCGCCGCCGCCGCCGCCGCCTCCCCGGGTCGTTTCCCAATTCGAGCGCCCGCTTCGACGCGACCGCTCGCGCGCGCGCGCCACCAAAAACCGAATCAAACGCCGGTACGACGCGGCGATGTGGCAGGGGAATTGAAGATCCAGAAGCTTCCTGTTGCTCGATTGAACCACACGGATTGACCTCACCTCAGCCACAGCTGGTGTTTCTCATGTCCTGGCTGACTGATCAGTGATCATCGGTTCCATCAAGTTGCATGGCTCATGCCATGTCCTGACTCTCCCGTGTGTGGGTGTGAGCGGGAGCGGGCGCCGCGGCGCGCGCGCGCGATCGGCGCGGACGATCGGCCGCGGTTTCGCCCCGGCGGGGATGGGATCCCGCCTGGTCGTGAGTGGGCCGACGCGCGTCAGCGGCGTTCGATGCCTGCGCTGCACCCCGCCTTGGGGCGAACCGCGCGCGCGAGCACGCCAGCGCTTGCTCGCCGCGATCTGCTGCGCGTGAGGCTGACGCGCGGCGCGCGCGGCCTCGTGTGCTCCCAGGTGGTCCTCGCGGCGTCCATCGTCAACAAGTCGGGCAAGGGTACGCGCGCGCGTGCGCGCCTCTGCGCGCATCTGCGCGCCGCCGCCGCCCTGGCCACGGCGCCACACCGCATGCGAAGGCGCTATGCCCTCCAATGCTTTTCGCTTAGGGTTCGTTTTCGTATGCGGCCCAGGGGCGGGCGCCGCGAGCCGCGGTGTTGGCAGCGGTCGTGTCTGCGCGCGCAGTCTGCGCCCGGGCGTGACTGCGGCGCCCTGGCCGCATCCTTCTGACCCACGGCGCGCTGCTCACCCCTTCTTGCGCTGCGGAACAGCCCTGGTGAGCCGTCAGTTCGTGGACATGACGCGCATTCGCATCGAGGGGCTGCTCGCTGCCTTCCCCAAGCTCGTGGGGACGGGCAAGCAGCACACGTACGTCGAGACCGACAATGTGCGGTACGTGTACCAGCCGCTGGAGGGAATCTACCTGGTGCTGGTGACGAACAAGCAGTCCAACATCCTCGAGGACCTCGAGACGCTGCGCCTGCTGTCGAAGCTCGTGCCCGAGTACTGCGGCGCGTCCGACGAGGAGAGTGTTGTCGCTGGCGCCTTCGACCTCATCTTCGCGTTCGACGAGGCGATCTCCATGGGGCTCAAGGAGAATGTCACCGTGCCGCAGGTGCACTCGTTTACTGAGATGGACTCTCACGAGGAGAAGCTGCACAAGATGATCCTCGAGTCCAAGGTCAACGAGACGCGCCAGCAGATGAAGGCGAAGGCGCTCGAGATCGACAAGTCCAAGGTGGAGCAGAAGCTGGGCGGCGGCATAGGCGGGATCGGCTCGCAGGGCATGGGGGGCAGCAACTTCAACACCGGGATGGAGGATCCGTTTGCGAGCATGGCGCCGCCTTCGCGGCCGCCGCCCATGGATTCGAGCTTCGGGGGTATGGGGGGGTCGGGCATGGGGGGCTCGCGTGGTGGGGGCAGCAGTGGCGGCGGGCGGGCGGCGCCCGCCAAGGGGCTCAAGCTTGGGGCGAAGAAAGGTGCCAACGCGTTCTTGGATGCGCTCAAGGCGGACACGGTGGACCTCGCGGCGGAGGAGGCCAGCACCGCCGGTGCTGTGGCTCCGCAGGACCCCATTTGCATCACGGTGCAGGAACACGTGTCGGTTGAGATGTCGCGCGACGGCGCACTCAACTCGATGGAGGTGCAGGGCACGATGACGCTGGAGGTGAACAATGAGGACGAGGCGTGTGTGCGTGTGCACCTCGCGCAGGGCGAGGCGTGTGCCGGCTTCCAGATGAAGACGCATCCTAACATCGACAAGGCGCTCTTCAACGGGGAGGGCATCCTGGGCCTCAAGCAGCCCGACCGCCCCTTCCCTACTGGCACCGCGCTGGGCGTGCTGAAGTGGAGGAAGCAGACGCAGGACGAGTCTGAGGTGCCGCTGACCATCAACTGCTGGCCAAGCGTGAGCGGCTCGGAGACGTACGTGAACGTCGAGTATGAGAGCGATGGCACTCGCGACCTGCACAACACAGTGATTGCCATTCCGATGCCACCGTGCCGCGACCCGCCCAACGTGACGCAGGTGGACGGCGACTACCGCTTCGACGCGCGCCAGGGGGTCCTGTTCTGGGACGTCGGCCTCGTGGATGCGAGCAACACGACGGGTTCGATGGAGATCGTCCTGGCCACCCAGGCGGACGAGTCATCCGTCTTCCCTATTCAGGTCAACTTCGACTCGGCGTCTACCTTCGTGGACCTTGCCGTCACGCAGGTGCTGTCGACGGCTGACGATACGCCCACCAAGTACGGTGGCTCCACGAAGGTGGTCGTCGACTCCTACGAGATCGTCTGATGAGATGACCCGCGTTGGTGCGAAGACTAGCCATAGGCGCGCCCCCGTAAATGCCTCCGAGGGCAGCCATTGTTGATTATACCGACGTTGCGTTCGAAGCATATCTAGAGCCTTGCGTACATGAGCCCACGGCGCCCCTGGCTGGCTGGCCAGGTCAGAGCAGCGCAGGCCTAACGAAGCTGCACGTGCGACGATCGTGCGTACCATTCGGACCACGTACAGTACTGTACCTAGGTGTATAGAACCCCGGACGACGTCGAAATGATTTGGTTGGTGGCTCCGAATTGGCGTGCATGGACAGCGACGTTTTTTCGGTGGCTTTGCTGGCCCCACGCAGCATGCAGGCTGATGCAGCCCAGGCTGCTGCGGGCATGGCAGCGTGGCACCACTCAGCGCACATTCGCAGCGGCAGGGTGCTGTGCGCCACACTGCGCGCTCTCGAGGCTACGAACCCTGAGCGCACAGGGAGTTGGCGGACGAGGCGCGGCGCACGCGGGCCATGCGCCGCGTCGCAACCGCTGCTGCCGCGAGCGCCGCAGAGGCCAGCAATGTAGTGAGGCGGGCGCTCAGAAGTGGCACGAACGTGGCGCTCGACGCGATCCTCGGGCGATGCACGACGGGCGCCTTCGACGCGGCGCGTGGCGTGCCCACGGAGGCGATCCTGCGCGCAGCCGAGGCTGCGCGCTGGGCGCCCAACCACAAATTGAGCGAGCCTTTCACGCTGCGCTGGCTGAGCGACACGACACGGGCGCGAGTGTGCGACTTACACGAGGAAACCCTCCGAGCCGCAGGAAAGGGCGCGAAGACAATTGAGCGGAAGATGCGGCGATGGCGCGAGATTCCTGAGATGGTGGCAGTCACGGTCGCGACAGAGGAGCCCAGGCAGGTGGACGGTGCAGTAGCAGAGCGCAAGGATGGCGACGATGGAGGTGACGCGCTTGGCGCCACGGCGGGGGAGGAGGCCTTCCGCGGCGCTTGTGGCCCGCTGCGGGCGCACGAGGATAGGATGTGCGCCGCGGCAGCAACGCAAAACTTTTTGGTGTCTCTCGCAGGGGAGGCTGAGCCAATATCATCCAAGTGGTCGACGGGTGCCGTGACGCGGACGCAGGCCTTCGCGGAGGCGTGCGGATACGACGTGCGAAGGGAGGTGTGCATCGCGTTGCTGCATGTGGGTTACGCCGAGGAAGGCTCCGCGCCGCGCCCGCGCCTGCGAAGGCGAAAGGTAGACGGCAATTTGCTGCGTCGCGTTTGAGCACATGGAGATGTTTAACGTCCATCGCCAGGCACCATGCGGGCGGTGTCGGGTGAGGGGTTACTTAGTGGGGATGGCGCCTACGCGCCTCGCGGCGGAGATGGTTGCGCTCCCTTCGCTTGCGGTCGGACGTCTCTTGAGCATAGAACGCCCTGCATCAATGCGACCCAGGTACAGCCGTGCGCGAGAGAGACGTGTGGAGTGACAACGTTTAGACAGTGTGCAGAGACATAATGCCCGCGCAAGGGGCACAGGCGCACATTGAACCAGCTGGAAACTCACTCGGTCGGTGCTTCCGGACCACCCGGCACGACTATCACCGGATGGTGCAGGTTGTTCAGAAGGTAGTGCGAGACGCTGCCCAAGAAGAGCCTCTCGAGCCATGACTTGCCGGTTGAGCCGACGACGACGCACTCTGCGTTGTAATCGTCAGCCACTTGCGACAGGACGTGGGCTGTGTCCTCGAAGGTCTGCTCTACGACGACGCTGATCTCCACGGGGAGGCCGCGCGCAACCAGAGGCTCGGCGAGACCTATGAGCAAATCCTCGTTGCGCTCGAGCGCCTCCTTGATGAGGTCTTCCCTGACCTCGAGCGGCAGGGCGGTCGGGGTGAGCCCCGGCCCCGGCCCAGCGAACTCGACCGCCACACTCGAACCGGCGATCGTCTCATCGTACGAGATCACGTGCGCGAGAAGGAACAGGTCGCCATCGCGCGCTAGATTGTCCGCTGCCCACGTTACCGCATTCTTGCTTGCCTCCGAGCCATCGGCGGCAATGAGTACGTGCCTCAGCACCTTCTCGCGGTCGAGGATAGCTGCAGCCTCCGCCCCGCTTTCTTGCACTGTCGGGAGGTCAGCATTGTTCACGACGCTCCACCACAGGGTGTCAGTCAGGAGCTTTGAAGGGCGAAGCGCGAGATGGTGCTCTGCTGTGCCCTTGTCGGCGTCGGCTGATGCGGCACACGCGGCGAGCGAGCGCCTCGTGCAGCTCGCCGCCGCTCGCGTCCCTGAGGCGAAGTGTGCTGTCGAGAGGTGCGCGCGCACGCTGGCAGCGCCGCGGCAGCGCTGCACGGCGGCTGAGGCCACTCCGTTCAAGAGCGAAGACGCGCGCGCCGCTGAGACGGCCGACATCATGCGTATTGCAACCGATCGTTCGAGCGTACGCAGAAACTCGAGTCCAGCAAAGCAAAGCGCACAAGCGCAGGCTCCCTGGGGCAGGGAAGGCCGGCGCGCTCGACGACTCCGCAGTCGTGTGGGGTTCCGGCGAGGATGTGCACGCGAACCGCGGGTGCGGGCGGTCCGGCGTATGGCGTGCGCGCGCGCGCCACGCACAAGGCACGAGGCAGCGCAGTCCCTGGACTGCGCAGCGCGCGCGCAGTACGCAGCGCAATTGCCGGAAAAATCTGCTGCGCCAAGTGTCAAAAACACAATGAGTCTTGATCTGTCTGCAGTGAAGCTGCTCGTGGCACGGCATTGCTCATCGCGACGCACGTTCTTCTCGAGCGTGCGGGCCACGTCAGCGCTCTGGCGGCGACCCGACATCGGAAGAGGGAATTTTTCCTTACAATTTCGCGTCGTGCGCTGGTCTGAGCAACACAGCAGTCGCCACACCTGCGGCGACGGCCCCACCGCGCGCGAGGGCGCGCAGCCATCGTCGGGACGACGGTCTCGAAGCAGCGCCAGAGCGCCTACCCGCCGCGCCTCCCGTGCTGTGCGGATCCTTCGCTTTGCTATGTCGCCGCCTCCGCCTGAACGGCGCGAGGGGCAGCAGAGCAGCCGCCTTGACAGCGCGCTGCGCCGCACCAGGGCTCGAGGCAGTCGCGCCAGCACCACGATGGCCATCACCACTGCCGCTACAAGCACTGTTGTGAGCACCTCGCGTCCCGCGGTCTTTAGCCCTCATGTCCATCACAGTCTCGACCACAGCATCGCACAGCTTGGGTCGAACGCGCAGGATCTCGTCCCCCGAGTGTCGCCACGCGCGAGGGTGCACAGCGTTGGAGAGGAGCATAACATACATGTTGCGATCCGGGTCAATCCACAGGCTTGTGCCGGTGTAGCCCGTATGTCCGAAGCTGCGAGCGGACAGGAGGCGTCCTGCAGCGCCCTTCGCGCGGTCCTTCGCTCGCGTCGCGACGTCGAATCCCAGCGCGAATGGCCTCGGGTTGTGGCGCGTGCGCGGCGCGGCGCGTGTGAAGAGCCGGGCAGTATCCTGCCGCACCAGCGCCCCCGGTTGCCCGGCCAGGCTCGCGAGCATGGCTTTGGCAAATTTTCCAACGTCAGCGGCCGTTGAGAACAAGCCGGCGTGCCCAGCGACACCTCCCATCAAGTAGCATGTCGGGTCGTGGACCTCGCCCCACAGGAGGCGCCCACGGCGGGTATCGACCTCCGTTGGGACCACGCGTATCGAGGGGGCAGGTGGTGGCCCGTGCCCCGCTTTGACTTTTCGGAAGTGCGTGTCAAGCATGCCGAGAGGGTCGAAGATACGTTCGCGGCAGAAGCGCTCCAGCGACATGCCTGAGCACCGCTCAATCACAATTCCAATGACAATCATGGAGAGGTCCGAGTACACTGAGCGGTGACCCGGGGGGTAGCGCGGTGGCGCCTTCATCACGGAGTCGAGCACGCGCTTGCGGGTAGCCTCGGGGTCGGGCAACGGAGGGCCCGTGTCACTTGCATC
This sequence comes from Prasinococcaceae sp. CCMP 1430, assembly GCA_013416795.1. Taxonomy (NCBI): domain Eukaryota; kingdom Viridiplantae; phylum Prasinodermophyta; class Palmophyllophyceae; order Prasinococcales; family Prasinococcaceae; species Prasinococcaceae sp. CCMP 1430. The sequence goes on from RQSC01000006.1 coordinate 56,772, forward strand.
TGTGGCGGCATCACCATCTGTGCCCACGTCAGCTGCGCGCTCGGGCTGAGATTGCCCTGCCTGCTGCTCCGACGGCGTCGAGTGACCGCCATCGCCACCCGCGTCGCTGCAGAGCAAAGCAGGCGCAGGTTCTGCACTCAGCTTTGTGACCTTTGCCTCCGGAAACGCTGCAGGGTCAGCAGTGAAGCACTCCTTGAGCCCAGCGGTGTGCGTCAGGAGCTGGCGCACTGTGAGCGCGCCTTTCCCATTCGCGGCGAACTCGGGCACGTATTTGGCCACCGGTGCGTCGAGGCTGATTGCGCCTTCCTCGTGCAGCAGCATTACTGCGGGCACTGTTGCCATTGCCTTGGTGAGTGAGGCGACGTCCCAAAGCGAGTCGGCCGTCACTGGCAGACTGGACTCGAAGGTCATCGTGCCGAGCGCGAGGCGGGCGTCAGAGGGCTCCCCTGCGCCAGCGCCCATGCCCCACGCAGCCACCGCCCCTGGAAAAGCCTGCTTGGCGATGCCCTGCCAGAGGACCTCTGCTACGTACGGGTGCTCGCTCGCGTATGAGACCTCTCGTGTTGTCTCTCGCTCCGTCACGGAAACATTTGGCACAGGCACAGGCGGAGGGCTTTCAAGTTGCTCTGTGTGCTGTGTCTGTTGCAAGCGCGCAGGTTGGGTCAGTGCACGTGCGCGGCGCTCGCTGCTTGTTGCAGCCGCATGCCTTGGCGCCGCTACAGGGTGCCCTGCGCCTCCGGTAGCTACTGCAGGCGCCTGCTCCGTACCTCATACCCTTGACCCTGCCCATGCCGCGACGCCGCTGCGTGCTGCACGCCACCCTCCCTGCGCACCAGCATACTTGCAGGCATGCTGGCGACGCCCGCTCCGGGCGGCCGAGCGGCTGCGCAGCGGCGCTCGCTCCCGGCACAGAGCGCGCCCAAGCGCTGTGCGGCCGAGCGTGCTCCACTTCCGCCCGCCCGCCGCCGCGCGGCCACCTCCCCGCGCGCGCACACACACACACACTGCAGTGCCACCACGCCAGGCGGCAGTGTGGCACACACACACACAGGCACACACACAGGCACACGCACAGGCACACGCACACACGCCCGCGCACGCACAGCCGCCGCCGGCTCCCGGCACAGCCGCCGCACTCGTCTGTGGGGTCGCTCGTTGGGTGTCGAGCGCGCAGGTGCATCGCGCACGCACGGCACACTTTTAGGAACAAACCTGTGTCATATCTACCCACGGGAGATGCCGCGGACGGGGAGAGTGAAACCGAACAAAACTGAGTCATGTTTACCGACGGGAGATCGCGCGGGCGGGTGCAGCGCGGCGGGGTCGCTGCGAGTTTGTTGGGGCGCGGCGGCGAAGGGGCGCGCGGGCGCGCCACGCCGCAGGGCGCGAACCAGCGCCCGCACGCCTCGGCGGCCCCCCGCCGCCGGCAGCGCCCGCAGTGGCGGGAAGCGGGCGGCGAGCGCGCGCGTGGCGATGAAAAATCCCCCCGAGGTGGAGGGAAAACCAAATCCCATGCGCAAAAAAGAGGGTTCGCATCGCACGAGAGGGCGGGGCCGTTCCGAGGCACTCGAAGCATCCCGGTCCGTGCAAGAGCAGCGTTGGTGGACTGTACAGTGTACGTTTACATGTACTGCACGCTCCTTCTGTGAACCCCAAATGCCGCAGCCCCAAACCTGCGGCCGCGCGCGCGCCCGGAACCACCTCGCGGGCCAGAGTGCGCGCCGCAGCGCGCCGCCAGCCCGCACAGCCCGGACTACTACGAGAGAGGGGAGGGGCACCCCGGATCACCCCGCGAGCGCCCTCGAGAGCACCGGCCGCGGCAGCGCGCACGCGTTACCTTCGGCCAAAGCCACTCGGCTGGCCAAAGCCGCCGCTGGCCTGGCCGAAGCCGCCGCCGGTCTGGCCGAAGCCGCCGCCGGCCTGGCCGAAGCCGCCGCCGGCCTGGCCGAAGCCACCGGTGGCTTGACCGAAACCGCCGCCGGCCTGGCCAAAGCCCGCGCGACCGCCTCCACCGCCGAAGCCCGCACCGCCGCCTCCCCCGCCGAAGCCGCCTCCACCTCCCCCGCCGAAGCCGCCACCGCCTCCACCCCCGCCCCCGGGCGCCTGCTCGAGATCGTCCCTGTACTTGGATGACTCGTCGGTCAAGGCCAGGCGCGAGCCCTCTGGTTCCTCAAGGTATTTCTTGTCGTCGAGGTACGCCGATAGCCGCGCAGCAAGCACAGAGGTTTCTGTGCCCTGCCCCGCAAGCTTCGGCACGAACTCGCCGCTGATGGTAGCGAAAAGGGCAATGGCATCGTCCTTGTACGCGCGCCAGAGTGCGTGCCCGCACGATCGCAGGACGGCGAGCACCGCGTTGGCAACCTCGCGCTTCTGTGGCAGGGCGTTGAGAGCCGCGGCAAGCCAGCGCCAAGCATCCGCCGGCATCATGCCCTCATGCTTGCCAGTGGCCATCAACGCACCGTAGAACGACATCATGCCGTACACACGCGAACAAAAGTCGTCGGTGCTCTCAGTCGTACTTGCACCGTCCTCCCCCTCCGTGGTGCGGTAGCCCGCGGCTTTCAGGTACTCCTTTTCGGTCGCAAAGCGCTCCTCAGTGTACGGCACGTACAGCGGGATGGCAATCGGGCAGCGCGCGTGGAGGCGCGCTAGCACGATGGGTCCAAAGCCTGGGTTTTGAGCCGACACTCGTGCCACTAGCTCCGCCAAAGGGAAGGCGAACGACTCGAGCCGGCGCACCTGCTCCTCGGCCTGGACGAGCGCCTTGCCTGCAGACTGCAGCATCACGTAGGACTTATGCGCTGGACTCGGGGCGTGCTGGATCAGTTCGGAGAGAGCCTTCGTCTTGGATGCCACCTGCTCCTCCGTGCCGGTCAATTGCACAACGTGCTGGATGATGGCCTTGTCTATCTTGCGGCGCTCCATCTTGGCGGAAGCGTTTGCTTTGAGCGGCGCAGCAACCTCGTTTGCCTTGACCAGCGCTTCCCGCAGCGCACCCCGACGCGCCGCTGCGGCGTCACTGACCCGATCCTCTGTCCCCTTGATCGCCTTGGGTGTCGGACCGTTGGCTGTTTCCTGTGCATGTTGTTGTTCTTGTTGTTGCTGCTGCTGCTGCTGAGCCTGTAACTGAGCCCGCTCCTGTTCGGCCTTCTCCGCTGCGGCCTTCTGCGCCTCATCCGCTGCTCGCTGGGCGGCCTGCACCTCTGCTCGTCGTTTCTCCTCACGCTCCTTTGCCTCTGCCTCCGCCTGGCGCGCTTTCGCCTCGGCCTCCGCTCGCTCTGCTTCGCGGGCAGCAGCGGCGGCAGCCTGCGCCTCCCGAGCCTTGAGGTCGTTCACCAGAGATGCTGCCCTGGCCTCGACCTGCCTTCTGTGCTCTTCGAGCATGCGCATGCGCTCGCTGCGCGCCGCGGCGCACGCGGCATTCAACCCTGCGGCGTCCTCCAGAACGACTTGCGCACCCAGCTCAGTCTCATTCGAAATGTCCTTGGATGCGCGCTCCTCTTCCTTCTGCGCCTCCTGCAGTTGCGTTTCAAGCACCCATGCCCATCGCCTCGAGCGCTCGCGCGCGAGTGCTGCCGCCTCGCTGGCGGTGCATTGCAAGGCAGCCTCAGCAGCATCGAGCGGTTCCGCAGGCGGCGCCTCGTACGCCTGCGCCGCCGTGACTGTGGTGCGAAGTGGTGATCGCCCAACGGACGCCGGTGCACCGGCGGAGTCCTCCTCCCCCTCGTCATCCGAGTCGCTCGGAGCGCAAATTCGCACAGCCTCGGCCTCGCCTACTGCCGCCACCGCGAGCTCGCGCACAGCAAAGCCGAAGCCGTCGCTCGTGTTGCCGTCTTCATCGTCGAAGTCGAGGTCAGCGGGCGCGCAATACCTACCCTCCGTCGCCGGCCCATGCGGGGCGGTTTGGCCGAGCGTGCGCATCAGCAGCGCCGGCGACGCCGATGGTGCGGAGGAGGACCCCACGGTGCCGAGGGGCATAAGCGACGTGAGCGGCGAGATAGGGGTGAGCGGCGACATCGGCGTGCCGATCCCCAGCTCCCCCGCGGCCGCCGCAGCGAGCCTCGCCCCCAGAGCGTCGATCGCTGGGCTGGTGGCGCCGGGGTCGCCGCCGGCGCGCACGGCGGTGGCGGTCGACGGCGAGCGCGCGGGCAAGGGCACGCTCACGCTCGCGTCGGGGGACCCATCCCCGCCGGCGGCGGCGCACGCCGCCGGCGCACGCAGCCGCGCGCCGTCTGACGGCGTCGACGTCGGCGGCTGCTGTGTGCCGACGCTGGCAGCACCGCTGCCACACCAGCCAGGGGGGGGGGGGAACATTCGTTTTGATCTCAACGTCTCCGGCGCACGAAGACGGGGTCTGCGAACGTTCTAGACTCGAGAGAGCGGGAGAGAGAGACTGTCTGACTGACGTTGGCCTTGAATCATGATGAATGAAACGCGGCGTGACGTGGGGACCGACCGACGCCATGGCGGTGGTGTCATTGATCGCCCGTGGGTAGGATCATACATGATACTGATGCTGCATTACCGCAGCAGCGTTTGCAATCATTTCTCGACTGGAGCCATTATGCCGACGCGATGCGCGGAGAGTCTCCCGCCGCCAGAGCGCGCCGCGGCGCGCCGCGGCATGCCGCGCCGCTCTCCCCCACCCCACGCCGCCCCACGCCACCGCCCCGGCGGGAGTGCACTGCCCTGTGTGTTTTGAATGAACTGTGTTGGGGTTTAGGTTCGAGGGTATTGTACACCGTACTGACAGTAAAGTTGGAGTTCTGCCATGTAGGGTTCGACGCAGCGCCGTTCCCCGAGGGTACGCATGCGCCGGCGCGGGCGCAGCTCGTGCCGCTCTGCGCGCTGTCCACACCCCTTGCGCGGCGCGGGGTGGCGGCAGTGGGTCTGCGCAGGGTGTCGGCGGGGGAGTTGGCCTGGGGAATCGCGGTGCGGTGTGGTTTGCCGCTTCTCGGTGTCGCTCGGGCCTGCAGCGATGGCCGCGCCCTTTGCGCACGAGCAGCTCGACGCACTCGCGGCCGAGCGGCCCGGCTTTGCAGAGCTCATCGGCGCGGCGCTGCGTGCGATGCGGGGGCTGGGCGACGACGAGCTCAGACAAATGCTCGTGGACGCGATGGCACCGCCGCAGAGGGGCGTCGCGGCTGGCAAGGCACGGCTCCAACCGAGCCGCGAACAGCGAGGGATCACACCGGCACGTTCCGACAGCGCTGCCGCGTCCGCGCACGGCCACATTGCACCCCCCCCAGCAGCAGCAGCTGCCACGAGCGGTGCAGCAGCGCGGCCTGTACGCTTTACCCTGCGCTCTACTGCTGTTGACGAAGGTAGCAGCGAGGACGAGGAGGCCGCCGCAGCCGGAGATATCGGCGGCGGTGGCAGCGACAGCGACAGCGACGATGACAGCGATGGTGAATTCGAGTGGTTCGGTGTGCGTGCAGACTACGAACGCGAGCCCGGGGTCGCTGAGGCCCGCGCCGCCGTTGCTGCGATGTTTGGCGCAGCAGCGGACGCTGCTGAGGCACAAGCGGCTGGCAGGACCATGAGGGTATCAGCAGCCGCGCCAGAAGCTGTCGATGACGACGAATTCGTAGACATCGGCGCCTTGGCGGCATCGGCTGGGTCCTCCTCTGTTGACGACACGCCTGTGGAAGAAGGTCGAGCCCAGCCCGCAGACTCGGAGCGCCGTGGGGCGACAGATGGGTGTAGTAGCTCTGACGCTGTCGCAGAGAAGGCCCAGGCTCTCGCGAGTGGAGATGTACTTCGGCGCGTTCCTGACACCAAGGGCCTATTGTTGCCGGTGCAAGAGGAGGGTGGCACTGCCAATGGCATTGTCGATGATGCTGGGGCTGGCAACAGCGCCGAGACTGGCGATGACAACGCACTCGAGCGCCTACGCACGCGAGCACAAGAAGCGACAGCCGCTGCAGAGGATGCATGGAAGCGCGTGCCTCGGACGACGCCGAGAACCACGGGCATCGGTGCTGGGATCGACGGGTACGCAAGGCTGAACGACGGTGGCAGCACGGGCGACACTGGCGTGCTTGGCATGGCGGGCCTTAGCTTCGAGCCTAAGTTCAGCTCTGAGCGGCCGCCGTCGCTCGATGAGGCCTTCCTCCGCCAGATCGGTAACAGCAGCGAGGCCGGTGACCAAGGTGCCACGAATGTGTTCGACGCATGCCCCCCGCCACCGATGTGGACCGACGGACCAGTTCTCACGGACGGGAACGCCGGTGACGAGCTGCCATTCTCGCGCGAGACCAACGACGCCCTCAAGAAGGCGCTCGCAGCCGTCGCGGCGCAGTACTCACCAAGGCGCTGAGTACATAGGCCTTGCCTGGAGAGCACACGCGCCCGTGCACTTCTACTACTGTAATTTGTATGTGTGGACAGCATCCTTTATTACTTCGGCATGGCGCTTCCTTCTTCGTCACGCCTGGTTGATTCCGGTGGTTTGACCCTCCCATACATCGAGAGCCCCTCCGGCGGCACCCACGCGGCCTGCTTGCGCACCGACACCGGCGAGTCCTTGGTAACCTTGCCGTACAGAGTGAGTCCCTCCGGTGCGACGAAGGGCTCCCGCATACTCGCTTCCGTGTACGCTGCCGCGTTGCGTTCTGAGCTCTTAAGCGGCGAAATGCCACGCGCGCCAACCGACGTGCGCATTGATGCGGGCAGTTTGGTGGCGTCGAAGTCACCCCCGAGCCATCTGTGCGGTGCCGGTTGTCGGAGGGTGCGTGCGATGTCCACAGTAGTCTCATGCGGCCCCAGGAAGAGCGAGCGTGACCCCTCGATGGATCGATCCACCATGGCAATCCTTTCAGTACCGCCATCGGCCCTGCGCTTGATGGTGGTGAGGCCGACCGTGCGTGGGGCGTCGTGCAGGATGGTGCTTGTCTTGTCGAGGCCCTCCACCACGCGATCAGGCTTGTTGGGCATAGACGTGTTCATGTGGACCGTATCAACCACAATCTTGTCTGCCCACGCCTTCTCCTCAGCCTCCCTGGCTAGCCGCTGCTCTTCGGCCAGACCGTCGCCTGTCAAGTGCACCGACTTGAATTTCTCGGGGTCAAGTTCAAAGAGGTTGCCCATGGGTACTCGCACCTTGAAATCATCTGCGTAAGCAATCGTGCCCCCGCCACGCGAGATGGTGAGGTTATGTAGCTCGTTTTCCACCCACTCCTGCTCTAGTTCCTCCGCGCGCGCCGCAGAGGGCTTCTTGGGGCACAGGTTGCGCATGAACTCCTCTTTGGTCTTGGCGGAAGGCCACTTGAAAAGTTTGCCGATACTCGGGGCCGTCGTACAGCGCACGTGAGAGCCCGCACTTGCGGCAGTGCGCGCGCGCTCCGAGTGTGGGGCAGAGGTAGCGGTAGCTCTGCCGTGCGCGTGTTTGTGTGCGTGTGCGTTGTTGGTGTCGTCCGACTTGCGGGCATTCGCCCAGATGCCCTTGGCTAGCCACTTGGCGTGCTGGTGGCGCAGCTCCACACCCAGCGTGTTCTCAGTGGCGCGCATGGTCTCGAGGTTGCGCTGGTGCGCGTTGAACACGCGCGTGGCGGCGCTCGCACGGAAGGCATCATAGGCGGTGTTGGTATTGTCAGTGTAGCCCTTGCGCGACGCCCTGCGGCGCAAGGTGGGGGCATACCCGAGCACTGTATCGCCACCAGCACTCTCAACACCTTGGCCATCATTGACATTGACCTCCCCGCCCTGGATCTGCACGTGCGCGTCAACCTCTGGGGCGTCACCGAGCGCATCGGTGGCGTCGGCGCTACCGTTTCCTCTTCCCCGCGCGCCCGCTCGTGCGCCCGCGCCGCCGTCGCCCATGCCGCTCGCGTTGGCATCGTTGCACTCAACAGCACCGCCGCTGGCGTCCCTTGGCACGCCCTCGAGATCTGCTTGCGTGAGCCCTCCGCCGAACTTCTTGTCAATGGCCAAGAGCATATCTTCGGTGGGTAGCAGCTGCATTTCCTCTACCTGCCTCATCCAGCGTTGTTGCGACAGCGCGTGCAGGCGCTTGACGGCGACCATGCAGTCCTCTTTGACATTCCCGGTGGCGAAGGTGCCAGGCGCGGCTACGATGGCGTGTAACTTGGCGCGCAGTTTGAGCGGCTGGATATCGGCGCCCAGCCCGTCGTACAGGCGCTGCTGGTGCGCCAGCCCGTCGTTCACCAGCACCCGCCGCCGCGGCCAATCCTTCCGCCGCGTGGGCGTGCACAGCTCTCGCACGGCGGCCAGTAGCTCGCGCAGCGCACCCTGCGGCAGACCCTCGACTACTAGCACGCGCGACTCGCCGTCAATGAGCTGGAAGCCCGTCACCACATCCAAAGTGCGGTCGGCGCGCTGCGCCTCGCTGAACTGGTACGTCACGAGCGTCTTGAGCACGTGGTTCGCCGAGCCCTGCAGGCCCAGCGCGGCCACGTTGTGCGAGCGCGCTGCTGTCAACAGGGCCATAAGCATTTCGGTGTCCTCGTATGCCATGATAGCGACGAGCCGCACAAAGGGGCGCTCGACGTCGGGACGCTTTAACGGCGCTGCCAGTCGTAGTCGCATGCGCAGCTCCGTCTGCGCCTGCATGTAGAGGCCAGGCCGGGTCGTCCAAGAGGGGTCCTGCCCGTTGGTCAGCATGCGGGAGATTGGCACCACGGGCGCGTCGAGGTCAATGCTGCGGTAGCCATCAGCAAACTGCGCCAGAGAAACGCGCACGGCCCCGTGGCCTGGTTCGGCGCGCCCCATCACGCCGGCACTCGCCGCGACGGCCGCCGCAGCCACGCCCGCGTCGCCGTTACCGTTCGCGTCTTCCCCATCCGGGGGTGGTTTCTCCACGCTCTCCACAACGTCGTACGTTGTGACGTCTTCCTCCGCACGCTCTGTGCGATCGTACACGAGCACCTCGATGGGTGGGCCCTCCAGGCACCGCCTGAAGAGTTCCGCCTGGTCGAGCTCGCCCGCGAGGACAACAGTGGGGCGAACGCCGGAGAAGGTTGCCGTGCGGGCGCTGAGGCGCATCTCCGAGTCCACGATGCGCCATGCGCTCACGTCGGTCGCACTCTGGAGGATGGGCTCATCGACGCCAGGCAGCGACATCACGACGTGAGGCATCTCACAGCGCTGCTCGAGCAGCTCGCGGCTGCTGGGAAGGTCGGGCAGGTCGACCAGCTCGGCAGGCGAAACGACGAGCGGGTTGAGGCTTTCGGCAAGCTCAGGCGAGAGCAGCGGGCGCGAAAGCACCACGATCGTCCTCACACCACACACGCCCAGCGAAGTAGCGCCCGCGGGCAGTCCAGGCGCACCCACCGAGGATTGCGCGCGCAGGTCGCCAACCAGAAGCCCCGAGCAGTCGACTTCGAGGGTGAGCGCCACCGGCTCACAGCCCTTGCGCGAGAGATCCACCTCGAGGATATGCGCCCCCGAGGACGCGAAAAGCGCGCGCACACACTCAGCCATCGGCTCGAAGCAATGGCAAGGCGGGTCGGTCGCTTCCTCGCCTTCGGTGGCCGTAGTCGCAGGGGCGCACGAGAGTGCGACGCTGACTGGCGCCTCGCCCGCCGGCGCTGGGGTCGCATCCACGATGAGCGGCGCAAACTCTGTCACGGTGTCCTCGCCCCATAGCGTGTGTCGGACTGCAACCGTGAGCGGGTCCTCCACGTCCCCGCCTTTGTCACCAGCGCCCGCGCCGGTATCCGCAGCTCCATCCTTGACGTCGGCATTGGCGGCGCTCGTAGCAACGGCTTCCTCGGCGAGCTCGAGCTCGAGCTCGATGCGCACCTCCACCTCGTACGCCTGCGGCTCCGCTCGGGCACCTTCCCCCCCTTCAACCGCATCCGCTTCGCCGCCGCCACCCATAGTCGTTGTGCGTCAAGCGCGTGTGGAATACGCGTGCGTAGGCGCGTCCCCTCGACCGCGTGGGACACCCACCAGCTGCGAATACCCGCGTGGCCCACGCCGCCGACACGGCCCGGGTGCTGCAGGCGCCCGCCCGCGCGCGCGCGCGCGCGCGCGCGCGAGTGGCACTCTGACCCCACCCCCCTCGTCGACTTTCCGCCCTGTTTCGGTCAGTAGACTTAGGGTAGGGTCTGTATACGCTCGGCGTCGCCGCCAGTCCGCGCCGAAATCGCCTCCGCCGTTTTTCACGCTGGAGGGCCCGCTCCATTGCAGCGCTTTTCGGGCTCGCCTTTAGCCGGGTTGAGGCGATTCGACGGAAAGCTACCACCGAATTCAGGTGATGCCGCCGTGGGTTCCCCAAGCGCAGCTGCCGCCGGGGTCCCGCGAGGCATGGCGGCGCCGACTGCTGCAGCTGTGCGCGCCGGCGACGTCGCCCCTTTGGGCCGCGACGCTTTGCTCGCGCGGCGGCCGCGCGCCGCTCGCGAGCGCGAGCCGGGCGTGCAAAGTTGCAAACGCTCGGCTCGCTCGCTCGCTGGCAGGACTGGCTGGACTGGGCGCTCCTGCGTCCATGCGAGCCAGGGCCGCATGGGGGTTGACGCGCGCCGTCGCAGGTGCGCTGCGCACCGGCTCATACGGATGTGCGGCGGGGTCCGGCCCGCGGCAGCCCGTTGCGGGGCGGTGGGCGGGAAGTAGGGGGGGGGGCGTGAGCGTCGCCGGATGCGTACAGGTGATTGCGTTGCGGACTCGGTCGGTCGCTGGGGGTGGGGGGCAAGCGGGGGGAGGGAGGGAGGAGGGAGGGGACTACAGCAGCGTGGTTGAAAGAGTAAGGCGTGGAGAAGGCAGAGGAAATGGGTCAGCCACGGGGTGGCAGAGCGCGCGCTGGACGCTGCGTGCGCGCGACTGCTCACTCGCTCGCCTGGCTGGCCGCAGACGAGCACCTGCGCGCTCGCCGCCGACGCGCACACACACGTGGGCACGCGCGCCTGCACGTTCTCTCACTCGAGCCGTGCCGCACGCGGGGCCGCCCTCTGGTAGGGCTGGCCATCGACCAGCGGCCGTAGCAACCAGAGCACGCGCGCCGCGGCCGCTCGCCATGGCACCACGCGCGTACGGCAACAAGACGCTGCAGGACAACTGGTTCGAGGACCGTGTGCAGTCCGAGATTGAGGCCGGCCATCAGGCGCGCCGGCAGGGCGCGACCCTGCGTGAATTCGAACCGGCGCTGAGCATGATTGTGCCGCCGAAGGGCAACCAGGCCGAGCGTTTCGCCACGGTTCCGCGCACGTACCGCCAGCCGGCGCCGAGCACCGCGCGTGCGCTGCCCGACTACAGCGTGGGCGCCAAGTACGAGACGTCCAGCGCGGACCAGGCGGGCTGGGCGCGGCCACCGCGCTCCACTGCCGCGCACAAGCCCATGGTCGGAATGCGCCAATTTGGAGAGATCCACAAGCGTGGCGGGGGTGCCGTCGGGGGGGAGGTCGCTGCGCCCGCGCCGGGCTCCTTCGGCAGCGTGCTGCCCGCACACGACCCGGGCCACGACCAGCGCCACTTCGCCACCACCAACGACGACTTCTATAACAAGCGCGTAGAGCTCGCGCGCACGCAAGGAGTGCCGCCGCCCGAGCAGGCTGACGACACGCGCTTCATTGGCGGCTATCCTGCCGCCATCAACCCCAACCATCCTGCCAAGGGCGCCATCCACTCGGCCAAGCACTCGTTCCACAAGAAGAGCAAGCTCGAGGGGGACTTCTGAGGGCAAGCAGGCGCGGCGGGTTCGTGCGCCACCCGGGCCTGGTACCTCCCAGCAAGGCGGGATGCCCTTGGCAGATGAGTGGACCGCGCAGTTGCGAGGCTGCCTGAGCAACCCGAGAAGCGCCGCTGTAGTCACGACCGCGGCGCGCACTGTAATGTAGACAAGATCATGGCGAGGACGCAGGCTCACACCCATGCAGCGGCCACGCGCAACAGGGGGGGGCAGCGCGTGCGTGTCGGGGCCAGTGCTTCTCTCCTGTTCACAAAAATGGAGAGGTTCTTAGAGAAAGTGTTTCAACCCGCCGACAGCGCGATTCGTCGATCGCACCGATCCGTCGATAATCCTTCGGCGGTTGCGCTGCTAGTGTGTTCGCGAGCGCGAGTATGTGTACGCGCCGCCGCGCTTACAGCTTCGAGGCCACCGCCGGTGCCGCGTCGCCAAGGCACGCCTCCGCCGGCAGGTACTTCTCGAGCACGTTCGGCGCGTGCAGCATGTTGAACTCCTCCGAGGCGTCCTTGCCAGCGTAGAGCGTGATCGCACGGGCGCCTCCAGGGTGGTCGGGAAGGAACTTGGTCACGTCGTAGACCTTGCCGTTCAGGATCACCCAGCAGTCCTTGTCCGTATTGTGCTTGGCCACCTCGTCTGCCGCGATGGGACCGTCCTTCTTCGGCGCGATGACGGCCGCGGTCACAACTTCCGCCGCGGGTGCAACGGCGGCCACGGGCGCAACGGCCGCAGCGGGCTGAGCAGCAGCGGCGGGCTCGGCCTCGAGGCCGCCGCCGGCGTACACCGGAGCAGCGGCAGCGTCCTGCTGCGCACCAAAGGATATCTTGAGGCTGTTGTCGCCAGTGTCCACCTCGATGTTAACCTTGCCGCCGACGCCACCTTTCTTCTGCTGGTCAAGGAGGTCTGCGAACATCTCGTGCGACGCAGTGGCGCCGGCCACGCGGCCGTACACCACGCAGTCCAGCAGCGAGTTGCCGCCGAGGCGGTTGCGACCGTGGATGCCTCCAACGACCTCGCCGCCGCCGTACAGACCGCGGATTGGGGTGCCGAACGGGCCGCCTGCCAGCACACGCGCGTGGTCGTCGATGGCGAGGCCGCCCATGCAGTAGTGGACGATGGGGGTGACGATCGCCGAGTGGTACACGGTGTCGTTGATGGAGAAGCCGTCAGCGTTGGTGAAGAACTTCTTGTTGTACGGGCAGCTGTTGGTCTTGGCGGCGTGCTTGTAGTCGTTGAAGGTCTGGTCGAGGGTCTCCACCGAGCAGCCGATCTCGTTCGCGAGCTCCTTGATGTTGGTAAAGCGCTTCATCACGCCGCGCGAAACGTAGTGCTTCGCGTGCCATGCGATCTCTTCCGAGCCCTTGCTGTTGAGGACCAGGCGGAAGGGGCCCTTGTTCTTCCACATCATGCCCGACACGTAGTCGCGGCGGCCGAGCTCGTCGCAGAAGCGCTTGCCGTTGGCGTCGAGCATGAGGCCGCCCACGCCGCGCAGCGCCTCCGCCGCGAGGAACTTCACCTTGGCATCGGGCTCGTCGGGGTGCACGAGGCCGGTGGGGTGCACCTGCACGGACTCCATGTCCACGGTGCCGGCGCCGATGGCCATCGACATCTTGATGCCATCGCCGGTGCAGTGCTCGCCGTTGGTGGTGGGCAGGTGCATCAGGTCCGGGCGGGTCTGGGCAAGCAGCGAGTCGCTGCCGAAGTCGGCCGCGAAGCCGCCCGTGCAGATGATCACCGAGCCGTCCGCGCGGATTGTGCGGCCGTCCTTCTCGTAGTCGCAGCCGACGACCTTACCGCTGGCATCCTTGTGCAGGCGGGTCACGCGCGCCTTCGAGATGATGCGGGCCTTGTCGCCGTTGGTGTCCTTCTCGATCTTCTCGAGAGCCTCGAGCAGGGCGTAGGTGATGGTGAAGCCGGGGAAGCGCTCCTTGCCGCGGTGGGTGCGCGGGTGCGTGTGGCCGCCGAGGCGACTCACCAGCGACAGGTCGAGGCCGAACTTGCTGGTGAGCCAGTCAACCGACGGGCCGGACTCGTAGGCGAGCACCTTAGCGAGCGCAGGGGTGTGCGGGGGGACATCGGTCCTGCCGACGCCGGTGGCCGACTTCAGGCAGTCCTGCTCGAAGATCTCGGCGGTGTCGGGGATGCCCTTGGCCATCTGGGTCCTCGTGGGGGCGCCGTTGATGCCCGAGGTCGCCTTGGTCGAGTTGCCGCCGAGGAAGGCCATCTGTAGAGCGCGGCGGCGCGTGGCGCGTCAGTCGCGAGTCCCTCCAGCAGGGCGGCGGCGCCGGCCCATGCCGTTCGAGCGAGCCGCGCGCCGTTCGAGCCTGCGTCGCGCGGACGGGAATGCAGGCAGCGAGCGGGCGCGCACGCCGGCCGGCGCAGCGCCAGCGCGAGCGCTGCTGTAGCACGCGGCGTGCTTTCTCAGCCCGCGCGTGGGCTGGCGCGCCGCAGGCCCGAGGCAAGGCTGCCTGGGATGGAGGGGGTGGCACCTCACGCGAGAGGAAGGGAGTCCACAAAAAAAAAAACACGGGATAAAGCGCGCGCAAAGAGTTTCGCGCAGCGCGCGCGGCGCGCGCGGGCCGTTCGCTGCAGCGGGGGAGGGCGCGGCAGGTGCACTGGGCAGACGGCGTGCACACCATCGATAGGTGTACACCCTTCTCCCATCATCCCTGCCTCGCCGGTGCGGGGAACGCCCCCCCTCGCGCGGCGTTCTCCGCCCCCTCTCGAGCCATCGGCGCGCACGCGCGCGCCCACTGGGTAGGTTTTCCCGCGCGGCGCCGCCCCCCGCCCCGCGCGGCGCGCGCCCACCTTGTCGAGCAGCAGCACGCGCCCGCCATTCTCGATGACGGTGTGCGCGGCGCTGAGTCCCGCCAGCCCGCCGCCCACCACGATCACCTGCGACATGTCCGCCGTCCGGGTGGGGGGTCGGGGGAGGTGACGGGGAAGGGCAGGGGGAGGGGGCTCGCGGGCACGCCGCGCGCGCGCGCTGTGGCCGCACCGCGCCCCACACCGAGCCCAACCACAAAAGAAGGAAAAAAAAAAAAAGCCGCGCCAGCCGCACACGTTCTCGGTGCGCGCCGCGGCGTCGCTCGATGCGCACGCCGGCACGGCCGCAGTCGCTGCGGTGGTGTGGCACGAGTGGGTCCCGGCCGAGGCGGCGGGCGTCGAGGCGGCGTCGGCATCGGGGTCGAGCGTGTGCGCGCGGCGGGCGCGTCCCGCCGCGCCTGCGAGCTCTGCGCTCGAGGCGAATTACGCCGCGCTCGCCGTGGGGCTCGAGGCGTGCGCCGACGCAGCGTGCTCGGCGCTTGGCGAATGCGACCCCGCGGGCGCGCGCGTGGTCGCATTGGTGCGCGACGCCACGCTCGTGCGGCAGTTCAGCGGCGAGTACAAGTGCAAGCCACACTTGAAGCCGCGCCTCGAGGCGCTGCGGCGCGCGGCGGCCGCATTCGGCGCTATCGAGCTGCGCGTGGCGCCCGCTGGCGGCGCTGAGAACGACATGCAGAACGCTGTCAAAGAGCTGCTGCGCGTTGTGAAGGCGGCGGGCACGGGCATAGACGAGACGATGGGCCCGGGGCGTTCCCTGAATGGCGGCGGTAATGACGTGGCAAGGGAGGCTGCGGTGCCGCTCAAGCCTGCGCGCAAGCGCGTGAGGGAAGGGGAGGTTTGCGGGATGGACAAGGGCCGCCCAGCGCGCGAGGGCGACTTCGAGGCAGGGCTGGCCGTCGGTCGCGCGCTCACCGCCGAGGAAGAGGCTGCCCGCCGAGCGAGTGTGCGCCATCGCCAAAAGCAGCACAACGCGAATCGATTGGACAACTTGCGAGCGGACGCGGAGCTGCTGAGGATGGGGCTGTCAGCGTCGGCGGCGGCTGCCGGCGGCGGTGGCGATGGAGGCAGTAGCGGCGCCGGCGGGTGTGGCGGCGACGCCTCCGCGCGAGGCGGCGGCACGGCGTCCAGTCGGCATGGTAGCTACGAGCCCCCGCCACCCGCGTCACCCCGCGGGCTCCTCATCTCGCGCGGCGGGGCACTGCTGCGCCGGGTGCGCAAGCTCGTTCGCGACACAGCGCACGAGCTCATGTCCATGGAGCCCGTTGAGGATGGCGACGAGATCCTTCTGGGCAAATACTGCGCCATGGTCGCGCAAGCCGCCGCCAAGGGGGCCGAGGATGCGCTGCGCGAGGCGACGGGCGCGGCCGAGGAGGCGCCAGGGAGCGCCGACGGCACCGGCGGTGATGAATGCCTTGAGCACGACCGTCAGAAGTGGCCGGCGCAGTCCGCCCCTCTCGAGGGCGCCGCGTGGAGGCTCGACTTCACCGGTGCCACGTAGAAGCGCTGGCAGCCCGAGGCGGCGTCTGCCACGCCCGTCCACTCTCTCGTAGCGCCGCGTGCTAGCAACGTGCTTGTGTGTAAACTATTGTACAGAATCTATGCTACCGCTCCAGCCTACCGTCCCCTCCCCACATGGTCGTGTCGCTCGACATGATGTATCCCGCGTGCGCCAGTGCGGTGAGCACGCCGGCACCGAAGGCAAGGTCGCGCTGCTTCGGGTACTGTTCGATGGCGCAGCAGGTCGGCGCGACGGTCAGCGCCGCCCATGCTGGCGCGCTGCCCTCAATCATGCGGCTCTGCTCTAGCACGTGCACTGCCTACCGCTGCTGGGCGGGTGAGCCGCTATTGCTCGCGCACCGCCTGCGCGCTCGCGCGTAGTGCGGCGCGGCGCTCACCTTCCGCAGTGCCTGGCGGATGAGTGGCAGCGCCGGCGCGTACAGCAGCGGCAGCATCAGGTCCCACCGCGGCCCGCGGCGTCGGAGCGGCGCCGCCTCGCCGGCCGCCGCCGACTCCGCGTGCACGCCCGTCAGCGCGGCGCTGTTGACCCTCTGTGCGCCGCCGGCGCGCGGCGCCGCGGGCCGCTCGTCCTCCCTGGCGGAGTCAGAGTCCGCGCGCGGCGTCCCTTTGCCCCTCTTCTTGGCGGCGCGCCTCCTCCCTGCGCGCGCATCCGCCCTGCCCTTGCCGCCGAGCGCGGCGTTGAGCCTGTCCACTTCGAGCATGAGCGCCTCCCTCGAGGTGCCCAGCACCCTCTCCACGCCGCCCCACACTTCCTCCTTCACGGCGCGCCGGATGTCGTCGCCCGACGCGCCACGCGCGCGCAGCGCGCGGCGCAGCGCGGCGTTGACGCGGTCCGACTCGCGCAGCTCCGTTGCCTGGTTGCGGAAGGCGCGGCTTCGGGCGTGCTCCTGCGCCATGCGCTCGCAGCGATCGACCGCCTCGCGCAGGCGCGCGTTCTCGGCGCACGCCGCGCGAAGGTATCCCGCGCATCGCTCGAGCTGCGCGGCCAGCACTGCCGGGTCGGCGCCTTCCCCGTCGCTGTCGTCGCTCCCGACCCTCGGGTGCGTCAGCGACCTCGGAGGGGGGCCGCTCAGGTCGGGCACGTTCTTGTACGCCGAGGGCACGTGCGGCCACGCGTACGGCGCAACGTACGTCGCGTACATCCTCGCGCCCGGCGAGCGAGTTGGGCAGGGTTGTTTGTATGTGTGTGTGTGTGGGTATGTGGGGTTGGGGGGTGGGGTGGGGTGGGGGGGAGGAGGGCGTCCGAGTGGAGGCGCGGTGGGGGCCGCCTCCTCAGGTGGCGCAGCGCCAACCGTCCGCTGCGCTCTCTGGGGCGTGGCGCGCGGCCGCCGCGTGGCCTCCTTCTCTCGCGCGCGCTGTCCGCGCGGCGCGCGCGCTGTGGCACCCGCCCGAAACCGACGCGGACAGAAGGCTGCCAACGAGGCCTCGCTGGCGCTCCGCCGGCCGCCTCCCCCTCCCCTCTTCGCCCGAGCGGCGCGCGCGCGCGCGCGCGCGCGCGCCCGCCGTTTCAAATCGCGCCGACGTCATGCGCGCGAGCACTGCGAACCCTCCATGGCCATAACCCTTATTCCTGCCGAAAAGTGACTGGGCTGGGGCGCCCGCAGCGAAACACCGGCCGGGGCAGGGCGAGCGCGCCGCCGCCAGTGCCCCGGCGGCGCTGTGCTGCGAGCGCCTGCGCGCGCGCCGCCACCGGCGCCGATCAGCGCGGCGTGCCGGTCGCCCGCGGGCTGGGCTGACGAAGACGCGCCGCGCGCGCGCCTTTGCATGTCCGGCGCACCGTGAGCCCCTCTCAGGACGAGCAACAGGTGTATCAGTACTGGGGATTTTCCCCCGCGCTCGACCTGCAGGACGTGGCCAAGCGCAAGGCCGTGCTCGACGGCGGTGCGGCGGGCGGCAGCGGCGGCGACAATGCCGACGGCGGCGATGGCTTCCACGCGCTTGTGGCGGGCACGTATGACTTCCGCCACGTCGCACGTACGTTGTGCCGAGCGTGGCGGCACACAGACACATGCGGCGGTGAGCTGTGCCTCGTGTCGTGGGACGTCGACGCGTCGCACACCGCGCGCCACATGCTGCTATTGGCCACGCTGCTCGACTTCGCTCTCCCGCGACGCGAGCGCGCGGAGCTCGTGCTCGAGCTGCACGGCAGCTGCTTCTTGCGCGAACGCGCCGCCGCGTACGCAGAGCGGCGTGCGAAAGAGCTGCTCGAGGTGGTGGCGGCATCTGCGGAGGGGCGCGAGCTGTCCACCGTGCTCGGGAGGCTGCTCGACCTGTCCAAGCTCAAGTACCGCGAGCGCGACGACATCGCCGATTGTCTGCGAACGTGGTCGCGCGCGGTGCCTTTTGACATGGCGCTCGCACGCGAGCACCGCCAGCGCAAATTCTTCGCCGAGCGCTACGATGCGCGCCACGACGTTGCCGATTGGGACTACAACATGCGCCTCAAGGACGTGGCTCCCATCGTCAGGTACCAGCATTTCAGATCCTGGCGCATGGGCGGCGTCGCATATGAGCTGCGCGACGCGCGATACGAGCAGCCGAATCGCACGCTCGCCTCGATGGCGGCGGGCCGCGCGGTCGAGCAGTATGATAGGACCACAGGCCAGCCGAAGGGGCGCTCGATCCTCAAGCGCGGCTTCTGGGGGGACATCATAACGGGGCCATACGCGGCATTCGGCGTAGAGGCGGACGATGAGAGGCTCTACGAGACATCCAACAAGGAGCAGAAGCACGACGAGCGCGCCGTTGCCGAGCACAACCTCCTGCAGATGATGTGCGAGCTCGAGGACGCGGCGGACTACATGCCACCGAACCCTGACGCCGACGCCGACGACGCACCGCCAGCACCGCGTGCGGAGGGGGAGGCAGGGGGTTGCACGTCAGCCGACGCGGGCGCCGACGCGGGAGGCGAGGAGCAGGGCGCGCAGGACGTCGAGCCGCCCGCGGCTGCAGCCGCGGTGCTCGCGCATGCCAAGGTGACCTTTCTGATGGGGGACCTGCCGAAGATTTGTTTCGCCAAGCGGGCATACGCGGGGCGCTTCGACGCAGCGGCGCTTGGCTGCCGCGACGTGCACTGGCCCTCGCACGGGCTCAGCAAGACGCTCAAAGAGAGCGGCGTGGTGGCGATGGAGACGGGGCGATACATGGTGCGTCAGCAGCGCGTGCGAGCGCGCCAGCACAGGATGCGCGCTCGCACGCCGTGCGAGCGACACCTGACAATACCCTGCGCGCCCCCCGGACGCACGCGCGCGGGGCGCCGCCTCGAAGATCGAGCTCAAGCGCGACCACAAGGGCGCGTTCGTGGAGAAGCTGCTGGAGGTTGCGAAGGGCGGGGGCCTCGAAGGCGTCGATCCGTACGATCGCACCGCCGAGGGTGCCACGCTCTACCTACGCAAGTGCCGTCCGCAGGCCGTGTGAGCGGGCAGCGTGCATGACCCCACGGGGCGCGCATGCGGCACCCCGCTGGCCCACCAGCGAGACTGCGCCCGCGCCGCGCCCGCGACCCTCAAACGGCGCGAGCTGACGGCGGCAGCGCCAATAGAGGGATGAGGGCGCGGGCGCGGCGAGCGCGTTTGGCAGCACCCACCCGCATCCACGCACCCCCGGCCGCGCCGCCGAATGCGGCCCGTGCCCGAGGGTGCCCTTTCAATTCCGCGGAATTGAAATCAACCTCATGTAAATATTAATTAGCACTACAAGTAGTCTACGCGAATGGCACGGTTCATGCACAATCGCCGAAAAGACGCTGACGCGACACAGGAGCGCCGCGCCCTCGGCGAGCGCGCTTACATCGCGCGCGCGATGGCAGGATGTCACAACGCGCGCGCCTCGCAGCACTGTGCATCTGCACGGGGCTCTGCACCTCACTCTTCGTAACCTCTTCGCGGCGTGCACCATGCGGTGCCCCCGCGTCGTCGCCTGCTCGGCAGCCTTCCTCGTCGCATCCATCGCCGCTGGTGCGTCGCTCCTCGGAGCGCAGCCCGCTGCGGCGTGGGAGTTCCAGGGCGGAGGGCCGGCACCTTCCAACCATGGCCGCCGCGAAACGCCCCCCGGCTCGTGTCGCCATAGGTGCGACGCCGACGAGCAAGTGGGCCCCGCCGAGGTGGCCAGTAGCACCAGCTACCGATGCTTCTGCGACGAATACTGCGTGATCGCCGACGACTGTTGTGTTGACGCGTGCGAGTACTGCGGTGTCGATTGTCGCTGGCCCACGCCACGCCCGACTCCCATGCCGACCAAGCGTCCCACGCCGCGCCCGAAGCCCATGCCGACCAAGCGCCCGACACCGCGCCCCACGCCCATGCCGACCAAGCGCCCGACGCCGCGCCCGACGCCCACGCCGACCAAGCGTCCCACGCCAATGCCGACCAAGCGTCCAACGCCGCGCCCCAAGCCTGTGCCGACCAGGCGCCCCACGCCGCGCCCGACAAAGAGCCCCGGGCCGCTCGATGACTGCAAGCGCGATAAGCGCCCGGTCGACCTGACGCTGTCAGCGGTGCTTGCCCTCTCCAACGCCGAGGTGCCTCGTGGCTCAAGCCCACTTCCCACCTACGCGTGGCCTCGCCAGTGCCCCGCGCCGGCGGGCTACGAGGAGGGCGTGCAGATTGGGCCCGCCGCGATTCGCGAAGAGAGCACTGAGCAAGTCCTCGGCGGAGAGCTGGTGACAAGCCTCGGCCCGGACCGCTCGCGCGACGCGATGGGGACCTCGGTCAGCTGGGGATCGGTTCCGTTCCGCTGGGAAGGCGTCCGCTACGACACCCAGAGCTCTCTTTGCGTCACATCCAGAATCGTCGACACGCTGTGGCGCACCAAATTGTCGTGCAAGCGCCCCACCAAGTGTAGCAAGGCCATCGACGTCCCGGTGGGCTCCATCAGCGCGTCCAACTACATCGTCATGCCACCGTACGTGACGGACGCAGCAATTGAGGTCGCCCTGCAGGTGAACGAAGAATACACTGAAGTCCTGTCGTGGCCGCTGAGCATCCTCGAGACGCCCAACGATCCGCGCAAGAACCCCGGCCGCCGCTGCCCCGGTCCCGCGGACGCCGAGGGCCGCTGTGACGATCTTCTCTCCATCGACAGCGACAGCGGCGCTGGGCAGCGCCACGTCACGCTGAACAACGGCATTCGCTACGCGGCGAGCCTCCGCTTCGGCGCGGGCGACCACGTCACGCGCAATGGCACCTCATTGTGGACGCGCGAGCAGTCCGTCAACCTCGCGGACCTCATCCTCCAGCTCGAGCCTCTGTGTTAGAGAGCAAGTAGGCGCGGCCACCCCGCCGCCTCTCTTGGAGCGCCACGGCAGCCCTGCACTCAATCGCGGCCCCACATACGCTTGAACGCCCTGGTAAGACCGCACACATGCGCGATCATTCGTAGACGACCTCCCTCGCGCTCGTGAGGACGAAGCGGACCCGCTCGAGATCGGCCTGCCGAGGCCGCCGGCACTGCACGCCCGTGGCGCGCACCCAGCGCGGGTCGGTGCGCGGTGGTACCGCGCGAGCCGCGGCACCCGGCGCGGCCGCAGCGCCCGCGCATAGCTCCTCCATCACGCGCGCGTCGCCCGCATAGAAGAGCGGCGCGCCGCTCGGCAGTAGCTCGCACGCTGAGGCGAGCGCCTCGCCACCCTCCGCGAAGAGCCTGACGGTCTCTCTCGCGCGCAGGCGCGCGCCCTCGCTGCGCCCGCCGCCGCCGCCCTTGTTACTTCGTTTGAAGTGCAGCTGTGCGCGCCCCTGCTTCCGCCGCCGCGTGTACGCGGTCGTGACCTTCGAGAAGGCGACTTCGCCTTGCACGTAGGCGCCAACGACGACCTCCTCGGCGGTGGCCAATACAATGGCGTAGTGATCGGGCTCGCCACCTCGCGACAGCCGCAGCGCATACGCCGCGGCCGCCTCTCCCGCGGTCGGCGGCAGCGACTGAGGCGCGTGGAACGTCCACGCGGCCGCGCGCGGCGCGGTGACCGCGCCTGCCGCCGCGCATGCGTAGCCCCCAGGGACCGGCTCAACATCCACACCGCCGTGCACGACGCGCGCCGCGAGCAGCTGCGCGGCGGGAAGCGCGGCGAGCCGCCGCTCGCTCGCGGGCGAGGCGCCCGGCGCGGGCGCCAGCGGCACGCGGAACTCCTCGCCCGCCCAGCCCGGGAGCGGATTGGCCGCAAGGAAGGCGTCGTACTCCGCACTGCAGCGCGTGCGCGTGCGCTCGCACTTGCGCGTGCGGGCGTGCACGCCCCGCGCGCGAGAGAGAGCACGCGCAGGTGACGGCCGTCACGCAGGCGCTCGGCAGGCTGCGCAAGGACCAGCAGGACGGCGTGGCGGTCAGCGCGGAGGAGGCGGCGGTGATCCGCGGCTTCGCGCAGCGCGTGCACAACCGCCTGATGCGCCACAGGCNCTGCGCACGCGCGCGCGCGCGCGGCGGCGGCGGCTAGCCGTCTGCGCCACGCCCAGCGGGGCAGCGGGCGTGTCGTCGCGACCTCGTTGGGCAGCCGTGCTCGTGGCCGCAGGCGGTGGCACGCGCCTCGGCGCGCTGCTCGGCGGCGCGGCGCTGGCCGCACTCGTCCCGCGCTGTGCGGTCGCAGCAGTGACACAGCACGGCCTCGCGAGGTGAGCGCCCGCGGACAGCGAACGCGCGCCGCGCGTGTCCGACCCGCGCACGACGCGTGTGCTGACGCGACCGCCGAACCCACAGCGCCGCGGCAGACGCTGCGTCCATTGCGACGCTGTACACGTACCTGCTCTGCGCGCCCGTGCTGTGGGGCAGGCACGGCCGTCGGTACGCGCGCCCGCTGAGCCAGTACGGTTTCAGCTGCAGGGACTGCGGAAAGGCGCGAGCAGGCGGCGAGGGTGAGTGCGCCCCCCGTGCGCGCGCTCTCGCGATGCGTGCGCGGCGCATGCGTCGGCGCGCTTGCTGACGACGTGACGACTCTGCCGCTGCCAGCGCTCGTGGGCTTCGCGGCGGGCGCCGCGATGACGCTGGCGATCGTGGCCGCGCCGGCGCCGGCCGCCGTGAGCGCCGCGCTCGCATCGGCGGGGCCTATGTCCCTCGCGGCCGCGGCCCCTCCGCTCGTCGCGGGCGGGGTCGCGCTCGCGGCCGTTGAGGAGCTGCTCTTCCGCGGATTCCTCGCCGACGAGGTGCGCACTACGCTGCCTCGCGCCTCGCCACGCGACGCACACGCGCGCGCCTCGCTGCGCCTCGCTCTGACCGGCCGACCCGCTCATACTGCTTCGCGCAGGCCTCGCGTGAGTTCGGTGAGCGCCTGGGCACCGTCGCCGTCGCCGCGGTCTTCGCTGTGGCACACCTCAGCCCACGCGCGGCGTTCGGCCTCGCCATGCTCTCGCTGGCGCTCTCCGGCCTGAAGCGGCGATGCGGCGGCAGGCTTTGGGCACCCGTCGGGCTGCACGCGGTGCGTCGCCGCTCGGAGCTGGGAGAGCTTAGGCGGTGGAGGCGCCACGAGCGTGCGCGCATGGCGTTGCCCGTCCCCCTCGCTCGCTCTCTGACGCCACGCACGCCACCCGCGCCCATCCCGCCGCGCTCGCATCGCCGCGCCGCCGCCGCCGCGCAGGGCCTCGTGTCGGCGTACGCGTCGCTCGC